>CAMZMU010000048.1:7741699-7915418 GCA_947311845.1 Poa pratensis
CTGGAATGACGAATTTTTTCGAGGCACTTAAGTTGCTCAGATGGATCTGGCCTAAAATAATGAAAGTTGCGTACATATCTCAGGAATATGCGTGATTTTTTCAGAATTTTTTGAATTTTCTACAGGGAGATAAGCTCAAATCCGTGACAGCTAAAAATCTGTCACTGCGCAGAAATCCAAATCTTGCATCAACTTTCAATATAGAACTTTACTTGGCACAACATTGCGATAAAATAAAGATACAAAGGAGTTGCTACAGAAGTAACAAAACTCCTTGACTCAAAGAAAACAAAAATAACAGCAAATAAAAACGATGGGTTGTCTCCCATAAGCGCTTTTCTTTAACGCCTTTCAGCTAGGCGCAGAAAGTGAAAATCAAGTGTCAAGTGGAGGAGCATTGACATCAATACCAAGGGCCATGTGCCTACCTCTCTTACCCTTAGACTTACTCTTTGGTTTGGGGAATACATGGCCGCACCTTGGTGTGGAGGTAAGATTCAGAGTGCCTTTTCCCACATCTATGGTTGCTCCCATTAATTTGAGCAGAGATCTTCCAAGTGTAATTTGTCCTGTCCCTGCACATTCAATAACAAGATAATCAGTGGACACCGTTCTCCCAAGAAAGGTTGTAAACACACCCTCAGCTATCCCCTCGGGAAATATAACAGAGTTATCAGTAAGATTATTCCTTCTCCTCCTTCAGCAAGTCCCCAAAGATTCAAAGTTTCATAAATGCTTTTAGGCATAAGGCAAAACTCAGACATAATATCACAACGAGCATAAAAGGTTTCACCACAAATAGCAACCTTTACCGTAGGGACCCACATCGAAGGTTCAAAATTTGTTGGAACATAGTCAAAATATTCCCGAATTTGATTATAGCCGTCCTTTAAACAAGATATATGTGTCTCAAGAGTGTTTAATCTAGCATGGATGCTAACAAGGGCCGAATCAAATTTATTAGTTGAGCTAGAAGTTGCAATCAACTTTTTTATGGCATTAAAAGCTTGTCCCCATCACAGTGAAGGAAATCTCCTCCCACAATAGCATCTAAAGCATATCTATAACAAAGGGCTAGACCAAAGTAGAAGCTAGTGAGAAGCAAGCTTAAAGTCATTTTAGGATCAGTTTTACCAAAGGAATCATTAATTCTAGACCAAGCTTCTTTAAAATTCTCCTCACTCCCTTGTTTAAAAGTGAAGATCAATTCCTCAGGTGACATAGCAACAGGCATGGAACAAGACATGATGGTGACAAGAGACAAAACAAAACCGAAATAAACAAGTAACTAATTTTTTTGTGTTTTTGATAAAGAGAGCAAACAAGACTAAATAAAAATAAACTAAGCAAGACAAATAACAAAGTAAAGAGATTGGGTGTGAGAGACTCCCCTTGCAGAAGCAATTCGGTTTTCCCCGGCAACGGCGCCAGAAAACGTGTTGCTGGCTAAGTTGACGAGGGAATATCTCCCCGGCAACAGTGCCAGAAACAATGCTTGTACGTCACACGTCAGTTGGGAACCCCAAGAGGAAGGTATGATGAGTGCAGCAGCAAGTTTTCCCTCAGTATGAAACCAAGGTTTAATCGAACCAGTAGGAAAACGAGGTTGCTTCGAAGGTGTTGGTGAAGGAGTGTAGTGCGGCGCAACACCAGGGATTCCGGTGCCAACGTGGAACCTGCACAACACAATCAAATTACTTTGCCCCAACTTAACAGTGAGGTTGTCAATCTCACCGGCTTGCTGAAAACAAAGGGTTAAACGTATCGAATGGAAAATGATGTTTGTTTGCATAAAACAGTAGAGAACAATGATTGCAGTAGATTGTATTTCAGATGTAAAAGAATGGACCGGGGTCCACAGTTCACTAGTGGTGTCTCTCCAATAAGATAACTAACATGCTGGGTAAACAAATTACAGCTGGGCAATTGACAATTGATAAGTGCATATAACATGCATGTGTGAGTTGTGGTGTCTACTATGAGATTCATTTGGGCATTACGACAAAGTACATAGACCGCTATCCAGCATGCATCTATGCCTAAATAGTCCACTTTCCGGTTAACATCCGTACCCCTTCCAGTATTAAGTTGCAAGCAACAGACAATTGCATTAAGTAATGTGCGTAATGTAAACAATACATTCATCCTTGAATAAAGCATTGCTGTTTTACCCCTAGTGGCAACAACACATCTACAACCTTAGAACTTGCTGTCACTATCCCAGGTTAAATAGAGGTTGAACCCAACTATCATGCATAAATACCCCCTCTTGGAGTCACAAGTATTCACTTGGCCAAGGCTTCAACAAGTAACGGAGAGCATGCAAGATCACAAATGACATAGACATGATAATATAATATTCAGCTCCACATAGGTATCAATATAAGTCAGATCCCAGCAAACACAACATGTAGCATTACAATAAGATGATCTTGATCATGATAGGCAGCTCACAAGATCTAAACATGATGGCACAAGTGGAGAAGACAACCATCTAGCTACTGCTATGGACCCATAGTCCAAGGATGAACTACTCACGCATCACTCCGGAGGCGGGCATGGCGATGTAGAGCCCTCCGGTGATGATTCCCCTCTCCGGCAGGGTGCCGGGAAGAGCTTCAGAACCCCCCGAGTTAGGGTTGACGACGGCGGCGGCAGCGAATATGTTCTGGATGAAAGGCTCGGTGTTTTAGGGTTTTCACGTCTCGGGGAATAAATAGGCGAAGGGGCGATGTCGGCGGACCCCCGAGGGGCCCAAACCACCAGGCGGCGCGGTGGGCCCACTGCCGCGCCGCCTGTGGTTTGGCCACCTCGTGGCTCCTTCGTCTCTCCTTCGGACTCCGTGTACGTGTTGGAAAAATAGGGACTGGCCTTTTGTTTCGTGCAATTCCGAGAATATTTCCAGAAGTAACTTTCTGAAACCAAAAACAGCAGAAAACAGGGAACTGGCACTGTGGCATCTTGTTAATAGGTTAGTCCCAGAAAATGCATAAAAGTGATATGAAGTGTATATAAAACATGTAGCAAATGGTATAATATAAGCATGGAACAGCAGAAATTATGGATACGTTGGAGACGTATCAGGGGGCCACGCCACACTAGGGCGCGGCCCAGGGTGGGCCCGCGCCCCCCTATGGCGTGGTGGCCCCCCTCGGCCACCGACGCCGCCTCTTCGCCTATATATTCTCCGCGACGCGAAAACCCTATTACGGTCGATCATATTCCACGAAAAGTTCCGTCGCGGCCGTCATCGTCAATCTCAGATCGGAGGAGTTCTGAAGCTCTTCCCGGCACCCTGCCGGAGGGGAGATCATCACCGGAGGGCTCTACATCACCATGCCTGCCTCCGGAGTGATGCGTGAGTAGTCCACCCCTGGACTACGGGTCCATAGCAGTAGCTAGATGGTTGTCTCTCTACCTTGTGCCTCCATGTTTAGATCTTGTGAGCTGCCTAACATGATCAAGATCATCTTATTGTAATGCTAGATGTTGTGTTTGCTGGGATCCGATGAATATTGATACCATGTTTATTCAAGTTGTTTATCTATGTGCTCTTGATCTTGCATGCTCTCCGTTGCTAGTAGATGCTTTGGCCAAGTAGATGCTTGTGACTCCAAGAGGGGGTATTTATGCTCGATAGTGGGTTCAGTCTCTAGATATCTGGATCAGTGACAGAAAGGTCTAAGATGGTAGATGTGCTGTTGCTACTAGGGATAAAACATTGGTGCAGTGTCCAAGGGCACTTGTATTGATTACATTACACACTTTACTTCATGCAATAATCTGTTGTTAGCAACTTAATACTGAACAGGATGCGGATGCTGCCTTGAAGGTGGATTATTTAGGCATAGATGCTGTTGGAATAACGGTCTATGTACTTTGTTGTAATGCCCAACTAGATTTCATAGTAGACATCTTGGCATGTATTGCATTGTTATGCCCTCTCTATTTGTCAATTGCCCAGCTGTAATTTGTTTACCCAACATGCTAGTTATCTGTTCTGAGAGAGACACCACTAGTGAACTGTGGACCCTGGTCCAATTTCCTCATACTGTTTACACAACCTGCTGCAATCATCTGTTTCCTGTTACTTGCTGTTTTTCCTGCTGTTTTCCACACCATACGTTTAACTCTTTGTTTCTGCAAGACCGGAGAGATTGACAACCTCTCTGTTTCGTGTTGGGCAAAGTTCTGGTTTGTGTCTGTGCAGATTCCACGTTGGTGCAAGCTCCCTAGCGCCAGGGGGAGTCAACATCAACAACCTTCCGATAGATCGTCAAGTCCTACTGGATTGATAACCTTGGGTAGATTTCTCAAGGGAAAACTTCTGCTGTCTACATCATAACCTTCCTCTTGGGGTTCACCAACACGTAGCCATCAAGCTGTTTTCTGGCGCCGTTGCCGGGGACTTGGAGGCTATTGGAAAGGGGAGTCTCTCAGTTCCAATCTCTTTACTTTGTTTTTTGTCTTGTTTTAGTTTTGTTTTGCTTGCTGTTAAAAATCAAAAAACCAAAAAAATTAAATTCCTGCATCTAGTTTACTATTTCGGTTGTTACTTGCTTGTTGCCATGTCTAGTTCCGCTCCTAATATCATGTCTCCTGAGGAAGAGGTTTTCACTTTTAAGCAAGGAAGTGGGGAGAGTTTTGGTGATGCTTGGTCTAGAATTTCTGAATCCTATGTTAAAACTGAACCTAAAATGGCTTTGAGTCTGTTTCTTAGTAGTTTCTATTTTGGGTTGCTTCTTTGTTATAGATATGCTCTAGATGCTGTAGTTGGGGGAGATTTCCTTCGTTATGATGGGGATCAAGCTTTCAATGCCATAAAAAAATTAATTGCAGCATCTGCCTCTTCAAATAAAAAAATAGAATCTGCTTTTGAGAACATTCATTCAAGACTAGAATCACTTGAGTCAGAGTTGGCTAGTTTTAAAGAAACTTTTAAACTTTTTGAAAGTGTCCCTATGCCATTCGAACCTTCTGGATGGGTTCCTTCACTAAAAATTTCAATTGATGGGACAATTTTCTATGCTCATTGTGATATTAAATCTGAATTTTGCTTGATGCCTAAGAGGATTTATGACTCCCTGAATTTATATGAACTCTCAAAAAGTGAAACTTTTGTAACTCTAGCTGATAATTCAATCAAGTTATCTTTTGGGACTACTCAAGGAGTTGTTACTAAAATAAAGGGAGTATTTACACCTACTGATTATCATGTCATTGAATGTGTAGGAAATGGGAGCATCACACTTGGAAGAGGATTATTGAGGCAATTGGGAGCTGTCATTGACATGGGTGAAGCTACTCTGAAATTTAAACCTCCATATTGTTTGCATCATTTTCCTAATGCCCCTAAAGCCAAGGCTAAGAAAAAGAATAAGAGGTCTAAAGGTAACACTATTGGTACCTCTGGTCTTAACAATACTTGATGCATCTCTTCATGCCTAGCTCAAAGGCATTAAAGAAAAGCACTTCTGGGAGATAACCCATGTTTTTATTTGCTGTTTTATTTTTGTTTTCTTGAGTCAAGGATGCTTGTTTACCTCTGTAGCAACTCCTTTGTATCTTTTATTTGCTGTTTTGTTGTGCCAAGGAGAGTTACTAATGCAAAGTTGGTTTTATTTTCGGGACTGCATTGGGACAGATTGCTGTTCGTCACCGTTTAATTCAGTAGAAAATCAGAAAAAATCGAAAAATGCTGAAACTTTTTGTGCATGTTCCTGATGATGTTACGCAACTTTCATTATTTCAAAAGTTTTCATCTGAGCATCGTAAGTGCCTCGAAAAAATTCGTCATTACAGACTGTTCTGGTTTGACAGATTCTGTCTTTTATTTTGCATTCTCTCTTTTACAAGTTTTTAAGTGGTTTCTTTTCGTGTAAAAGTGCCCACTTGAGCCTAGTAACAGTGGCTAATGTTTAAAATAGTTGGCTTGTGAGTTTTGTCTTTGCTAGAACTTTGAAGTATTATCTTTTAGTGCACTAACCTGCTAATGAGAAAAGCTGTTAAGTTTTGGTGTGAAGGAAGTTTTCAAGTGTTGATAGAGGAGAATGATATACATGATCAAGAAGAGTGAAGAGCTTAAGCTTGGGGAGGCTTACCTCCCCAGCATATTTCAAGAAGACTCAAGCATCTAAGCTTGGGGATGCCCAAGGCATCCCCTTCTTCATCTACAAATTATCAGGTCATCTCTAATGGTGCTATATTTTTATTGCTTCATACTAGTGTACTCTTCCTTGGAGCGTCAGTGTGTTTTTGTTTTCAGTTTGTTTTGTTTTGTTTGCTGTGCTATACTTGTTGGATCCTAGCATTCATGTTTGGGAGAGAGACACGCTCCACTTTTTCATTAGAATACTCTTGTGCTTCACTTATACTTGTTGAGTATTCCTGTCTAGTTGCTGTTATTGCTGTTAGCTCTCAGTTTTTCATGTATCTCTTGTTAGAGCTTCAGTTTCTTTTGAAGAAAGTACTCTCTTGCTTCACTTATATCTGTTTGGAGAGTTGTCAAATAAGTTGATTGGTGTTTGGTTGGACCAGAAAAATGCTATGCATGTGGTAGTGGTATAAAATGCTTACATGAATCTTTTTAGATCGTTGTCTTGAGTAATTTGATGCTTGCCAATTGTTTTGAGCTGTCAAGTAATTAATGTTTAAGCTTGTGCATCATGTAAGTAATGGCTATTAATGAAGAACTACTATAAGGATTTTCTGCTATAATAATCTGTTGCATAATTGGAAGTCCATAGTAGTCTAGATAATTTTTGGATGAAGGCTATGTGTTAACAAGGAAGACAGTGGGAGTCTATGGTTCGTCAAACCTTGTGTTTTATGTACACTCTTGCTATTCCAGTTGATAATGATGTTTGCTTATAATAACCTTGCTAGCCTAAACTCTGTACTAAGAGGGAATGCTTCTTGTACATCCAAAACCTTGAGCCAAATCCATGCCACCTGTGTCCACCATACCTACCTATTATGTGGTGTTTTCACCATTCCAAGTAAATTTCTTCATGTGCTATCTACTAACTACTCAAAACTGTTACATTTCCTTTTTGTGTCACTACTTGAAAAGCTCATAAGGACGTAGTAGTGAGATTTGTCATCTTCCATGCTAATTAATTTACAAGGATTGGCAGCTTCATCTGCTTCTCCACCTTTTATTTTGCATTAAAGAGCTGGTTAGTCCACCCTATAAATAAATAAATAGACACTCCTCCATGGTGAATGTTGGTGGGCACCCGAGGATTCGGTTAGCCATGGTTTGTGGAAAGTAAATGGTTGGGAGGAGTGTCACCAATAAGTGCTTGTTACAAGTGCAGTCCTAAAAACTCTCGGAACCGCTCTAAAAGTTAGTTAGCCATGGAAGATGACAAGTACCTGCTATTTGATTTGTTGACACCTGTATACACCATTACCTTACAAAACAATATTTTATGCTCTCTATATGCCTTCGGGAACTACAGCTCTAGCACATGATGTTAATCCCTGCTTCCCTCTGCGAAGGGCCATTCTTTTACTTTTATGTTGAGTCAGTTTTCCCACTTCTTTCTGTCTACTTAAGCAAACATCATTGTCAACTCCAGTATAACAGTTTTTACATAACTTTGTGTTTGGTTGATCATATTCTTTGCATTGACATTATCTATATGATATACATGTTGAAAGTTGAAGCAAATGCTGAAGCTATTATCTTCCTTTGTGTTGATACAAACACTTTCATGTTGAGAATTATTGCTGCTGTGAGCTAACTATTATGTTAGACTATTATATCTCTAAATGTTTTATAGTATTATTCATGAAAGTTTGCACTTGTGTGATCACTTATGTTTACTCTTTATTTACTTGCTTGCAAACTATAGACCATTGGCTTGGATCACTTCATTCAGATCATGTGCATTACATTGTTATTTGATCAAAGATTGTGTTGGTAGCATGTCACTTCAAAAATTATCTGTTTTTATCGTTTACCTACTCGAGGACGAGCAGGAACTAAGCTTGGGGATGCTTGATACGTCTCAAACGTATCTATAATTTTTGATGTTCCATGCTGATATTATATCAATTGCTACATGTTTTGGCTACACTTTATATCATTTTTATGCATTTTCTGGGACTAACCTATTAACAAGATGCCACAGTGCCAGTTCCCTGTTTTCTGCTGTTTTTGGTTTCAGAAAATCTATTAAGGAAATATTCTCGGAATTGGACGAAACAAAAGACATCGTCAATAATATCACGAGGAGATCACGGAGTCCAAAGGGGAGTCGGAGCAGACCCACCAGGGGGCCACGCCACACTAGGGCGCGGCCCAGGGTGGGCCCGCGCCCCCTATGGCGTGGTGGCCCCCCTCGGCCACCGACGCCGCCTCTTCGCCTATATATTCTCCGCGACGCGAAAACCCTATTACGGTCGATCATATTCCACGAAAAGTTCCGTCGCGGCCGTCATCGTCAATCTCAGATCGGAGGAGTTCTGAAGCTCTTCCCGGCACCCTGCCGGAGGGGAGATCATCACCGGAGGGCTCTACATCACCATGCCTGCCTCCGGAGTGATGCGTGAGTAGTCCACCCCTGGACTACGGGTCCATAGCAGTAGCTAGATGGTTGTATCTCTACCTTGTGCCTCCATGTTTAGATCTTGTGAGCTGCCTAACATGATCAAGATCATCTTATTGTAATGCTAGATGTTGTGTTTGCTGGGATCCGATGAATATTGATACCATGTTTATTCAAGTTGTTTATCTATGTGCTCTTGATCTTGCATGCTCTCCGTTGCTAGTAGATGCTTTGGCCAAGTAGATGCTTGTGACTCCAAGAGGGGTATTTATGCTCGATAGTGGGTTCAGTCTCTAGATATCTGGATCAGTGACAGAAAGGTCTAAGATGGTAGATGTGCTGTTGCTACTAGGGATAAAACATTGGTGCAGTGTCCAAGGGCACTTGTATTGATTACATTACACACTTTACTTCATGCAATAATCTGTTGTTAGCAACTTAATACTGAACAGGATGCGGATGCTGCCTTGAAGGTGGATTATTTAGGCATAGATGCTGTTGGAATAACGGTCTATGTACTTTGTTGTAATGCCCAACTAGATTTCATAGTAGACATCTTGGCATGTATTGCATTGTTATGCCCTCTCTATTTGTCAATTGCCCAGCTGTAATTTGTTTACCCAACATGCTAGTTATCTGTTCTGAGAGAGACACCACTAGTGAACTGTGGACCCTGGTCCAATTTCCTCATACTGTTTACACAACCTGCTGCAATCATCTGTTTCCTGTTACTTGCTGTTTTTCCTGCTGTTTTCCACACCATACGTTTAACTCTTTGTTTCTGCAAGACCGGAGAGATTGACAACCTCTCTGTTTCGTGTTGGGCAAAGTTCTGGTTTGTGTCTGTGCAGATTCCACGTTGGTGCAAGCTCCCTAGCGCCAGGGGGAGTCAACATCAACAACCTTCCGATAGATCGTCAAGTCCTACTGGATTGATAACCTTGGGTAGATTTCTCAAGGGAAAACTTCTGCTGTCTACATCATAACCTTCCTCTTGGGGTTCACCAACACGTAGCCATCAAAATGGTTTCAGACACCTAACAAAATTCACTACACTAGTTATCTACAGAATGCAGCACGATCTTCCCTCCGCCATGGCTCTGCAGCACAATCTTCCCTCCGCCATGGCTCTGCAGCACAATCTTCTAGCTCGATTTCATCTCGCAGAGGATATCGGAGCAGAACAATCTATCCGCCACCATCCCGGCAACTAGGCTGAAAGCCTCTAGGCTCAACGCGGCATCGAAGTCCACGCTCGGGGTTGAGCTTGCTGAACTGCTGCTCGATGAGCTCCCGCCCGAGCTGCTCTCGTCGCCCGCAGCACCGCCCGAGCTGCTGTCGTCGAACGCTGCAATTTTGCGCATCGAGGCAAACCTCTGCCTCGTCATCGGCGGCGAATCATCGCCGAGCGGAAAACCCTTGGAGCTGTAGTAGCCGTGACGCTTCCACGCCTTCTTCAGTACCTGCTGGACTGAAATCCGGTAGGGTCGCTTGCCGTCGAGATAGATGGAGCCCCTCGCCGCTGCACGAGACACAAATCGGGCCGCCGGTCGCCTCTGCGACCGTGTACCCGCACCACCCCATCCTCCATCCTCCCTCGCCGCTCCCTCGACGCACCACCCCAAGTCTTGCGTCGCCGCCAGCTTGCTCGACTCCGGGTGCCGCTGCTGGACTCGCGCGGCCACTCTTCCCTCCGCCGCAGGACTCGCCGCCAGCTTGCTCGACTCCATTGCCGGTGCTCCAGTCGCCCGCCCCCTCGCCGCAGCTTTACTCGCCCGCTCCATTCCTGCAGCTCGAATCGCCCGCTTCTTTGCCACAGCTCGAGTCGCCCGCTCCATTGCCGCCGACTCGCCGTCGCCAAGAAAATTTTCCCCAGCCCGGAGAAACCGAGACGACGGGACAGAGTGAGCTCCGCGGGACGCCGGCGCGTGGCAGAGAGGGTTCCCCCACGAACAGAGGCCGGTTTCGCTGACGCATGGGTCCCACTCGAGAAAAACTACTCCATGTACGGGTCAAACCTGGTTTACAGCGTGGGGAACATGACTTGACGACCATGTCGCCGCAGAGCAATTATGGCTCGAATAGATGCCGCATGTGAGCTATTACGTGCAACGACGTCGCTGCCTGTCCAATTACTCGAAAAAACGTCGCACCTGAGCTATTAGCCCATTTCGGGTCATAGGTGCAGATGCACCCATTGCTAAAAAAACATCGGATCCTGCAGTAGTGTTGTGAGCCTGTGCAAAATATCATGAAATTCAAAATAAAAATTTCGATCCAATTTTTAAAATATCAAGAAATTCAAAATAAAAATTTCGGATGTACTTTAAGACATTGTATGTTAGCACAAAAAGTTTCGCGATGAAAATATATTTTTTATATCCTGTGCAAAAAAGACAAATCCGGACGCTCCAAAATGATTTTGTACGAGGCATTTTTTGTCTTTTTTTGCACAGGTCGCAAAAAAGTTTTTTCTCTACGAAACCTTTTGTGCTAACACAAAAGGTTTTGGTGTATATCCAAAAAAAATCTGGAATTTTTCGACATTTTAAAACAATAAAAATGTTTCACCCATGACCCGAATCGTCGTGTCGTGAAATGAACGATTGAGATTTTACATAGCAAATAAGTCGCATGCCAAAATATGTATTGCAATGAAACCTTAAGGTTTTATCTACCAAAATATATATTCTTATAGAATATGAACAACTGCGTTAGTGAATACATATCGATTTGATACACACATGTTTATATGTTTGTATATAAATTCATGCAAACTTAGAAAACTTTGGCCATTTACTAACTTTGGCCATTTAGTTGTAACGGATGGAGTACATTTTTTTTTACCAAATCTGACCCTTTTGAGTAACTAAACACATGTATGATCTCTTTTCAAAACTAATTCAAATCCAACTTCTTGAGGTCGGCGGCAAAAAGGATGGAGCCGAACGTATTCAATTCGATATCATCCAAAAAATCTCATAATTTTTCTAAAGACTTAAAAAAATTAAACAGGGCGTCGGCACCAAAGAGGGTGGAACCAACGATGGCTTCATCCTCTCTGGAGCCAACCTCATGGGCCAGATTTGATAATAGTTTAACATACAGGCCAGAACTGAAATTAGTTCTGCTCAGCCATATTTGGCAAAAAAAAATCACGGATGGAGCATGTGGTAAACGGCCTTAGCTTCCTTTTTGTTAACCGTGATCACTTTCCTTCTCCGTCTGCTACAATTTCAGTTAATTTGTTCTCTTACTTGAGTTGCTTTAAGAAAAGAGGAGGACGCATAGAAGTTACACGTGGCGATAAAGAAAAATATAGTAGACTCCTATAGAGTAGCCACATGGGAGAATCTTAGATACTCCCTCCGTTCATGATATTTTAGCTATTATATATATTGTCTAGATATTGATAGAAATGAGTGAATTCACACTTTAAATTTATCTAGATAGTAGATACATGTAGATACATATGAATGTTAAAAAACGGAAGGAGTAGTAATCAGGATTAAACATGATGAGTGTATAGCATAGAAAACAAATCGAGGATGCAAAGCAACGAATTGGATTTGATCCCTCGTTCAGATGGTAATACTACAATATCATCTGAATCTTTTGGCTAGCGACTCGTTGGGCATTAACTGTGTGATAAATAAAAGCCAGACCATCCTAATTAAGCTCCAACGCGCCTACAGCCTCCGTATTGCAGCAGAAACTCGCGAACTAAGTAAAATGGAACAACAAGCATCAGCTCAGCAAATTAAGATCGATGCAACAATTCCACAACTTACCAGTGGAAAACCGATGCAAGGGCTCCCTCTCCTAGCGGTCGATCGCAGGAACAGACGGGAGAGGGTGCGGGGGATACTTAAAGGAACTAAGAATCATTTTTTTGGGTTAAATAGAGAGACAAGGGGAGGTGCATGGTTACTTATCACAATTATTTTCGCGCGTTGGGAGGTGCTTAATCAAACCAATTAGCCTGGTTATAATTTATGAACATGAGGTTTGGCCTATGAACGTCTCAGAGTACTGATTGGTTCAGAGACAGAGTTGACATTACAACTTGACGAGCTTAGACTCGCTCAACAATATTAAAAAGAAAGAGTCCGGCAGGGAAAAATCCTTGCGGATTTTAAATTAAGCAGAAGGAGCTCTAGGCGCAAACACTGCGGAGCCGATGTCTCGAACGCGGGTCGCGGGAGCGCGTGCAGACTTAGCCAACTAGTGAAGGGCAGTACCCAAACATTTTTTTTACATCGCTATGGATCACAGGAGTAAACATCAACCAATATGAGACCAGCAGTAACAAGCTTTTCAGCATCTTCACGTAGCTCATCCTTCACAGCTAGTCAGCTACACAACTCTCTTTTTCTCCTTTTATGCGTAAGTAGCATTATTCTCCTTCCTACATATCCTCATCAAGCGTGTCCTCCACTGCATTGCCACCAGTGATCGCTGGAATCGAAGAGGTCTAAGCCATAGGTATGTGTTGCTGCCAACAAGTCTCATCATGATTCTTATCGGATATGTTTCCTTTTTCTGAAAAGGGGATCAACCCATCGACCTCTGCATCAATCGATGTACAATTTTTTTCTCAAAACGTTTCTCCGCCTAAATATGTTATATACCTCTATTCTATCTATATCGGATGGCGTATACGATCGACTTAAACCTTAAAAAGTAAATATGTTATATCGAGATGGATAATTCTGAGGTAATGGAAGATCCTTTAACCATTTGTCCTTTCAAAATCTAATAATCGCACCATTTCCAATTTTTTATGATACTCTACTAAGACCAGCCAGAGTGTGGCTAAAAAGCGATTCAATTGGGACATAGAATGGATTATATGCATAGCAGAGCATCGCTTTGTGGCAACATTTTTTTCCTTAAGATAGTTATTTTTTCTGCAACTCTTAGCTTCTTGGATCCGTTAACCGCCTCATTTGGAAAATTCTGGACCATGTGAACTTTCCATTTCACGCATTTTCTTTTGGTCTCGCAAAATAAAGAAAAGAATAAGTTTTCCCATCACTTTTATTGGATGTGTGGTGAATGCAGTTCAGATTATCAAGTTGAAAATGGGATTGGGTTTCACCCAAATTATATGAAAAAATGCATAAACAAAACTTAGGCGAAGGATACATATCACACCCTATATTTTCTTCTTCTTTATTTCTTCTTTTCTTACGGTACAATCTCTGTTACAAATCACACACATATGCGTGTATGTGTGTATATATAGGACCAAACCGACTTGTTGGCAGACTCGAACTTGACACTGCTTGCACATACCAATTTTTGTTTGAACGGATAAGGCCCCGAAGGGCCTAAAAGCTGCATTCATATCGTCGGTGGGTACAAACTTACAAGTATACCCCTAACAACTATGGAAATTTCACCTAGGCCCCTACAAGTTACAGAAAAGACCCTGGGACAAACACACAAAAAAACGTAATCGGGTCCTTGTCCTTCTGCCACCGGGGAACACGCCATTTGGGGCAAAGTCGCCAGGAATTCCCAGACCGAGATCCTCTGACGTGGATACTTCTAGCTATCCAATCACACATTGGTTTTCTAAAATTCTACAATTCCAATTTCGAGTTCAAAACAAAAAAGAGCATATGAATGGCTTGAAAAGCGACTCTTGAAAATTAATCTTTTGAAGGCTGCACATCTGACTGTCACAAGACATTCACCGACATAAGAAACACAGAGTCTTCATGAATTTCGGTTTAGTTATAAAGATTTGTTTCTTGGTTGTATATTTTCTTAACTCGAAGCATCCAAACCTTATGGACACATCACATTGATAAAAATAGCTAACACTAGAAATAATCAGGTTATGCTCAAATTAATTTATTGTATGATCCGTTCGTAACTAACATTACCAAGACATTGTCAAGAGTAAACATTTGAAAATTAATATGGAAAATAGATACATGCACAAAGTAGGGTGAGGTGATAAGAGATACAAGGTCCCTTCTATACTATTTCTTCCCACATAATATGATATCCATAAAGCACAATGTCATTTCTTGTAGATTTCAACATACTAAAGACAATGGCCTGCGAGGGCCACCATGCTAGTTAGGAAATAATATGCACCTAGTTGGCATACGGCAGCAGCTACAAGAGACCCCTGTTGATAACTTGTATGGCAACGCCACCAAACCGTGGGCTGCAAACCACTGAGCTAAATACGCCCGTCACATTCACTTTGGTATAATTATGCGAAGGAGACTCGGCTTTAGCTCTGAATAGGACATCTGCTCTTGCTTATGTACGTCACGGGTTCTGATTCATTGAGAGGCCGTGCTGACGATACAACTTGACGTGTCCAGGGCAATCACCTTACCAATTTGTGCTATCTTAAATAATTGCACGGAACAAGCAAAAATCAAGTTCCGAGAAGGAACGATGTATTCGGCCTCAATTATGATTAACCTTTGCAAAACTAGTTCCTTAAGAGTATCAAATTACTCTGTTCTTGGAGCGAATTCATGAAAGAAATAGATATTTTCCTGAGTGTATGAATTGCTGGTCATTTTAGTAGATATTTTCCTAGCTCTAGCATCTAGTAAGAAATAAACTATCAGATATAACATATGCCTCCAGTGCCGACTTCCGGGCAATATACCTTTTTTTTTGCAGGTAGACCATTTTCTTTTTATAGCTTGGTTTCACCTAACATGTACTGACTTGTCGATTCCTTTGTAGAGCGACCGGTGTGACATGCTTGCATAGCGCTCGCCATGGGCTTGATGATTTGGAACAAGCTGAGGAGTCGTTTGTTCTAGTAGAATGTAAGGAGATCACATCTAGTTCTAGGGCGTGTTTTGTAGCCCACGCAGTACCCAAACAGGTCCTATATGCAAAATCGGCCCGTTTGGTTGCCCACGGAGTGGCTTGGCCCCAGCTCGCACGAATATTAAAGCACTCCTCAGCCGGGCCCGCTAGGAACGCTTGATTCGGCCGTTTTTTCACAACCACCTTCAGCACAACATAGTGGAGCCAAAATTGGGACGCGCGGAGCCGCGAGGATGCAGCTATGGAGCTGGCGGGAGAGGAAAACTTCATGCAAGCGTATGGCGCGAAGGCTACTCTCACCTCCTTCTTTTGGGTGTCACCGCAAGAGAGAGGAGCGACCACATTATTTCGGCTTGAAGGTGAAGGCGGAAGCGGCAACGAGTTAGATCTAGCGATGGCAGAACCGGCGGCGGACGTGACGGCTGGAGCGGCGACAACACTAGCGGCGAGGGATAAGATCCGCCTCTTCTACGCCTGTTCTGCAGCACCGAAATCTTGGTCTTCTCTTCTCCCATAGCGATAAGCAGTATTCCCCCTGCCCCCTTCTCCACCACCCGCCCCACCCAATAGGTAGATCTTGCTGTTACATAGTAGTGTTCCCTTGCCCTGGATCTTAGACTAGAACATAGGTTCTTGATTTCGGGTGTGGCCTTATTTATCCTCTGCCTCGATTTGACTAGGACGGATCAACTCGTATGCCGCTCATCATTCAGACCGCAACACTCATAGTTGTGATGCAAGCTTGGATCCTGCTAGTCCATCACAGATCAGTACGCCGCAACTACATGGGTGTTATCAGGTATGGTCCTTTATTCCCCGAGACTAGGAGAGGATTGCCAACCTGAACTAGATTCATTAAAAAAAACATTTATTTCCAACACAAAGTTCAAAATGCAAAAAGGTACATTGCATTTGAGTCCATAGTTTTCATGTTATGGCTCTGGGAAGATCTAGATTCAGATTTGAAGAAGTTCTAATTAAACATGTTAGAGAATAATAAGTGGTTAAAATGGATATGCCGTCTCCTTTTCAGAAAAAAAAATACCCGGTTGGGCTGGGCCGCAGAGCAATGGACCGAGTCTAAATTATACAGTACAAAGCTGGGCTGGGCCTGGTCGCGAGAGTATAAAGCTTCTTCGTGTTTGGAGACGGAAGGCAGTCGAGCGAGCAACCAACCCTAATCCTAAGGAGGATCGGCGGCGAGACGATGGCGTCGCTTCTTCGACAGGGGGCGAGGAGGATCGGTGGCTCCATGCTCCAGCGAATCCAAGCGGCGGTCACATCACCGACGGTCGCGGAGGAGCAACGCCGGCTCGTCACAAGGCGCATGTACACCACCGAGGAGCTTGCTCGTCAGGAGTATCTTCGGAAGAAACACGGCGACCTAAAGCCGTATCAGATTTACTGGAAGTTGTTCAAGTTGGCTCCGGTAGGAAAAATCTTTGTCCTTGTGGCAGGGGCGACTTGGGTCATTGTCTTCGCCTCCGCAGGAAGACAAGTGATCTTAGAGGAGAAGGCTGAGAAGATCCGAGAGCAGTCTGCACTCTGCAAGAAAGGAATTGATGCCGGAGAAGGCTGAGAAGAAGCGAGAGCAGTGAACACGACATGGTTTCTTTTTTCTTGGAATGTTATCCAGCACTATATATTGTAGGGATGTCTATGATATGCTATCTTGTGTGACATGGAATGTTGATGAGCCGTGTGTGTGTTTGTATGAGAAACTCTTCTCTTATGATGTTCAACTGAATATTTCGTGATCGACTGTAAAAAATAGTCAGATTTTGTGCCCAATTAAAATCGACACGTGTAATGGGCTCCCAAACTGATGACATTTTCTGACATATCACAACGTTACCTGGCTCACGAACACGAACCGAAGATTGCTCGGCTTTATACGTTCATTGTCAGCAAGTTTTAAATCTCTACTACAAAAGAATGAAGTGTCCTGTCTCGGTCCTGGACGAACGAACGACACAAACCGCACCAATCACCGAGCGACACGTCACCCCATCGCTAATCACGCGAGCATAGTCAAGCCAAGCAAAAATCCGCGCAACGCTGCCTCCCCTCGAGCGAACAGAGCTCACGTCTAGGGTTCGTCCCCGCCGCCACCTATGGAGCTCCATGGCAACTGGCATCGCCTCCATCCTCTGATAGGAGGAACGAAACCGGCGGCTTCCGAATCCCCATCCTAAGTTGTGGATCTGTCGTTCGTCGTCTCTCGCATCCCACCCCGTCTCTCCCAGATCGTCCTGTCGACCCAACAGGAGCGCCGCGATGGACTGGCGACGTTTCGCGGATTAAAGAGATGCAGAGAGGAAGGGGAGGCGTGAGCTGCTCCCTGACGGCAACCATCGGGAGGAAGAGGGAGATCGTGAGAGAGACGAAAAGTAGGGGTATTCTACAGGGGCGCGGCGGCGAGGGTGTTCGGCGTCGTTATCCTCGTTCTAGTAACTGCTCAGCGTTCTCCACGAGTAACTGCTTCAGGAACTTGGTTCGTCATGGCAAATTTCATGGAATACTCAACTGATTCGTTGTGTACAACGTTTTAGCTCCAACTTTTCTGTTTTGACTTTCAGAAACCGCATGCTACACACAAGCAGCGAGAAAGGATTGAAAATCTCCCGGCAGCCTGAGGTAATTTAGTGTTGATTTGTGTATCTACGTACGGTGCACTGTTTCAGACGGTTAGTATGAGTGATCTGTACATGGGCATGTCCCTAGATTGGACTAATTAACATGATTACCAGGCTAAGAAGGTTGTTGCCTGTTTTGAATTAAGAACAACTCTTGTTAAAAGGAAGAAGTCAACTTTTAAATCTCCATATATTCGTTTCGTTGCTTGTACTTTTTTTTTCAATAGTTACAACATTCGCTTGGCAGCCGATATTCATTTCCCACCAGCTATAGACTTAGGAGTAGTGGAATGGTTTGACAAAATCCGTTTTAACTCAGGAAATTTTGGTGAATGATGCCACGATGTCTCTCATTCCATGTTCTGATTCCGTTAGTGGTGGTTCAGTAGTTAATGAATTTGTTTCAGTTTGACTTGTTTTTGTTCAAGTGCACTTTGTTTACTCATGATGGTGGTAGTTGCAAATTTAATGGGCTTAACCGAGTAAATTTGTATTCTACAACCACTTATAAAGCTGACATGATTTTTGACGGTCTAAAGCTGAAGTGTCCCTACTGTTTGTTATGTTTCACATAATGCCTCCTCAGTAACTGCAAAATTATATAATATTGCTTTCTATTACCAATTGTTTCTACCATGTGCACTATGTGTTTTAGTTCTTTATTTAATTGCCAAATCAGACTTGTATTGTGTATGTGCAACATCACAATTGTAGATTCTATGCATATGATTCAATTTATATGTTTTAATCGATTTAATTATGAAAAATTAGAATCTTATCCTTTTTGCAATATTATTTGGTTATATCTATTTCTATAATGCACATCTTAGTTTTTCATGTGTAGCAACAAAAAATTGACCAACCCGTAGCAACGCACGGGCATTCAACTAGTGATGGAATAATCTGTAAAATTGTTTGTAAAAATCAACTTATATCCGTAGTTAAACATTGTTCAATGATAAATATCAAAATTGAGTAACTAGCTACATTATAAAAGTAATTATTCGAGAAATTGTCTACTAATGAAAATAAGATTTTGAAATACTATGATAGGTTCGGCCACTCAATACCCTGATTATCCCAAAAGACATCAACGGAGAGTTGAGCAAGATACTCTGAAAGGAAAGCAATCTTGTGCAGGAAAATCCCCCAGTGAGAATGAATGAACGAAAACTCTGAAGAAACAGCTATGATGGCGGTCAACACAATGAGAGATGAGTGAGGAGGAAAAAAAGATGGTAGACACACAAGTAGGATAGGAAATTTTACTCTTGGCGTGTGGGCCCACTATAAAAACTAATATCAATTCACTCTCAAATCAATAGTATAGTTTTTTGCCAAAAGTTTTTCTAAACCGCTGGCACCGACTGGAAATTTGGCTTTGAAAGTGGCGATTTTTACGATATTCACTCAGTTCCAATGCAGGCAACTGCTTGGCTGAATTTAAACTTTTCTGGACTAAAGCTTTGGCAAAACAAGCAAAAATGGCGCACACTGGTGTGGAATTTGGGCGTTTCCATGCATGTCCCATTGTTTTGTTGTCCGGTCACTGCTCGCCGGCTCTCTAACAATATTTGTATGCATGAATCTTGGTCAACAGTTTTATATTCTCGTTTTTGAATAATGAACCAGACAATAAGGTTCTTTCCTTAGGAGCATGCCACTTGTGTATAATCGATGTCAGCCAGTGGCGGAGCTTGATCATCTTTGTAGGAGGGGCCAAAAGAAATAAGATGAGAGTTGAGGGGGCCAATATATATTTTGTGTTTTGTATGGTAAAAAATGATAAAGACAAAGTAATAGAGTACTATGCAAAATTGTCAGCAGTCTTATATTTTCGTTTTTGAATAGTAAATCAGAGCAGTAAGCTTATTTGTTTAGGAGCTTGCCACTTGCCAAGCAAATCCAAGTATGGAGCATATGTTGAGTTCTCTTTTTGCAAGTAAATAATTTTTTTCTTTGTAACAAAGCAAACAAAATCTTTTTTCTTTGGTCTTGTCAAAAGGCAGATATATTATATACACACATGCATATGCAGTGGCGCTGATCGAAGTGAGTTGAGCGGGACGGGTCGATACGACCTACGCTCACGCCTATCCATTCCATCCCCTGGACCTAGAACAAGGCGGCGTGCAAGGGCCGATGTACGTGGACAACACCCTCGGCGCCGGCCGCGCCGTAACGTGCGTGTCATTTCAGCGTGCGCTCCGGCCGGCGAATTTTAAATCCGTCCACCATGTACGCCGACTCCGGCGTCCATCCATCGATCGACTGTTCCAATGGCCAGTTCCAATGGCCAGAGAACAAGAAGAGCGAACGCACGTGTCGGTGATCGCTAGGAGGAGAGCAGAGGACAACGGGAAGGAGACGGCGAGATCGAAGAAGCTGACAAAACCGAGAAGGGAATGGAGCAAGAAGAACCGTATATATAACGAGCGGCGCCGCGTCGAGCAACCTCTGCTCTCCAACTCCAGCTGATCAAGCCATCCATCTGATCGCTGCGTGCTTCTTTGATCCGCGACGACCAGCTATGTTTCATGGCGGCATCGGCGGCGGCGATGGGGCTACTTGCATGTTACTCCCGCTCGGCAAGTACCTCCGCCGGGCGCTCCGCGGCAGCGGCCGCTGCAAGCCTCGCCTCAGGGACAAGGAGTACTACGCGAGGCAGCGGTCGTTGTCGTTGTCATCGGTGGAGCTGATCAGCAGCGCGTCGTCCCTCTCCTCGGCGCCGTCGGCGTCCATGTCCTCGTCGTGCTCCTCGGTAGTTCGGGTGGTGCTGTGGAGCGGCGTGGTGGAGGTGTACGCAGGGGTGGTGCTCGCCTGCACGGTCATCCGGCGCCACCCGCCGGGCCTCTGCCTCGCGCACACGGACGTCTTCCGCAACCCGCACCGCGCCACGCTCCGGCCCCTCGAGCCGCTCTTTCCTGGACAGAAGTTCTTCCTCCTGCCGGAGACCACCGTGCGCAAGCTCCAGCGCGACATCCCCATCGACGCCCGCTTCGCCGACAAGCACATCCGCGGCGCCTCTGACGGAGAAGAAGAAGAGGAGGACGAAGAGACCTCCACGGAGACGTCGCCGTCGAGGTCTCGGTCGTGGTCCGAGGAGGAGTGGAAGCCGCCGGCTGCCCCGGAGCGGTGCTGCGCGGACTACTACGTGAACAGGGAGCGGTGGGCGGAGTCGCAGTTCAAGAGCATGGTGGAGCGCGGCCTCGGCACAGAGCAGTCGTCGTCGTCTCGGCGGAGCGCCGCGGACAGGACCGACAAGAAGAGGAGGAAGAGGACAAAGCACCAGCGAAGGAACCTGCTGGGCGGCGGCGCCTTGCCGACGCCGTGGACGGCGAGGTCCTGGGAGCCCAGCCTGCCGCCCGTGCAGGAGGAGGCGGCGCCGTCGTCGCCAGAGGAGCCCCACGCCGCCAACACCTCGCCGGCGCTAGGCCAGGAGCGATCACAAGTCGTCGTGAGCTAGCTATCTGTCGCGTATGGCTCGATCATCTGGTCCTGACGATTGCGTGAGCTCGGGAATTGTACATCGCGTGTGAGAGATTGGTTTGTAGCTGTAAATCTTGTGTGAGGTTTATGATGTGTTCCTTGCTTGTCAGCAGTCTGTTATTTTTTCTTTCTTTTCTGGTACCAAATCTTTTCCACGATCATCTAAAAAAGCTCTTCATCAAGTTGCTGTAAATTGGTAATGACACTATGTGATCGATGAACTGGCAATTATATTAGTATGCAAGCCTATGGCTCTGTTATTGCCATTCCAGATAAAGCACGACAGAGCAATCAATCGCCATCTGCTAACTGAAATGTCATCCTGAATTCCTGATGCTCCTGTTGTTTGACAGATGAAATAAGGAATGCAATATTGTGCTCTGCTAACAGAGATGCCCGAGCCAAACCTGAAGCTCGCAAGATGCGTTCCCTGCATACAGAATCTAAACATCAGATTAATAATATCAGATGCAGTTGGTGTGCACCCACAGGGATGCAGACGCCCACAAAAGCCTTAGAAGCAGAGTTAATCACAAACAACAACAAAGTGAACAAAGGGTACAAATTTTATGTGATGTTCTGGAGCAACGAATCCTTCCTTTGTCTGAAGAAAAGAACTATGCGTGATAACAGAGGAACAGAAGCAGAGGAGATACTGTACAGCATAGCAGTCGAGGATTAACTGGACAACATGAGGCAGCATCATCTTGTGGATGTTCCGGCCATCTGCATCGAGGGTAAGGCGATGCAGATTGGAGACCCCATATCATGTATTATCAGCTTGAGAAACACTGCAGTGTGTTCATCCACGAGCCAGACGACGGCCGCAAGCTCGCCGCTACGGCTGCATTGGACGAACGAATCTGCTAGAGGTCTGTGATGAACATTCGTCTCTGGGTAGACTTGCAAATCTTCGTGATTGATTTTCTGGATGCTGTTTTTCTCTTTTGCGACTCTTTACCACGTTTTTCTTCAGTGAAACTGGCAGTTATACTCCATCTGCTTGCCAGCATGGCTGAGTCATCAGCAGAAAAGAGAAACGAGGTCGTCGTGCGTCAACGTCAACGGGACTTGGGGTCAAGAGGCCCACCTGGACCCATTTCCATTATTTCAAAGACCGTGCTGCCGGGCATCCTCAACACTGGTACCCAAGCCGGTTTTAATCCATGCATGCATGGCAATGTAAATTCCTTTTTTTGAATTTGTGTGAACCTTTTTTATATCTTATATACAAAAAATATAACACATAAACACCACCCCATGCATAAATAACAGTAACACATAAACATCAATATATATGTACTTTTATTTGTGTACACGTGATTTTTCTTTTTGGAGAAATATACACGTGAGTATTTGTTTAGACACATGTGAACGTGTATACTTATACAAAACAAACCTAATTTCTAAAATTTACAAACTAAAGTAAAAAAGAACTGTGAATAGGCCTCATGATACCCGGCCCATTTTGGAACTTTTCAGGCGGTAAGCGGTACATATGCCTCAAGTGTCTCTGTGGGCTTTAGTTTTTGCCGCCTTCTCTTTGGTTTGGACGTTAATTCTCTCGATCGGGAGTGATTGTGGTTCGCATCGCACCGGGTTAGCATGGATGTGCAAGTTTTTTGCTAATTTATTGGTGGTTGTACATGCATGAAACTGGTGATTTATACCAAGTTGTGGCCTTGTAAATTGTGCGTGTTGTTGCTTTGTAGCTGTTATGTCATCTTTCTTCTTTTGTACATGAACGAACTCGCACGTAGCTTTGACAGTTACGGGTTAAAATTAAAATTATACGAAAACCCTCGTTGGTATTTACTGCTTTGTGGTTTGCTATCTATGTAATTTTCTATTGATGTATTCAAAAAATATAAGATTGTGTAATGGAAGAAAAAAAGTTTGAAGATCTAGAAACTTGCTCATTTCTTTTAGACTTATTTTTTAATCGCTGCAGTCAGCTCATTTATCTCTACCATGTATTTTTTGCTATTATAATATATCATGTTATTGATTGTCAAAATACTTGCAAAGATCACCGTCAGGTTCTGTTCATTCCATGTATTCCCTGCTTACATTTTCTTATACATCAGTTGCAACTTGTCTAGTTGTTGTGCACACGGAGGGCCGGATTCAAACATAATCCAAGCACCATATCTAGTTGCTGTTCATAAATGACAACAGCGTAAAAAATAGTATTACCTCCGATCCATAATAAATGTCGCAACTTTGAACTAATTCCAATTCAAAATCGTGACACTTATTTTTGATTGGAGGGAGTAGTACATGTCTAGAATCCCCATGTAGAGGTGGTGAGTAAACAATAGGAGTAATGAGAGCTTACGTACATTACGTGGGAAAATAATGTGTGTATGATGACAGATAACTTAACATCGAACGGAAGACCGTAAGAAACAGCTAATGGAAAGGAAATACAACAGTCGAGAATTATTACATGGACACCACTAAACAGCAGCCCCGCTTATGCTTCCATATATCGCCCTAAGCGGTCGGGTTGGTTGAAGAACACGCTTCCATGAGCCAGACGACTGTGGTGAGCTCGCTGCCACGGTTGATCTGCCTGGCGTGGGCCTCTCTCTTGCATCCGACGGATGTCAAGACGAGTAGACGCACCCATGTATCCAAGATGAGGGCCAGCACTTTGGGCATATCAAACTCACTATCTCTGCATGAGGATTCCAGATCTGGCATCAGACGCTTCAGTTTCTTCATGGCGACACTATTAGTATTTTTGTATCGAGATATGACAGCGGGCTTGTGAGGACTGCCCGCATCTGTAAGTTCTAGCATCAGCCTGGCATATAAAGCTCCATGCGAGATAACTATGCTCGACTCTACAAGCACCTGCATGAAAGGCTTGTTGGAACGAATTGGCCTCCGGTTCGAATAAAAGGAGGACTGGACATAATTGTTTGCATCAGGATTATCTGTATCTGCAGGCCACCAATTTTCTTGCTCTATGAGAACTCTGGAAAGCGCCACCACTCTTTCTTTACAGCTGAGGTGAACCAAGCCAAGCTTGTTTCTTGAAACGGACAAGTCAATCTTGTGTGACCATATGAGGCACACAGTCATCCTGGTTGCTTCGTATAGGCTGCGTAGCTCCAAACCGGGTATTGTGTCAGGCTGTGCAGCCATAAGGTACACCATGTAATCCGACAACGCCTTGATCGCGTTCACATATGCAGATGATGATGCATCCTCAGGGGTAACAATGCACGACAAGAAAACCTCTGTAAAGACATGCCAGGTAAGGATCATTTCTTGAAGTTCAGTACCGAAGTTCAGAGCATCGTCTAATTTCTTCCGCCTCCTAGCAGTGTCATCGTATAATTCAGGACGAAAGCCTGGACATTCGTTAATAGGCGGCATCATCGCCATGTGCTCCTCCACGACATCTTCTACACTTGGAAGGTGAATCTTCTTCACAACCTGCCATACATGTTTGAACACCAACTCCTTGACATCATCTGAAATCACCAGGGTCTCAGAATAATACCATTTGTTCCACCAATCCTCAAGCCCCATCATCTTAGCCACTATGTTAATTAGCTTGGTCTTGTCACGAGAACCAAAACGTAACAAGTTAAACTGTCCAATGGAGCCTGACCACCCTCTGTTGCTTGCAGCAGCCTTGACATGTCGGCGAAGAAATAGGATAGCAAGACCAAGCCTACTCCAGTTAAGATTCAACAAGAAGTTACAAGTCCAAGTTGATCCCAGGGCACTAAGCACTGACGCCATGTCCAGGAGGAAAGCACCGACCAACAAGATATAAGTGATTATGACATCCGTTCCGTTGTAACAATTTCTATTGCCGCTTAACTGAAACAACACTAGCGCGGCGAAGTGGCGAGCGTTGAGAAGGCACGAATAAAGTAGCCATACCGAGTGTGGATCGCCGCAGCCTTGGTGTAGAGGATGTCATACATGAGGGAGAGCTCCATCTCCACCACCTTAAATGTAGCCTTCCAGTTCCAGTTCCAGCTAAAGTTGGACCAATCAAATGTTGGATCGGAAGTTAAAGCCAGAGGAAAGTTAGCAATCCCACCCTTGCAAAGAGGGAGCAAGCCTTGAGCAAACAACAAGAGCTCTTCTTCATCGCGCTCCTGGGCCCCAACTATTTGGGATGGAAGCACACTATAGTAATAGGGGAGATACTGAGGTTTCCACATAGAGCTCCGGATGTTGTCCAAGGTGGCACACTTGAGGACCCATATCCTCTCCCCATACTTGATGACTCCTACAATGGACATCAATACACTGGCCAATCTCAACAAGGTGGGGATCTCAGCGATGTGCTTGTAGATGATATAAGCAACCCCAAAAGTTTGGACACCAAGATTTAGCAGGTGGCGTGGCCAGAGCTGGTTATCCTCGAGGGCATAGGCGGTGATGGTGTCCTGGCTACCAAGATGCACGAGGAGGAAGGGCGCCCAGAACACCATGAGCTTCTGCTCGTGCGTCAAACTACTGACGGAGAGATGGCCGAGAGTGTACACAGCCGTGGAGTCAGCCATGAGGTACGCCAGCCAAAGGAGGATCCTCATCACGGCGGAGGATCCACGCCGGCGGGTCCTGGCGAAGATAAAGAGGAAAATCTGCAGTGTGAAGCTGAATAGGATGAGGATTTGGATCGCCCACTCATTCCAGAGTTGAATCGGCCCTGCAGCCATTGCTCCACGCAAAGTTAATCTTGAGCTTCTAGAGTAACAAAATAGAAAAAAATCTTATTAGCACCTCAGATATACACATTTCTATGTGCATATGCATGCAATGTGCATGTTTCAGGAGTAAATATAATTACGTACTTGAGACATGTCGCCTCCGTAGTGTATGGTTGTCCGCCGCGCGACACCATCGCAAGACACATTCTATGGAAAGAAGAGAGTAGAAAGGGATTAGCTAGGGTCTGCCAGCCCAGTACTATTATATGCCTGTCGAAACTCAACGCAGTAGTTGTAGAGTAGAGTAGTGTATATTTGCATAATCAACGAATGTGATGTTGAGTACGTACGTATATTGAATTGGATTTGTATAGGAACAAAAATACGTAATTGAATGAGAAGTGAACCGACAAATTCAGATATTAGACCAGCCCGAGTTTCTTCTTTATATTGATTTTTCTTAGCTAAGCCAGTTCTTCGAAATATCTTGCTTACATATATCAACTCTTCCTAGATAACTAGGTGAAGAAACATAGGTAAAAAGGAGCAACACACCCACCCATATATGGTTTAAAGAAAATGGTTTCTGCAAAATCAACAGTGTTGGGGGCTCGATTTCGGGGGAAATGCAGCTGCTCTGATACCGAGCAGGAACAGGGAGGGAGGCTAGAAGCTTACCCTGGCTGTGGTTGACGAAGAGTCGACAAGAGTGGTGCACCACCGAGCTCAGCGCCTGCCCTCGGCCGCCGGGAGCTAGCTCGAGGACCAACTAATGGGTGACCACAGAGCGAACACGAAAATAAAAGGGAGCTCGTCGTCGTCGGAGGGAAGGAAACACGGATCGATCCTTGCGTCTTATCTCCGGCAGAACCCATTTTTCTTTGCTAGCTTTCCTTTTTCCGTTGAAGTCGAGCCCATCTTTCTACTCCAGTACACAAGGAATCGAGCCAGGTTGGTGGGCGGCCTCCTCGCTCGGTGCAACATAGACAAAAATTACATCCGTATGGTTGAGTACACTTTAGCATGTGCAGGACAAAATTAAATTATACAAAATGGCTAATGAAGCAAATGATTTTCACCTTTTTGTCACCATCTCTTTCACGGTCATAAGAACTCAAGCTTTTCAAACTAATTTGCACATCAGAAATACTGAAAACGATCCGACCCACGCGGTGAGTATTTTTTTTTGACAAATCTGGCTCTTTGCCGAAACTATTGTCGGATCTGCCCTGGGTGAAACTATTTTCAAATCTGGTCCCGAGGTTGACAACAATGAGGTCGGAATTGAACTTGTGCAATTTGTTGAAACGAGGGGCAAAAGTTTTGCCCCTTATATTAATTTAAGGGAGAAGATTGTAAGAATGCAAGTTTTTGTGACCGGACTTATTACAACGCGATTACTCTCGCGGTATCAAGTTGCCCAAACATTTGGCACCCGCAAGAACCCACAACCGGGCCTCATTTTTAACTTTGTCTAACACGACTATTGGTGGCGCGCTCATATTCTTGAACACCCTAGCGTTGCGCTCATTCCAAACCTCCCAAGTGACAAGCAAGGTGAGAGAAGCGATGGCCTTGCGGTTTGGGGCAACGTTCGTCATCAAAAGCCACCACTCATTGAGGTTTAGCCAATCACCGGTGTTGACGTTGAGAAGACCAAGCCAACCTCTTGCAAGATCCCAAATTCTTCTTGTGAAGCGACAATGCACAAGAAGACGAACTAGAGATTCCGTAGTTTGCTTGCAAAAAGGGCAAAGACCGCAATTTGGCCAATCTCTTTTGGCTAGCCGGTCGGCGGTCCAAACTCTATTTTGATTTGCAAGCCATGTGAAGAACTTCGTCTTGGGCGGAGCCCAAGGCCCCCAAACCGAATCCTTCATGGAGGAGGAAATTGTGCCCATAAATTGCATCTTGTAGGCGGATTTGGCCGAATACTCCCCATTCTCTGTGAGCTTCCAATGGATCTCATCACTCACGCCATGGTTTAGGTGGACGTTTGTGGTGAGGCTCCAAAGTTCCACGAATTGCGAGAAGTGAGCAACGGTGAAATGTTCATCAAGACGCACCTTGCCCACCCAACTAGCCCCAAGCATGGCATTTCCAACGGTGCAATTCTTCATACTAGAGCATTCAAAAATGAGGGGAGCAATTTCTTTTGGTTTCCTTCCCTCCAACCAAGGGGCGTGCCAAAAAGGAGTCCTGAGCCCATCACCAATAGATATCGTTGTTGCGGCATAAAAGATGTTCATGTCATCACTAGAGCAAGGGTTGCCGAACCCCACCCAAATTTTACCGGGATCCTTCCATTCTAACCATGGCCAACGCAAGCGTAAGGCGGTGGCAAACTTTCCCAAGTGAAGAATTCCAAGCCCTCCAAGCTCCTTTCAACGGCAAACTAGCTCCCAATTGACCTTGCATTTAGCACCGGTAGTTTTTTCCTTCGCCGACCAAAGAAAAGCACGTTGGATCTTGTTGAGAAAGGTCATAGTGCCCGATGGAATGATGAGGGGCGTCAAGTAGAAAATTGCTTGAGACGCAATAACCGACTTGACAAGGGCCGCACGTCCGGCCGTAGCAATATATTTACCGTTCCAAGTTGGCAACTTTCCCGCACACTTGTCCTCAAGATGTTGGTAGTCCACCCGTTTTAGACGCCAAACGGAGAGAGGGAGCCCAAGGTAGCGCAAGGGGAAGGTAGTACGTGTAGCCGGAATGCCTTCAAGAATGTCATCAAGATTGATCGCCCCACATCTTATTGGAACCACGGAGCTCTTGTCAAAATTGGTGCAAAGACCGGTAACCTCTCCAAAAGCATGTAGAATGGCCGCAATGTTTCCAATGTCTTCCTTATTGGGCGTCACAAATACCGCCGCATCATCCGCGTAGAGAGATGTCCTCAAAATTGTGCCTCTCCCACGGAGCTTGTGAAGTAGTCCTTCTCTCGTTGCATTCTCCAAGATTTGAGTGAGCGGGTCTATAGCCAAGACAAAGAGGACTGGAGCCAACGGGTCTCCTTGTCTTAGGCCGCGGCCATGCAAGATAGGAGGGCCAGCAATGCCATTGAGAAGGACCCGGGAGGATGAGGTGGAAAGCAAAGCGGCGATCCAATTGCGAAACCTAGGAGGGAAACCACGACGTTGGAGGAGATCCATGATGTATTCCCAACGGACCGAATCAAACGCCTTGCGAATGTCAAGCTTGAAAAGTAGAGCCGGTGTCTTGCCCTTGTGGAAATGCCTAGCGAGGTTTTTGACGCAGAGGAAATTGTCGTTGATGCTTCTTTTCTTGATGAATGCATTTTGGGCGTTGGAAACAAGATCATTCATAAGAGGCCCAAGACGGAGAGCAAGTATCTTGGATATGATCTTCGCGATGGCATGAATTAGGCTAATAGGCCTAAAATCGGAGACCTCCTCCGCGCCATCCTTCTTTGGCAACAAGGCAATATTGGCGGAGTTAAGCCAATGAAAATTTTCGGAGTGAAGGTTGCCAAAAAGGTTGATCACACGCATAAAGTCCACTTTGATAATGTCCCAACACTTGTTGAAGAAAGCCCCCGTATATCCATCGGGCCCGGGAGCCTTGTCACTTGGCATTTGGTTAATAGCGTTCTTCACCTCCTCTTCGGTGAAGGGGTCCCAAAGGCTTTGCAAATTTTGCTCCTCAAAATGGAGGCCCTCCCAATTGAAGTCTTGAGCCCTAGCTTGGCCATGCCCCAAAACGGAGTTGAAGTGATTGACATTTTGATTCTCCGTGGGTTTGGCACCAGTGTCCCATACCCAACCTAGTTCGGCGAATAATTATATTGGTGGCGACTTGTACAGTTTCGGCTCCATGCTTGTTGGTGCCAAAGTCGGGGCCAGATATAGAAATTGGTTTGGCCATGAACAAGATATGGCAACAGTTTCGTCAAAGTGACAGATTTTGAAAATACTGAAAAAGATCTGACCAGGTCGAGTATTTTGTTTTACCAAATATGACCCTCGAGGTTGGCGCAAATGAGGATGGAGGCGAACTTATGCAGTTCGGCGCCAACAAATTTTGAAATTTTAATGCTCCATGTGTTCGGCGCTAATGTCCTTGGAGGCGAACTTATGCGCCTCGGCGTCATCATATTTTGACATTTTATAATGCTCCATGTGTTGGGCGATAACATCCCTGGTGTCAACCTAGTTCAATCCAGAATTTGTTGGCGTCGATCTATACAAGCTCGCTCGGTTTCGTACTTGTTGGCATCGACTTTACGAGTCGGATTTAGAAATAATTTTTCCACGGGCCAGATTTGGAATTATTTTTACCGCGGTCGATAGCGGCGTTGCCAGGATAGACCCAGTCGGTCACACATGGCGAGCGGCGGCTTCGGATTTCCTCCACACCTTACAGATCTTGGCGGCCGGCGCGGCGTGACGCCCACGCCGCCACTCAAATCCACCCGAGATGGTCGATGAATCTGATGAACTTGCCGTGGTGGCCTGGAAGAACGGTCGAGGCAGAAGTATTAGCCAGCGAGCAGCAGCCGCCGTCCGCCATGTGGGCGTGTCCGTCCTGCTACTCACGCGGCGGCGGCGGTGGCCACGGCCCCAGTTCCACTAGCGGAGGAAGCTCTACGGGTGTTCGATCAATGACAAAGAGGTATATAGGAACGAACCCGTTCTAATTATGGTTTTATAACTGTCGGTCAAGTTTTTTGGGTGTATATACGGTGGAGCTTCTGTCAGTGGTGGTGACACCGAGGGTGAGCGGGCGGTGAAGTGTTGGAGATTGTCGCGTCTAGGTGGCCATGAGTGCTCTGTTTGCTTTGAGCTGCTTGAGAACGGCCTCACCGTGTGGCTGGGGTGATAATTGTAATTTTGAATGATATTACACATGTATATGTGTTATGGTTATATAAATGTACTCCCTCCGATCCATATTAGTGGGCACAACTTTGTCTAGATACACATGTATCTAGTCTAAATACTTAACTAGATACATATGAATTTAGACAAAGTTATGTCCACTAATATGGATCAGAGGGAGTACATTTTTTCGTTGGCACATGTGTATTTCTGGGTTTCTTTGTTTAATAAAAGGAAATATATTTTCTGGGTTATTTAAAAATTGTTCATAAGACATTTGTAGCATCCATATAATATTAAATAAACGTGACTAAAGTATGATGGAAGGGACATTCGTTCAGTTTTGCTGAAATGTACTGTTCCAGCATGTTGCTCTTACTCAGCAAAGGATTATTACGGCCTCGGTAGCTTGACGGGTGGTCACAATCTAAAGAACGTGCTCACATGGACATAGAAACAATTTGAAATTTACGTTTGTAATATATTTGGCTTAAGGTATCTTAGACGTGCATGTAAATTATATGGTAATTTTGTTCTAGGTTGTACTGCGAATTTTCTCCTGAAGTCCACATATTATAGTTATTACTGTATGCATAGTTCTTTCCTCCAGCATGCTCGCCAGACCAGAATATGTACCATTTACACTAGTCCAGGACCTCGTTGTACTTGTATGGAAGCTTCACAAAATATGATTTTCATAACCTAAAACAGAGTGCTTCATATTCAATAATGTGTACTGTATTGATTTTTGCGTAGAAACAGATATGGCATATTCAGTAACAAACACGACAATAAACGAAGGTACATTTAGGAAGCACGTGCACCTAAGGAAGTAGGTACGCTGCGATAATAATCTAACTTAAGGTTATGCTAATCCCTGATAGCCAACGGGGATACATGCAGCCAGCGCGCATCCGTGCATGATAACAACACTGTCAAAACAAAGCAACATAAAACTGAGATCGATGAGCAGTAATTGGATGCCATGAGCAAGTAAAGCAATGTACTACTCCACTTGGGTGATATGATCAAGTAATGTAACAGTAATTGTCCAATTACGCAGCGCACAACTTAGAGTAGTCAAAAGTGACAACATTCCCCGAGTACAAAATGTAGTAAGTAGAAGCTTAGTAGTAGGATAAACTGATGGAAGCGGACCTCAAACAGTCATGTGGAGTGGTGTTGGACCGAAGAAATCAGAATCCAGGACAAAAGGGCAATTCATCCATGGGACGACCAGACACCTGGGCGGCAGGAGACGCAGTTCCTCACAGCTACTGCTCAAGTCGATGCCCAGAAGGTAAGCATACTGTTCTCCAGGGTTGAAGGGCACTTGCAGCAGAATGTAGAGGATGCCATTATCCTGCTGCCTAAAGAAGGGAAACCTTGGTACAGTCTTTGGCAACCACTTATGTTCCCTGAAGCCATCTAGGTCCCAGATGGTTTGCATCTTGAACTCCCTGTGTGGTTTCCACACCTCCTCCTCCGACAGGCGGTCCAGAGTCCACACCTTCACCATGGTTTCGCCAGGGTACTGCTCCCACTCTGGTGGTGGTGGTTCGATGATGACAAACCAGATGGAGTCGCCGACGCAGCCTATATTACGGTAAAAATGGAAAGGGGGCTTATCAAAGTCGAATGCAGCCCTGCGCTCTCGGGGCAACAAGCTTGACTTGAAATCCACCGGCGCCCGCCCAACTTTCAGATCACCGCAACGGCAGTAGAGGATACCTTTCCCAAGATCGCCCCAGACAGCATAGCCCTTGTAAGAGAACACAAGGCTCGGTGCGAAGCCGTCAATATCATAAAAATCCTTACGGATCATAGCATCAGCCCCAGATAGATTTGCCTTCTCAGTCCACGCACAGTTTTCTGATTCGTTGTCCAATCTGTGCTTCCCTTTGATGCCGGTGGCCGGCAGCAGCGCCGGCGGTGACCACAAGCAGAGAGCAGGGTACCTGGATGTATCGCGGGCCACTCTCTCCACCATGAGGACCACGGAGAAGTTGTCTTCTCCTACCTTGAGAAGGGACGAGGGGCACAGGGGCAGATAGCCGTGAGGCCTCTCGGGGAGCAAGAAGAGCGCCCCTGGGGCAGTGGAGTCGTATACGAGGCAGTAGGTCCGGAAGTCGGAGCCCTTGTGTTCGGCGACGAAGGAGATGTGGAGGACCATGACGCCCCCGTCAACGGACATGATTTGAGCGGATTCGTCGATATCCCTCCCATAGATCTCCGCCACAACTTCGTCGATCTCGCACCCGACGAGGTTCAACACGTCGCGACTGGCGCCGATACGAATGCTGGGGAAGAAATCTGGGTGGTCTTCTGGACCGGGACGCTTGTAGAGGTTGAGGCCATCCACGATGCGCTTGCCTTTCTCCCCGCAGCCGTAGGCCTCCCTCCTCCCGCATTTCACCTTCACCCAATCTTCCGAGCATCTCTCGCGCCTGATACTGCCCACGATGTCGCCGACCACCAGGAAGGGCGGCTGCTGCGGCGCCATGGATACGGCTCGGCTGAGGTCTAGGTCAGATGTTTGGTTTTGGACGTAGACGACTGCAGGACTTTTTTTTTGAAATTTTCCACACATATATTAGGTCAGCAAGCCGCCTCATTAAAACCTCAGGTCTCCGTTTTCTTTCTTTCTTTATTATGCAGAGAGCGGCGAGACCCGATCGTATTTCTACTCGACAACGCCAGCGCTGATCGCGGTCTTGGTGGACGGTACTTTCCTTTTGCTAGAACCTCTCGGTCGGTTGGCGCAGCCAGACTACAAGCCGAAGATGATGTCGTGGATCACCTTCAGGATTTGTCGCCGATCGGTCCAGCTAGTTCGAATTTCAACGTAGGATAAACTGATGGAGGCGGACCTCAAACGGTCATGTGGAGTGGTATACTAGAAGAGGGGCGTACAGGTTCAGATGATTGCTTTATTTTTCGGATGCGCGCGGGTGATAAGATTCGGCGTACGTTCATTGATTTTATCGGGTAGATATACTAGAAGAGGGGCGTACGTAAATAGAAGGATACGAAACCGACTTCATGCATATTATCAACCGGCCTTTTTGTAGAGAAAATTATCAACCGACCTACAAATAAGGAAAGGGATTTTCCTTACCAAGCACAAATAGTATCAGCTTGCAAATATGCCATGTTTACCGGGAGTATTAAATTAGAAGACTCCAGAAGAAGAGGATGGGCACCGATGGTGATGCGTATTGAGGGGTGAAAAGTTCCAGGCGAGAAAAGGAATGAAGCAAAAGAGAAATAGTTGAGGTGGATTGGTTAGAGGTCCTTCTTTCTCGACACCAGCTGAAAGGGGGTCTGCCAGCATAAGTGCAAAACTATTCACAAAACTGTATCTGCTGAACACAATCAATGCACTAGAACTGGGAGTGTATAGAACACAGTCTATGGTTTGACTGATGTTGTGGCTCCAAAAGTTGACAGGGATGTTTGTGCTTGGCTCCTGAAACAAATATTGATGAAGCTCTGTTAGAAGAGGTGAATAAACAAAATCTTGCAAACATGCCTGAAAACTCCATGACCCAAAGTGAAGTAGTTCCTCTACCACTTGGGGTGGTGGTACCACAAATCAGTACAAGCATCAAGAAGAACTGGCACTACGGCACAGCAGGCCTATGCCGACGGCCAAGCTCTAAGCCGACGGCTTTTATCGGGGCCGTCGGCATAGAGCCCGTCGAGGCCAGCCCACAAACACAACCGTCAGCATAGAAAATGCCGTCGGCATATAGCTAATCTAAGCCGACGGCTACCGTCGGCTATAAGTTTGCCGTCGGCAAAGGTAAATAGAGCAATTACAGCCTCGCCTACGCCGACGGCAATGCTGACATTTGCCTACGCCAGCCTACGCCGACCGGGCTTAGCCGATGGTTGCCGTCGGCATAGGCTAAGCGGACGGCTTATAGGCCTTTGCCGACGGGCAAAAGCCGTCGGCGTAGCAGCTCAGTCCCGTAGTGTGGGGGTCTGGCATGGCCACCCGCACCAGCTCTAGGGTTCCAAAAGATGGGAGGACCACTGTTGAAAAAGCTCAAAGCCGTAAGATGGTTCTTAACCTAGAGATCCCTATACCTAAGAAAACCACCCAAGGTATCAAAAAATTATTTGTTGTTCTAGATGATGCGGTTTTAATGCAAAAAAGCTAGTAAGGCTGGAATTATCCTTGGTGATTGTGTTGACAATGTTAGCGGAGGAAGCTCTACGTACGGTGATCAATCGACACTTAACCAGCTAGCCATAACAATCTTGTTCCATTTCTTAGGTTAGCGCGTTAGTACACGCCATTTAATCAGTTAGCACCAAATTCAGTCCAGTTCACGGACCACACTGAATTCCATCAATCAGTACGCCCCTCTGTGAATATTGTTACCAAAAGTTCTAGTTTTGGAAAATTACTAAGTATATGAAAGACGGACGCTTTCGCGGCCGGAGAGCTGCCGACGCACTGTACAATTACAGTAATGAACAGTAAACAACAGTTCAACGATCCGTGCCGTCCGCTGCCGATCCGACGGCCAACAGAGCGCACCGTGACGCTTTTGCAAAAACACCCCTCAAAAACCATAAATCAAACCCGCAGTCCACGAAAACGTGAAGCGAGGGACCAATTCGAAAATTGCGAAACAACCACGGACTAAATTGCAAAATTCCTGTCCCTCCCACTTTCCCGCAACCATCGCTCCAAGCTCTCACGACGCCGCTGGCGACCGGTGCGTGCGCGACGCCGCCGGCCGGATCTCCTCCGTCCGAGCTCCTCCACTGTCGCCGCGACCAGATCCGGAATCCCCACCGCGACCTCTCTCAGCTCCGAGCCGTCTCTCCCTTCGGTGGAGCGGAGCCGTGGAGGACGCCGTGCCTGGAGAAGATGGGCCAGGGACAAGATGGAGCAGACGGCCGCCGTCTCGACCACTTCGTCCCCTCGCGCCGCCAGCAGCCTCAAGTACCCAACGGGAGCCACAGCAGCCACTCCGCGTCTCGCCATCTCCATCACGGGGGAGCGTGCGTCGTCGGGAAGAGCTATCCATCGCGTCGCTGCGTCGCGTCCGCTCTGAGCGCGCCGTGCCATGGTGTCGCGGCTAGACGGGCGCCGGAAGGGGGCGTCGCCGTGGGCAGGGCGACGCAGCCGCCAGGGAGCGCGACCTCGCCGTCGAGGACGCAGAGGCCCCCTCACACTCCGTTCTAGCACAAGCTATGTCGTGGGCTCGCTGGGGAAAGCACGGCGGCGCCCCAGCCGGCCGCAACATGCTGGGCGGCGACGGCGACAAAATGGACAAGAAATTTGAGTCGCCGGCCACGCCGTCCCTGGTCGGCCTCAAGCAGTGGAGGCAGAAGGGGACCCAGGCAGGCGCGCGCCTCCTCCATGTCAGCGGCGCTCTCCAGATGCCACCTCCGCTTCCTCAAGCTCGACCGGGTCACTCCAAGTGCCGCCTCCGCATGTGCATCGTCGCCGCCGGAGCAGCTGAACTGGAGCAGGGCGACGCTCCATCCTCCTCTCTCACCGGGCGGGAGGTAGACGACGACTCGCGAAGGCGGGCACCGTCCTTCTTCTGCTGCTGTACTGAGTTCTCTTCCCGGTATTGCTTCAGCTCAATCTGGTGGGCTTCACTATTTACTGATTCGTTCGTCGCTCTGCTCGCACGTATCGCCTTATTGCTCTTCCTGACTCCTACTTTCTCCAGTGGCATCGTTGCCGCTCGGCCTCCATGTCGCCTTACAAGCAGAACACAACCATGAAGCCTCTCTTCTGGCTATTGTGCCTACAATGAATTGGCGGCAGCATCCGAGGCCAACTACAAGCAGTGGAAGGACGAGCAGAAAAAGGTGGGGAAAAGGGGATGTTGCGGCTGATTCTACTAGGGATTAATCTGTTTTTTGGGGCATTTCTACACTGAATGGCTGGCTTATTCTCATGCAGGTTGGCACTCCCATCGGAGCTCAATTAAATGGATATCAGTACCTAAACATCATCTTCATAATTGGTAAGGTAGTCCTAGAATTTATCTTCTTTTATATTCAGTGGCTCCATGATTTGTTTTCTATTTACTATCGTTGTGTTGTGACGCATAAAGTGGAGTGATTGTACAAATATTTTTCCTATTTACCATGAGGTTTATAGTGGTTTTCTTGCTATCATGGACTCCTCTCTCTCGCTCTATCTCTCCCTCAGCAAGCGGCGGCGACGTGACGCGGAGGCTCCTCGCGTGAGGAGGCCGACCTCCACCGACACGTCCCCAACCCCATGTCGACCGGCTGACCTCGAGCCGCCGCCATGGGCGTGCAGAGCATGGAGGTGATGAAGAAAAGCATGTAACGAGAGGCAGCACCAACGTGGGCGGCTCTGCTGGACGGAAGCCAACAACGCCGTCACGGGCCATGGCGCCACTGCTGCCTACCTCAGCGTCCATCTCCAGGTCCGGACCTCTCTCTCTAATCCCCACAGATCTCCATCTTTGTTTGTACAGGTTTTGTATTATTTATGCCTACAAGGTGTTTGACGAAAACCCTGAAAGGAAAAAGATTTATCTGTCTATCTTTGCATTGTCGTTTACTCAGTATTTTTGTTTTTCTGAAATTTAGCACTAATCCACCATAATAACTCCAATTGTTCATCTACCTGTTTACGGTAGGTTCAGAGGTCTGCATCTGGTTTATTGTCATATTATTTCCACTCACCAATGTCTAGCTATAATGCAACGATATCTACTGATTTTTGTTCATGTATAACAAAGTGCAGGCTGACCAACGAGCTGGAAGAACTGGGCAGTGTAGGTTCCATCTACCAATATTCTGTTGCTGGAAGTGCTCTATATCTTAAATCATTAAATTAAATCTTCTTCAACATGCTGAAGTTTGATTTCATTGACTCTCCACAACTAACGCCTACCTGGAATATCAAGGTGAGCACCCCACTCTGAAGTTTTCCAAATCTTTCAACAGTGATTCTGTTTGACCGTATATTTAATTTCTCATGTCCTGTAATAGTATTAAGCTGAATGAGACGCAACACACCTCTCATGCAACAATATTAGTAAAAATATATGTGCCTTCCACAGAAATATTGTTATATGAATGTTTGCTCTAAATAAGGTCGATGTTCTCTGCAATATATCTTGGTTATATGAGGTCCATCTACAAGATATATTTACTAGATAGATAAGTGATTCGTGGGAACAATATCAGTTATCGGATCTAAGGCCCATGTTGTATTCAATTTTGAACATGTTTAGGCTTTTGTATGATATCATTCCTGAAATTAAGTTACAGATCATATTCCGACAACCGTTAGAACCATGCTTTGTAATAGTATTAAGCTGAATGAGACGCAGCACACCTCTCATGCAACAATATTAGTAAAAATATATGTGCCTTCCACAGAAATATTGTTATATGAATGTTTGCTCTAAATAAGGTCGATGTTCTCTGCAATATATCTTGGTTATATGAGGTCCATCTACAAGATATATTTGCTAAATAGATAAGTGATTCGTGAGAACAATATCAGTTATCGGATCTAAGGCCCATGTTGTATTCAATTTTGAACATGTTTAGGCTTTTGTATGATATCATTCCTGAAATTAAGTTACAGATCATATTCCGACAACCGTTAGAACCATGCTTCTTTGCATGGAACGACGACCCTTTTTTGGTTCAGGAACGCTTCACGCTCTTGCTTGAGGGTCACCTGGTATGTCTTCTAGGTAGCTTTTTTTACTGCCATCCCTCTTTATTTATAAGCCAAAGACATATTAGTCGAAATACGTTCCTTGGGCCATGCTCATAAATATTCCTGCTATTCTTCAACATTAACTTCTAGGATTTCTTTTTTTCTTTTATGTCTCCTGCTATGTTTCAGAGTAAGAAATAAATATTTTGCACATGCTGTTCGATTTAGGAAATAATACTATAGTGTATGAAATTTCTTGATTGTACATGAGATCAGCATGTTCTGTTCTCCGGTGCGTTCTTGGTAATTTTTTTGCTTTACCTGTGCAGTGGGAGCTCATAGCACGCTAGCAGATATGAACAACTATTTCTAGGCTGCAAAAAACATGTCAAAATGGTGCTTCCAAGTTATCCCCGCAAGTGCTATTTACTTGGATCCATAGGTTGTATTCTCTCACGTGCATTCCTCTTGATGCTTTATGTGTTTTGGCAATTGATCCTTGGTTCCTATTAATTTACATGTTATACTGTTGTGCTCAACAATTATTACATTGTATCAGATTTTGGCAGCTCTATTTGTGCGGGAAGAGACAGCAATGCAAAATGAAAAGGTATATGATTTATATTACTTAACAGAACCATGTCCTTATGATGATTGGATTGATTCAATTTTTACGGTTGTGAATGCCTCTTCCATGTACTTCCTTATTGAAGGAACCAAAATCATCTTACTGTTACAGTTTCTCGACCTTCTCGATGGTAATTTCCAGCTGATGATCTCTAACCATGGCAGATGAGTTAACAAGAAGGGTGCGGCGTGTCGCCGTGCCAAGAACAGAATTTTGTAATTATGGTTTTGCGTCTTAATGTTAATAATGCGAATGGTTTGGTTAGACTGCATTGATTTCAAGAATTACAAGCGACGAATGTGTAGATATGCTAGGATTTAAAATCAATAAATATGTTGAACTTATCCTCCGTATTTTCTCCATTTGGATGCATTGAGGATTCACGCCTTACTTTTGTGACCCACCAATGCTTCTACAGTGAAATAGTAGCTTAGCTTCAATTTATTGTCTACATAATGATCTGAAGCCATGTGCCATTTGCTCGGTCCATGAATTTTGCTGGAATTGCAGATCAAATTATTTCCATGCTGTGAATCTTTGTGAAAGCTTCGTCTTCATGTTATTTATTTTGAGAGCATAGGGAAATTTGGATGTTCCCCCGTATTTGAAAACCATCTTTGCTATCAATTTATTATGCTTGCTCAGAGTTCTACTATTTCGTGACTAATATTTTCATATAAGCAGGAGTATTAGGAGGTGTTCTCCAATCAAGAAAGTAGTGTAACCTCTTAGGAGAAAGTTGGAACGATAAGAAATAAGTATAGAAAATTAGAGCATATCCCACATTCCACAAGAATAAACAATCATTGTCTTCTTATTCCAAGAAATTGGTTTTTTCTTACAATTGTAACTATATATAGCCTTGCTGAGTCTTTTTAGTTTCTATCCATACATAATATATGCCAGTATCTTTCGTACGGCATGCAAATACACATTTGTAGGATTTAAAAATAGTGCATTCTAGAGTAGAAGATAACATTAGAAAATAGCCATAAAAAAAATATGGAAAAATTATCAAAATGACCAAAAAATATATGCTACCTACTTGCGACAATATACAAACATTTTTCAACAACTCAACTTACCAAAAATTTCGACAAAACCTAAATGCATTCCTTCTAAAAAAAATGGATTTGAATTTACAAAAAAATTATATACTGTATTTCTCCTGATTAAGTACATTAATTAAATATCTATGTCAAACTACAAACACACTTGAACATTTAAATTCGCTAAAAAAAATAAAAAATGGAGTTATTCCGGACGACAAATTACGACGAATTTTAACATTTCAAATCACAACGTCCTGGATGGGGTTTACTAAATGATGGAATATAATATCTGTTTATATTTAATTTCAACAAATATTTTTTTACGATCTACAAAAGATAAAAGAAATATGAAATATTCCGATTTTTGTTTAAACAATAAAAATGATCAAAAAGGAAGTATTGTTTATGCAATTTTCCAATTTCTTAAACAAATGATAATGGAGCCATTTTTTTACAATACTCCAAATGCTTCACATCTCACTTAATAATGATGTCATTTATCTAAAAACTACGAGTACAGTTCTACTTTACAATAACAAAATAACAAAACATATTTGCAAGTTGCAATTTATCCAACATTTGAGCGAATATTCCGATATTCCATAAAATAAAACCAAAATGCTCACCAAAAATAACTGCAGTATACTCATAACAAATACCAAATTTATTTCAACATTTCAATTTGGCCAACATTTAGACACCACACGAACAAACTTTCCCCAAATGTAGAATCAAATTCAAATGGATTGTTCTGATTTCAATTAAACATTGACGTTCAAATACAAACATGTTTGAGCACTTCAAACCTTCAAACATTTGAATATTGTACACAATATATCAGAAATGCACACAAAAAAATGCTACCTATTCATAAGAAAACAAACAAATATTTCAACACTCCAATTTAGCCAACATTTTGGTTAGCAAAAACAAAACAAAAATATATATTGCACAAAAAAAATCACCAAGGGCGTGGCGTGACGCCACGCCAAAATTCAACTAGTAATTTTCTAAAAGGGAACACGTTGTTATAAGATAAGCCGTTGTTTCGACCAATTATGACCAATTTACTCGATAATTCGCGGAGTTAGTGCTATGTCATTGTCATATCTAGTCACACACACTATCTGGTTCACACAGGTCAGTCGTTGGTCTTCGCGCATTAGTCTAGACAATTATTCACTTAGCACCAAAAAAGCTTGCTTATAGAATGTAAGGCCCCTCGTAATCAAGTAGCAGCACCAGTCCTTAGTGCCTACTACACCACTAATCACTTTTTATCAATGTAGATTCGTCTCTACCAACAAGCCATTCTATCCATCATTTTGTTTTGGTCCAGTTTGTGAGGCGTCAAGCAGATTTCGCCAAGGAGCAGCCATGGCCGCATTCCATGTGTGGCCCTCTTTGATCTAGAGTAAATTCGTCCAAAACGAAGGCTTTTCAATCTACTCCTTCAACACATGCTCCAACTTCCAGGTAATTAAATCTCTCTTTAGACTCAGGTTTTAACCCCTCCCTACAGGCTACGGTTTAATTTGTGGTGAAATAGTAGGAAAGGGAAAACCACTCTTGTTAATTGGGGGGTGTCTTGATTCATGCTCTCGAATGGATGAGATGAATGGTCAGACTATTATCTACATACATGATTTGTTTTACTTTTGTCTTTCTTCACAAGAAGGTATGTCACCCAATACAGACTGCTAAAATTGCAGGTGTCGTTTACACGCATAACTAGGTAGCCAAGATCAAAGTATAACTGGCAAGCAAGAGATGGTTGCTGGAATAATGGTGAGTGCTTTTTCGGGCGCAATGAACTCTCTCCTTGGCAAGCTGGCTACCCTCATGGGGGAGGAGTTCGCCAAGCTCAAAAAACTACGGAAGGAAGTGAAGTTCATCAGCGATGAGCTTACCGGCATGAAGGATGCTCTTGAGAGGCTTTCGGATCTGGACGAGCTAGATCAACAAACCAGAAGGTGGAGAGACATCGTGAGGGAGATGTCTTATGACATTGAAGACATATTTGATGACTTCATGCAAAACATTGGGGAAAACTATAAAACTCTTGGGTTTGTCAGCAATACTGTTCGTCGCCTGAAAACTTTGAGGCATCGTTATCGGATTGCTAGCCAGATCGAAGATGTCAAGAAACGTGTGCTTGAGACAAGTGCTCGACGCCAGCGGTACAAGCTGGATCTCCCCCTGTCAAGTCATGTGCCCATTGATCCACGAGTCATGGCACTCTACAAAAAGGCGGCTAACCTTGTTGGCATGGAGGGGCCAAAGAATGAGCTCGTCAACTTGCTAGCTGATGAGGAGAAGCAGCTGAAGGTGGTACCAATTTATGGATTTGGAGGTCTAGGAAAAACAACACTTGCCAATGAGGTATACTGTAGTCTTAAGAGTGATTTTGAATGTGGTGCATTTGTCTCGGTGTCCCAAAAGCCGGACATCCCAAAACTTATTCATAGTTTACTATCCCAATTTGAGAGTGAAGTATCTTTTCACGCTTGCGACTTACATGTTCTTCTCAACAAAATCAGAGAATATCTACAACATAAGAGGTACTTATTTTACTTTTGTATTGTTGCTTGTCCCTGACTTTCATGAAAATAAATAAAAAAGGTATTTTCCTTGTTCATTGAAATTTTCTGTTTTGTTCCATGAGTAAAGGCTCTGTTGAAAATTATTATATGCTTCTGTAGAAACACCAACAAGTAAAAAGTGGCATCAAGAATATGTTTTTAAAATTTGAATGAATAGTAATTGTATGTGTCCTTCCATTATTTAAGACTACTTGCTCGGTTTCGATGTATTCATCCATAAACATTGCAGTCTCATTTCAAAATAAATGTCCAGTCGGGAATCAAAGGCCAAAAAAATATCAATGTTTTCACTCTATACCCTACATCTTTGTGAGAGATTAGTTGGATGTAATATGCCACTTAATAGGGGTGTGCATGGTTATTTCTTACTACTCCCTCCGTTCCAAATTAATTGACTTCCATTTGCCCACATGTGTATGTATCTATAGATACATACACATGTGGGCAAATGGAAGTCAATTAAATTGGAACGGAGGGAGTAACTGTTAATTTAAAAAATCATGCACTAGTAGAAAATGGGCCTATGGTCCCGGTTCGGTTGGGCCATCAGTCCCGGTTGCCCAACCGGGACTGGCCAATCGGAACTAATGCTAGTCCCGGTTGGGGCACGAACCGGGACCAATGTGTGGCCACGTGGCCAGTTCCTGCTGGGCGTGGGGAGAGACTCATTGGTCCCGGTTCTTGTTACGAACCGGGACCAATGAGTGCTTTTTTTTTTTTTGGTATTTAGGGTTTAGGGTCTCCCTCTCGCCGGTGCCCCCTCTCCCTCTCGCCGGTGCCCCCCTCCTCTCGCCGGTGCCCCCTCTCGCCGGTGCCCCCTCTCCTCTCGCCGGTGCCCCCTCTCGCCGGTGCCCCCTCTCCTTCTCGCCGGTGCCTCCTCTCCCTCTCGCCGGTGCCCCCTCTCCCTCTCGCCGGTGCCTCCGTCGTCTCCCCCTTCTTCGCATCGCCGACGTGCTCTCCATCGTTTCCGTACGCATATTATACGCTCTACTATATACACAGTACATGTTGATGCATATATAATTAATATTCGATCTCTTGCGAGAATACAACTATTTAATTACATGGAGATAGATCAAGCCATCAAGGCATATGTAGTTCATCGTCCGAAGCATAATGTTCTCCCCTTTCATCGATGACCTCCCTAAGCAGAAATCCCGCCAATTCCTCTTGAATTGCTCCTACGCGCAGTTCTGGGTCGATCTTCTCCCGCATTTTGCTGAAAGCAGTTGTTCTCCGCTCAGTGGTCAACTCGCGAATGAACTCGCAAACGTAGAATCCACATAAATTACTCCCCGGTGGCTGCTGCGGACTTTCCACCGTTTTATAAGTTAGCTCATCTTTGAATGGACCTTCTACCTTCTGTTTGAAAATTGTCCAACACCTGCTTTGGCAAAGAAAATGAACAAAGGAGTTATTAATTACTTGACATCAGGGAACGAACGAAAGAGGGCGATATAATGCGATAATGATTGAAATTACTTGTTGAGCATTTCTTTCATGTCGGACCACAACGCTTGGTCCCAACTTAATGAGTCGTGGACTTCAACTGTGGACTTGTCAGGTTGAATGCTTAGCAGAATCCAGTGGAACCTGCGGACGTTTACATAAAGCAGACATGCATAGCTCATCAATTACACTTAACATCGAGAAAGCCAAATAAAAATATGTACAAGACAGAAACACTCACCTGAAGTTGTAAGGAAATAGTATTTCCGTACAGAAATGTTGCATGGTTAAAAAGGTGGTCAGGTCATGCTCCACGTCTTTGGGGTGATTGACTAACGTATGTGAATTCACGATATATGGGTCAACGAACCCAACCTCAAAAACTTTAGATCTTTTGCATTCCAGCATCTTCATTCTGCATAATAGCGTACAAAAGGATATATATATAGGCAGGATAATATAATACAGGCAATGAACGAGCTGAGCTAGAGACTTAATTACGAAAATAAATCACTTACAGACAATAGCAAGAGAGGATAGATTTGTCGAGGGCGCGCTTTTGGAATAACTGGAACAGTTCAGTCAGTTGAACCTGTATAGTGTAACGTTTGAAGAAATGCTCCACTCTAACGTCCAGCGGAAACCACTCTTTCGCGTCCTTCTTTGATGTGTGCACCAGGTACCAGGTATGCAGATTTCGCATATGTGTTGATAGACCCGTCATCTCCTCATTACTGACCATAGGCTCCCCTTGGACATATTTCCGTGCCATCTCTAACATTGGCGCATATTCATAGCCTAAAAGTTGACCAAGGCTCATACCCAAGGCGGTAGCCTGTTCCTTGGCCTGAGATACAGTGACACCAAGTTCTTTAGCAGCAGCTATGGCTCTGGGGTCCAATAATTCCAGGTCTTATCCATAGCGACTCTGAAGTCCTTGTCGACATCGGAACACACTATGAGCGGGGGGACCGATTGATTTTTCTGCTGTCCGAGCTGGGCAATTTGTTTCCCGCTTTTTGCACTTCTTCCCTTGTTCTGCTCAGACTGGGCACGTGCTAGCTTAGTAAGTTCACGACCATAGTCAGATGGCAGATTCATCGATATCTGGGATGGCTGCTCAAGGAAGGACTTTCTCCACTTTTTGGATTTTTCATCGTATACCGGCTTCTGCTCGGGCTTTTTTGGTGCAAAAAAAGCCTTATTGTAGGCAGCCACCTCCGCGGCGTTTTCCGCTACAGTCCTGTCATAAGGTCTAATGGGAAGATTCTTATGAGGTACTGTTGGGAGGGGCGACCTTTTACGTTTCGGTGATCGCTTACCCCTCATAGTACGAGCGGTGGGCGGAAACGGCTGACGCGGCGGCGGAGACGGCTGACGCGGCGGCGGAGACGGCTGCGCTGGAGACTGGTGAGGCGGTGAAGAGGACTGTTGCGCTGGAGAATGCTGAGGCGGTGAAGAGGACTGTTGCGCTGGAGACTGGTGAGGAGTCGATGGCCTTGGCTGCCAGTTCGGAAGCACGATGAATTCCTTTGGCCATAGAATGGTCGCTTTCTTGGCTTCTCCAAGTTCAAGCACCTCCCCATCTTCACCTGCAGGGTGTTGCAGCTTCAGCTCCTCATAATCTTTCATCACTTCATCCACCGCGACAACAGCGTAGCCATTTGGAACCGGAGAGAAATGGTAAGTTGGATTAGGTCCAATTGGTACGACATAGCCGACCGCCACCTTCACGGTTAAGTTAAAAACTTTCACATGCATCTCACAAGGTGTGCTCTCCGTGATATCATCCACTGGGTAGCGACGAAGTGGAGCCACTGCATCATCATTACCATCCTGGAGCTCCGTGGAAGCCACGCTGCTTTTCCGATTCGATGGGCCACCGGTACCATCGCATGCAGCTTCTACCATGTGCCGTTGAGATTGGCCGCTAGTACCTTGCTGGCTAAGCACGGCAATTTGTTCCTTCTGCAGCTTTAATTCTTCTTCTATATTAAGCAGCCGGTCTGCAGCAGCGCGTGCTTCCATTGCCTCCCTTTCCTTTCTCCTCTGATGGCTTCTATCAGGAAATTTCTTCCTGTGCTCGGGAATCGCAATTGTCTTGGGCTTGGAGCCAGGTACGCCTCGTAACCGTCCGTCGTGTTCCTTATTCCCAAGGGCGCGTGTGAGCTCGTCATCCTCTCTATCGGGAATGAACCGTCCCTCTTCAACATCCTTTACTGCTTTTCTAATTTCTTGGATGGGTAGTAGGGGATTATCTTTGTGTCTTCTGTTATATATGCACTTCCCTTCTGCGTCCAACGTGCCCCCATGCCCGTAAAACCAATTTCTTGCCCGTTCGATCCACTTGAGTGGCTCTGGAGTGATCCCATTAGCCAGCAGGTCCGCCTCAAGTTTCTCCCACTTAGGCATGCTACCAGCGTAGCCACCAGGCCCCATAGTATGGTGGTACATCTTTAGAGCAGCATTTGCCGCATTTTTTGCAGACTTTTCCAGAGCTTCCTCTGATTTCTTGTACGCCACAAATTCTTCCCAGTAGTCCTTTATCTTCTCATACCCTTTATCGAAGTCTGGAGTCTTATTTTTCTTGACAAACAGTTTGTTCAATCTTTTCTTCCAGTTCTTGAATAGCTCGGCCATCTTCTTAAGTGCCCAGTCCTTGACTTTTTGCTCCATGATTTTCCGGGCAATCTTTTCTGCCTCATCTGGATCCTCCTCATCTGAATCCACCTCTGGCGCCGGCAGGGTGAAATTAACCATGAGCTTTCTCCAAAGTCTTTCTTTGCCCTCATCGCTGACATATAGCTGTCCTTTCTCGTTTGGCCGATGCCATTCTCGAACGGTGATCGGGATGAAGTCCCTAACAAGAACTCCGCATTGCTTTACCATTTTATTTTTAACACCAGGGGGAGCAGTCGGTGTGCCGTCTTCAGCGACTCTTTCGATCGTGTACCTTTCTTGGTCGCCCAACTTTTTGGCTGGGCCTCGTTTTGTCCTTACAGAAGATTTGCTCGATCCGGAGGGCTAAAAGAAGAAAGAGCGTTAATATATGTATATAGACATCAGAGACTTAATTAATACAATCTTCGGCTTCATTAATATATGTATATGCACCTCGCCGGAGTTTAATGTTCCACCGGAGCCTTCGGCTTCTCCCTCGTCGGCTTCTCCCTCGCTGACTTCTCCCTCACCCCGGCCGTCGGGTTCTACCTCACCGGAGCCGTCTCTTCGGTTGAGAGACTCATCTCCCTCACCGGAGTTGTTCAAAAACTCCGTGGTGACATCGACAATATCTTCCGGCCCGCGGATTATATCCTGGAGGATATTTTCCTGATCTTCGTCTCGTTCCATAGTTTCTGCAAATTAAGAACAATGCACAAAACTTTAGTTGGGTAACTTGTTCCATATGTCAAGATACATCTACAATATCATCTCATTTGCAAGAACAAATTAGAAACTTCATATGCTGCCGTATCGTAAACCCGTAAACTCGTATCGTAAACCCGTAAACTCGTATCGTAAACCCGTAAACTCGTATCGTAAACCCGTAAACTCGTAAACTCGTATCGTAAACCCGTAAACTCGTAAACTCGTATCGTAAACCCGTAAACTCGTATCGTAAACCCGTAAACTCGTATCGTAAACCCGCAAACAAGCTCTATTTCTTAATTGGAGATACTCTAAAATATATAATGCAAACATATTTGAACATTCAAATTTGGATTACAATCTAAATTTGGATTCAAACATATTTGTAATTTCCTATACAAAAAAAATCCTAACACTAACCTAAAATGCTATTTTCTATACAATAAAATTCTAACACTAACCTAAAATGCTATTTCTACCAAAAAAATCCTAACACTAACCTAAAATGCTATTTCCTATACAAAACAAAATTTTCCTATACAAAAAAATCCTATACAAAATTTTCCTATACACTAACAAAAAATCCTAACACTAACAAAATTTTGTCTTATCGCCCTCAACATCACCAGGTCATCTTGTCTTATCTTGTACCGCAGTGCATTGCATACCGGGCATTTATCCATGTTCTCGTACTCACCGCGGTACAGGATGCAGTCATTAATGCATGCATGTATCTTCTGCACATCTAATCCTAGAGGGCAGATAGCCTTCTTTGCTTCGTATGTAGTCTCGGGCAATTCGTTATCCTTTGGAAGCTTCGGCTTCATTATTTTCAGTAACTTCTCAAATCACTTGTCAGAACAACCAGTCTCTGCCTTCCATTTCAGCAGTTCCAGTGTGGTACCGAGCTTTGTGCTGCCATCTTCGCAGTTTGGGTACAGCAACTTTTTGTGATCCTCAAGCATGGCCTCCAACTTTAGCTTCTCCTTTTCTGTATCGCATTCTCGCTTTGCATCAGAAATGACCCACCAAGACCATCAGCGGGCTCATCTGATGCCCGATGTTCACCTCTTTCTTCTTCAACGTCTTCCATAACAGTATCACCGCATTCCTCAGGGAACATAGGATAGTTGTCATCATCCTCCTCTTCTTCATTGTCTTCCATCGTAACCCCTCTTTCTCCGTGCTTGGTCCAACAATTATAGCTGGGCATGAAACCTTTCCGAATCACGTGGTCTTGAATGGTTCTCGGGTCAGAGTACTCCCTGACGTTCCGACACTTCTCACATGGACAAGGCATAAAATTATTCACTTTGTTTGCCTCAGCCACATCGAGAAATTTATGCAGGCCTGCAATAAACTCGGAACTGCGTCGTTCGCCGTACATCCATCGCATCCGTGCATCCATCTGCATCATATATATAATTAAGTTTATCAAATACCATTACAATAACATCTTGAATAGTGAAATGACCACCGTACATCGACACGTGCAATATTTCTGTATCAATTACAGACGAAAAGGATAAAGTTGCTAACCTCGGTGCGGGTCGGGCATTTCATCGAACACATCTTGTGCGTGGCAAAGAGAAAAAAAAACTAGCACCCCCACTTCCCACCAATCCAGGAAAAAAAAACAGAGGAGAGAGGGGGGTGGGGGCAACAATATATAGGCAGGGGAGGGGTATTGGTCCCGGTTCTTGGCACGAACCGGGACCAAAGCTCCGCGGCATGCCACGTGGTCCGGCTCTGGAGCTTTGGTCCCGGTTCTTGGCATGAACCGGGACCAATGCCCCCAACCGAACCGGGACCATTGCCCCACGGGGCCCTGGCAGCTCGAACCGGGACCAGTGCCAGGCACTGGTCCCGGTTTTTGCCTGAACCGGGGCTAATGGCAAAACAGTACTCCGGACCAAAAGTCCTTTTTCTACTAGTGATGCTAACTTACTCCTAGAATATGTTTTCTTGGCAGTGCACATGGTAGGGTTGTGGACAGCGTTTGTGAAATAGAGAGCATTCATAAAATTACTATTTTATATAAAGCTGTGATGAATGATTTGGCAGGTAATTGGTTATTTTGATGATATATGGAATGTAGAAGCATGGGGTATTATTAAATGTGCTTTCACTGAAAATGATCTTGGCAGCAGAGTTTTAGTAACTACTAGAATTCAGGATGTGGCTAAGCCATGTTGCTCACATGGACGTGATCATATTTTAGTAATGAAGCCCCTTAGCAGTGGAGATTCTAGTAGACTATTTCTTGATAGGATATTTGGCTCCGAAGAAGCTTGCCCTCTCCAGCTTAGAGATGTTACGGTTGAAATACTCAAAAAGTGTGGTGGGTTACCTCTCGCAATTGTTATTATATCTAGCATGCTAGCTAGCGAAGGTTCCAACCAAAAGGAAATGTGGGAACATGTAGTGAATTGCTTGGGATCAGAAACAAATCTAACGTTGGAAGGGATAAGGCAAATCTTAAACCTGAGCTACAAAGATCTTCCTCCTCATCTAAGGACATGCTTACTGTATCTCGGTATGTATCCGGTGGACTACATGATAACGAGGATTAATCTGGAACATCAATGGATTGCTGAAGGTTTTATCAGCAAAGAAAATGGACAAGTTGTGGAGAAGGTTGCAAGAAATTATTTCAATGAGCATGTCAATAGGAGCCTTATTCAACCCGTTGAATTTGACAATTAAGGGTCAGTGATAGCATGCAGAGTACATGATATAATGCTTGACCTTATCTTGCTCAAATCTGCAGAAGAGAACTTCTTCACCATAGTGGAGGACCCACAAGCCATTACAGGACTGGATTACAAGATCCGCCGGCTGTCTATCCGCATGGAATCATTTTGTGCCACAATGTTCCCGAGGAACATTAGCATGTCACAAGTCCAGACAATTATGTTGTTTGGGGGCTGTTGGAACACATCTTCTCTGCCAGAGTTCAAGTTCCTCCGTGTTTTTTTAGCGACGCCGGCGAAGCTGGTAGAGCTGTCCTCACTGGACTGTGTAAATTTTGCCATCTGAGGTATTTACATGTAGGTGAAACTATTCTGTTTGAGCTGCCAATACAGATTAGTGTGTTACAGCACTTGGAAACCCTTTATCTGTACCATCCTCGTCCATCATATATGTGGGACTGGCCATGTATAGACTCGAAAATATTGCTATCTGATGGGATTGGCAACATGAAATTCCTGCGACATCTAATTGGATTTGACTTTGCGGTAAATACGATAGATAATATCAAGGGCCTTGGAGAGCTGGACAATCTGAGATATCTAGTTCTCCTAAGCAGCTGCACCTCTACCCCGGTCGATGGGGAGAGACGCATGAATGCTCTATGCTCTTCTCTAGGAAGACTTAGGAGCCTCGAGTACCTGCTTGTCAGTTTCTTTGACTGCATAGATGGCTTGCTTCCACTGTCTCCTCCCCCAACTCCCCACCGTCTTAAGACACTCCTCTTGTCAGAATGCAGCTGGTTTTCTAGGGTTCCTAGCTGGATGGTGGAATTCCGTAACCTTGGTGAGTTACAATGCAGGGTTAAAGAGCTGCTAAATGATGGTGTTTGTATCCTTGCGGAGTTACCCGCACTCACTAATCTTAAAATCATAGTATCCACAAATAAAATGATTGTCATCTATGGGGGCAGAGGAGCATTCCCTGCTCTAGAGTGTTTTTGTCTTCAATTAAGCAGCGCCTCGTACCTGACCTTTGAGGCCGGTGCAATGCCCAAGCTCCAGAAGCTCAACCTGAAGTTCAATGTCATTGGATCAGAGCAGAATGGGGGCGGACCTGAAGGGGTCAAGCATTTGTTAGGGCTTGAAGAATTTTCTGCAGAAATCAACTGCGTAGTGTCCGCCCTGAGGAGTTGTATCGACAATCATCCAAGCCATCCTCGTTTTGGGTTCAAGTTTGTAAAACGCTTGTCTTATCGTTACTGGGACTAAGGACATCTCCAGTCCCCCCCCCCCCCCCCAGCCCGAGAAATAGCGCCGTTTTGGCCCAAATAGCGCCGTTTTCTCCCAGTCGGTCCCCCCAGGAGCCCAAATAGCGCCGCTTTGCGCCGTTTTGGTGCCGGTGCACCCAGACGGAACCCAGCCCATTGGGTTGCGCCTGGGGGGCAGAAATGGCGCGCAAAACAGGCGGGCCAGCGCTGTCAGTGACCAGGCGAGTTGACGTGGAAACAGAACCACCCGTGAGATCCTCTCGGCTCCCGCGCCGGTCAAAGGCTGCCGGAGTAATGGCGTGGCCAGCGCCCAGTGAGCGGTCGTGGCCGAGCCGTCCAATCGCGGGCACCAGAGCGACGAGGATGACCCCAGCGCGCCCGGGCCGAGCAGGTGGCACGGCGGAGACACCGGCGAAGGCCCCAGCAACGCCGCTGGGAGCGGCTCTGATGGCGACAACGACGACGGCGGCGACTACACCGTGTTCTACAGCCAGTTGGGCATGTAGAATGGCGTAGATCGCCAAGTTATCTTTTATTATGTTTTTATTTTAAGTTTGTAATATGTAATCGGCGAATTTTCGCCATATATGAATGAAATTCGCCTAGTTTGCCATATTTTCGTCTTTTTGAATATTTGGGCCGAAGCCTTGGGTTTGGCCACGGCTGGGAATCGGACCACCACAGAAACCAGAATAGCGCCGTTGCCCCCCCCCCCCCCCCCCCCAGGCGGGCCAAAATAGCGCCGTTTTTCGGCCTGGGGGGGGGGGGGGGGCACAACGGCTAGAGATGCCCTAATGCATCACTCAGCGTAGCAGCATGCAGCTGGTATGTACTGAGCAAAACGCTCTCTCTCTCTCTCTGTGTGAAGTCCTACACTTGCTGCTTATCTTTTATGAGCTTTTTACCACTCTTGGTTTTTTTCCAGGTGAGGGGATCCTATTTGCTTCGATTTTGGAAATCAAAGGGATACTGGAGGAGGATGTCCCTCACATACAATTGGAAATGTACTGCTGGAAGGCCAATATACCGTTTTGCTCGTGCTACCTCATTTCATCGAACCAATTCATTGTCCTTGTTCAACAATACCATACAGTGTTTCATCGAGTTACTTGGAGCCTCTCTGGGATGATGGTCACACTTAAATTATGCTTGTAATAATGAAGGCAGTCTCGTTTCAAAAAAAAAAAGTAATAATGAAGGCAGCAGTTGGCATTGATGATGCTTTCCTGCCAGCCAGCCTCTGAATTATCTTTGTTAATTGTTGTTTTTGGCGTGGTTGTTTGCTATCAGTATTGTACTCAACAATAGCTTCCAACTTTGTAAAGTTCCCTTTATCTAAAAAATCAGTATTGTACTCAACAATGGCTTCCAACTTTGTAAAGTTCCCCCGTTTGAAGATTCATGGTAAAAATTTGTTAAAAAGATGTATTGTGATATCCTCTCGATTCAATGCATGGTCGCTTGACGTGATAATTGAGGCGTGAGCTGCCCGTTCTCCATGTATAAGACTGATGGTTGAGTGTGCCTTGTCTTTTCCTGGACTGAACCAGAAGCCAAACTGAAACAGATACAAACTTTTGGAAGTGCACATGTTATTTTCGTTGTCCTTGTTCATGTGAATATGCTCATTTACTTCCAATCAGATCTATGGCATCCAGTTCTTTCTCTAAAATCATACGTTCTATGCAACACTTAGCAAGTATTTGGTTTGCTTGCTGGACTTCAGACTTGGTCTGTCCACGCTTCAAAATTTCCCGAATGTGTTCAAGTACGAGTGATTTTGTGCATTGCCTTTACAAGGCAGTAATGAGAGGATTGGATTTCTTCATCACAATTCGTGCTCCAAATGTAATCAAGTTGCTTTTTTGTGTTTAAATTAAGACCATGTTATTGCCATCCCAGATAAACCACGACAGATCAGTCAATCCCCATAGGAAAAAAAATGGAAAATTGTGCTCTATCTGCTTAACAGAGATGCCTGAGCTAAACCCGAAGCTCTCAAGATACTTTTCCTGCATACGGAATCTAAACATCAGATGCAGTTTGTGTGCACCCACGCGGATGCAGACGCCAACAAAAGCCTCAGCAGCAGAGATAATCACAAACAACAATAGAGTGAACAAAGAGTACAAATTTATGTGATGTTCTTGAGCTAAGAAATCTTCCTTGAAGAACAGAACTATGCGTCAGATTGAGAAACACTGCAGCGTGTTCTTCCATGAGCCAGACGACGGCCCTAAGCTTGCCGCCACGGCTGCATTGGACGGACCCCAATCTGCTAGAGGTTTGTGATGCTGCGCAGACTTCCAAATCATCGTGATTGCTTTTCTGGATGCTGTTTATCCCTCGCTCTTTTGTGACACTTTACCACGATTTCCTTCAGTAAAACTGGCAGTTATACTTCATCTCCTTACAGGGATGGCTGAGCCAAACCTGAAGCTCGTCAGTGGCTACTCATCAAGATGTCACATCGGTTGCAGTTTGTCAAGCTGGTGTGCACACAGAGGGAGGGACGCAGACGCCTCCAAAATCCAAGCAGGAAATCTAGTCACAATCACAAACAAAAGCTCGAGGGCATAGTCGGTGATGGTGTCATGGCTACCCCACTAGGAGGAAGGGCGCCCAGAATACCGCAAGCTTCTGCTGCTTGCGGGGCGGGCCATTGATTGAGAGATGGCTGAGAGTGTAGACGGCGGTGGAGTTGGCCATGAGGTACGCTAGACACAGGAGAATCATCAGCACGGCGGAGGATCGCCGACGGGTCCTAGCGAAGACAAAGAGGAAGGCCTCCGGTGCGAAGCTGAGTAGGACAAGGATTTGGGTCGTCCACTCAGTCCAGAGCTGCAACATGGGCCCTCCAGCCATTGCTCCACCGAAAGTTTATTTTGTATCACTGCAGTCATAAATTAAACTCTGATTAGCAGCTAGATCTATGCATTTTCCTTTGTTTTCAGTAAAGAACATATCATCATGCGTGAAGATGATAAGATGATGCAAAATGAACCGGCCTCTACAACAATACGGTGCCAAGAGCTTATTAAGACACATCCAAGATCTATGCATTCTTACATGCATCATATGCAAGGATTTTTTTTATTTTTTGTAGGAGAGGGTTTACCCTCCGATTGTTATTATCAGGAATGCGGACGCAGAGTGGTTTTTGGGCGTGAGACGGTTTAGCATGTGCAGGACAAAAATAAATTCAAAACGGCTAATGAAGCAAAAAAAAAATCACTTTGGCCATGTGGATGGCGAAGAGCGGGCTGCGGGGAGTCATGGTGCTGATGGTGTGTTTCGGTGGTGACGGCTCTCAGATCTTGTCCTGGACGTCTGTTTTGGTGGCAGCGGGCACTCCATCGTATGGTCCTGACGTAGAGGTGATTTTGGGTGAAACCTTACCGTTCCAGCGCCAGCAGCAGCGATGTCTGTGTGTGTCGTGGCCCCTCCTAGGGACGCCATCTTAGTAATCTTACCTGCACCAAGGCTCCAAGTGAAAACCCTTGTCCATTTTATGTCCCGACGATAGTGGCACGAACCGTTGTCACCATCTGTGTCGCATCGTCGTGTAGCTCTGGTTCCCCGGACCTGTCATGTTGACATCGGCGGGTATGCTCGGATTCTATCTCGAAGCACTTTGGTCTTAGCGTGGGACGGTCTCGGTGACATCCTATCCTATACACGTGACTTAGTTATCACCGTTCGCGGTACTCGTTGTATGCTAGTGTGATCGTCGGTCCACGACTTGGAGCGATAAGGGAGTTGCCCCCTTTCTGCGACACCTTCGCGGTTACGTGGCGACCTTGTCCGGTGGTTTCACAATGAGGTGTTGTCACGCTTCTAGTCGCTAGTCCTGGTTGTTTCTTGGAGGGTGTGGCTACTCTTGTTCTTTGAATATATATTTGATATCACTTTTTATCGGATCAGCTGTTTCGAGAGAGGAGGGAGGGGCTGGTGGAACTGCAGCATGAGTTTGGAGGGTAGGAATTTTGCAAAATTGAGGGACTAAACGGTAAAGTGTCGACTTCTAGATCTAGGAGGGGCCGTGGCTTGATTTGCCAATAACTGATGAGGTAATACACAAATATTTCGACATACCATCACCACCGTTCACAATTTAATAGTAAAGATTTGCGTTGTAGAGTTTAAAAAATAGCATCTACTCTGCCTTCATTTATGCAGGATTGCACTAACGGGGTCTCATACAAGGGATAAACCACAGGAAATCAAAACTATAATTAATTATATTATATTTTAATGCAAATAAATAGACTGAGACCGCTTGTGGGTATGGGTTTAAAAGCAGCTACATATCAACATGTCTTCTTCATATTCTTGATGATGTCGTCTGGTTCATGAGAGTGAAAATTGGTAATGAAAGGACTTCCTTTGTAACTTATGGTGTTGCAGGAGGTGGCACTGGCACCTCAGGTGAATCGCCGCAATCGTACATATGCCCGCATCCGCGGCCAGTGTAAGGCCGGCCAGGCTGGCGTAGTTGAGAGGGAAATGGCCTTCCACCTCCGACGATATTTGGGGTTCTTGACCCTGTGTCATGCATGGTTCGATAGTTAAAATACTGAACCTTATTGTTGAGTGATATATACGGACTCAATCCCTCTAGTTAGTCAGGTAATTTATCTCAGAACCATTCTAATCTAAAGGGATTGGTGGTAATTTGCAGTAAAGAGAAGGTAACGGGAATCAAGCAAAGGAGAGGAGGTGTTGCTGCTTGCACAAATTGTACAGTACTATACCTCCCTGCACGGAGACAGCCAACAGAGCAGCACATATGACCATGAAAGCCAGCATGAGCAGCTTGCGGAAAGACGAAGCATGTTGCCGCACCATCTCCGATCCCTCCTCACTTGCTCTGCTACCTCTCTGTCCACTCTCCTGGCTGTGCAACTTGTGTTGATTCTAAGGCGGTGGTATATAGACTTGGACGACTGGCCACGAGAGTTCCTCGAAGTGGGTATGATCCTCTAGTCAAATTCAACAATGGTTCCACAAATGCGTCGGTCTTTAACGTGGATGTGAGCACGGCTAGGCTTCCATGTGATCCACTCATCAAATTATAGAATGGTCCAGTAGAGCATCGCGCGTTGACTCACGTCAATGGTGCGAGTGACCTTTAGTTTTGCATCTTTTTCCTGGAATTTCGTGGTAAAGTTGGCACGTTGCTACTTTGTTGCAATTTTTTCCAGAGCTATGTTTATAAGACACTAGTGGTGGTTGTTTTCGTCAGCAGACTATCATGGATGCTGCACCCACTGCGTTCACCGTTGACGAGGTATAACGCCACCGTATGTGCAAAATTGGAAAATGGAAGTCCATGATTTACCACTAAGGGGCTCGCTTGGTTCAGCGCATTATAAGCGAAACCAGCCGGAAATTTCCACTGACCATGTGAGGCCCTCGTAAAAATACAGCGCAACGCCGGAAATAATACGGCTCCGGAGATTGAAACTACGCAGCCATACGGCCGGAATTTTTTTTTGTTTTGCTCGTAGCAAATACTTCTATGGAGAAAAATTCGTAGCATCGCCAGCTCGCACTATCCTAGACGCTTTTACGGAGCGCACCGCGCGCCGTCGGTAACATCGATGCGTGCCGTCGGTAGCAACGTCCCGCGCACCCGGTAGCATCGCCGGCTCGTCAGTAGCAATGCCATGCTACATTGTGCTATTTAGCAAAACCACAAAACTATTGCAGCAAAAAAATCTAAATATTAAAATATCGTAGCAGAAGCAGCAGGACGATGTCGACTGCCTGCAACTACGACAGGAAGCACCGGCGCCTTGCCACAGGAGCACTGCCGCCCTCCGATGGGAGCACCATCGACAGCCTTCGGTAGCATCTCTGTTGTAGAATTGCGCAACGACGCTCGCCGTTGAGAGCACCGCCGTATGTCGGCGGTAGCAACGTCCTTGGCCGCACGGACGCCTCCCATCTAGCACGTCGTTGACGACGAGGGTCACCAGAGGAGAGGGTGGCCCGAGCGCGCAGGAGTTGCTACTGGCGTCGATGGGAGCAACTGACCTCCCGTCCTCCCCGCTCGTGGTCATCCCTAACGTCCATCCGCTCGGCGATACTCAACTGGTGCGACCGCCTCGGGCTTCCCCACCCTTCCCTGCTCTCCCTCGACACCATCGGCGACATCGTCCGCCACCTCATGCCGCAACCGACGCCGCGTGGTACTAGCGGAGGAAGACGAAGGAGAGGAAGAAGAAGGCACGCGGGAGAGGCGACTGCGACGAGGAGGCGCGCGGCGGCCAGACCGGGGAGGCACGCGGGTCAGCGGCCGTGTTGTGGATGCGTGCGGGGCGGCGACCCCACTGCTCGCCGTAGCGCCGTCGACCATCTAGTGCTAGAGCACGTGGCGGCGTCATCCAACAGAGCGCGACGGCGGCAGACCACCAGGCGCGGCGTCGGGAATCCACCATGGCGGCGCGATGGTGGTTGGAGAACGGGGATGGAGATTGGAGGCCGATGGCGGCGCTCGCGGGTGGAGGTCGAGTGAGGCGCGCACGGGTGGAGGCCGGTGTCAGCGCTCGTTGGTGGAGGCCGGTGACGGCTCCGTGCGGGTGGCTGCCAGTGGCGGCGCTCGCTGGAGGAAGTCCGGGGAGGGCGCGGGGCGCCGCCTGGCCTGGTTCGCGTTAGGTAGGCGAAGGAGACGGGGAATTGAGTCGACATGAGACGCTGCTGTGAAGAGATGATCATGTGGGTGGGCTCCGCCTCGTTGCGTTTGTGCTTGTCCAATTTTGTTGATTCGTTTCATCAGCGCGTGATCAAGTTTGATCGGACGGGCGCGCGTCCGGGGGATGCAGCGCGTGAGATCCCCGGATGATTAGAATGTTTTCCCATCCACAAAGTCCAAGTAGCACAAAACTAATTACAATTGAGAAACTGTATGGGTAAAATTGTGGTTGTACTCAACCCATCCGAGTTCAAACATCAGGTTTGACATTGATTTCTTCAGTGGGAGGCCACGATTCGTCGATAGTAAGGTGTCTGTGGTGACATCGTCAATCTCGAGACACAATCCACTGGCTCAGTATTTCGAGATGCTCATAGATATAGGGGTATGCGAGTGTGTACGGTAGTGAGTGCATGCGCATGTATGTGACTTCTTGCTTTTGTACTGTGTTTCGAAAAAAAAACTAATTACAATTCACAAACAACAACAGAGTAAACAATAGTACTACCTCTATCCCACATTATAACACATTCTGGTAAACTATTTAACCCGCCAAAACATAGACATTTATAGCCGGGTGTAATGAGAGATTACATACACTGCCTAGCAAAAAAATAGTATGCGTGTGATGACAGGCAATTTAACACTAAATGGTCAACAATTATTAATTACATGGAGAACACTAAACAGTAGTGTGGCCTATCTTATTCTTCGATATAGTATCGCCCTAAGCGGCCAGTGGGTTGGTTGAAAAACACGCTGGCGTGTTCTTCCATAAGCCAAACGACGGTCATGAGCTCACTGCCGCGACTGATCTGCCTGGCATGGGCTTTTCTGCTGCATCGGACGGACGTCAAGACGAGCAGACGTACCCATGTATCCAAGATGAGTTCCAGCACTTTGGTCATATCAAAATCACCACCTCTACATGAGGATTTTAGATCTGGCATCAGGCGCATGAGTTTATCCATGGCGGCACGGTCACGTTCTTTGTAACGAGATATGACGGCAAGCTTATCACGATTGCCTGCATCTGCAAGTTGTAGCATCAGCCTAGCATATAAAGCTCCATGCGAGATAACGATGCTCGACTCTCCCTTGAACATGAGCCTACGGTCTTGCTCCTGCAGGACTTCAGAAAGCGCCACCACTCTTTCTCTGGAATTGACAATGAAGTTGAACTTGCGGGACCATATGAGGCACAAAGCCCTCCGGGTTGCTTCGTACAAGCTGTGTATCTCGAAACCAGGTATTGTGTCAGGGCATACAGCGATGAGGAACACCATGTAATCTGACAATGCCTTGATTGCCTTCGGATATGCGGTTGATGATGGGGTAACGCTGCACGACAGGAAAACATCCGTAAAGACATGCCAAGTAAGGATCATTTCTTGGAGTTCAACACTGAAGTTCAGAGCATTGTCTAATTTCTTCCTCCTCCTGGCAGTATCATCATATAATTCAGGACGAAAGCCTGGCCATTCGCTAATAGGTGGCATCATGGCAATGGGTCCCTCGACACCATTCTCGTAGGATATGGACTCAATATCATCTTCTGCACTTGGAAGGTGAATCTTCTTCACTAGGTGCCATACATGTCCGAACACCAACTCCTTGACATCCTCTGAAATCACAAGTCTCTCAGAATAATGCCATTTGTTCCACCAATTCTCAAGCCCCATCATCTTGGCCACTCTGTTGCTTAGATTAGTCTTGTCACGAGAGCAGAAACGCAACAAGTTAAACTGCCCAATGGAACCTGACCACCCTCTGTTGCTTGCAGCAGCCTTGAAATGTCGGCGAAGAGACATGATGACAAAACCAAGCACATTTCGCTCTCTAATCAACAAGAAATTACATGTCCAGGTGGAACCCAAAGCACTTAACACTGAAACTATGTCCAAGAGGAAGGCACCAACCAACAAGATGTAAGTGACTGCAACATCGACTCTGCTATAACCATTTCTATTGCCACTTAATTGAAATAGTATGAATGTGGCAACAATGGCAAGCGGTGAGAAGACACGAATACAGTAGCCATAGCCAGTGTGGATCACCGCAGCCTTGGTGTAGAGGATGTCATACATAAAGGAGAGCTCCATCTCCACCACCTTAAATGTAGCCTTCCAGTTCCAATTCCATTTCAAGTTGGAATAAACCAAACTTGGATTAGAAGTTAAAGCCACGGGAAAATTAATAATCCCACCCTTGCAAATAGGGAGCAGGCCTTGAGCAAACAAAAGGAGCACTTCTTCATCACGCTCTTGTGTATCACGATGTTCTTTATCACGCTCTTCTTTACCACGTTGTTCTTCATCATGATCTTCTTTATCATGTTGTTCTTTATCAAACTCTTCTTTATCAAGAAGTTCTTTCTCACACTCTTCTTCATCACGCCCTCGTGCCCTCACTCTCTGGGTTGGAAGCACACCATAGTAATCAGGGAGATCATGAGGTATTCTGATCGAGCTCTCGATGTTGTCCAGGGTGCCGCACCTAAGGGCCCATATCCTCTCCCCATACTTGATGACACCAACAACGAACATCAAGACGGCAGCCAATCCCAACAAGGTGGGGATCTCGGATAAATTCATATATAGGACATAAGCAACCCCAAAGCCTTGGACGCCAAGATTTAGCAGGTGTCGTGGCCAGAGCTGGTTGTCCTCGAGGGCGTAGGCGGTGATAGTGTCCTGGCTACCAAGATGCACCAGGAGGAAGGGCACCCAGAACACCACCAGCTCGTGCTCGCGCAAAGAGCCATTGATGGAAAGATGCCCAAGGGTATAAACAGCTGTGGCATCAGCCATTAGGTAAGCCAGCCAGAGGAGCATCCTCAGCACGGCAGAAGATCCACGTCGACGTGTCCCAGCGAAAACAAATAGAAAAATTTGTAGTGCAAAGCTAAATAGTACGAGGATTTGGGTCGTCCACTCATTCCAGAGGTGCAGTATTGGCCCTCCAGCCATTTTACTCCTGTGGAAGTTAATTTTGTACAACTACAATAACAAAATATAAGAGAACTTATTATCAACTAGATTTATGTGTTTGCTACGTGCATATTACGCAACAAATGTAGTTGCATGACGAGTAAACATGACAACTTACATGAGAGGAACTGCATAGATATTCTACAGGTCTACACCGTCATCCACGGGATAAATTCTGCGCAAAGAGAGTGGATGGGGATTAGTTTGGGTCCTTCAGTGCAATACTAGTTTTTTTCCAAGGAATACTGATACCACTAATTCTTTTCGACATGTGTAATTTATTAATATCAAAATGATACCAATGTCAACAAGAACTGAAATACTGAAATCAAACGATGATGCCTCTCCAAACTCAATGCCACACACTCCGTAGTCTATAGTTAGTGTTAGAAAGTAGATTAAACATTTGCATAATTAGCGTAAGTTTTTGAAATTCCATAAGTTAAAATTATTAAAAATAAAAATATTGAATGGAAAGAGAAGTGACCGTGTCCCGAATTAAGACCAGCTCAATTCTCTTATGTCTATGATTTTTCTCAGCAAAGTAATTTTCTGTAAAATAAATTGCTTATCTTTACTATTAAAATCGACTATGTAATGTTTGCTGCCACCCTTTCGACTAACTACGTAAATGTCACTTCACGCCTCTCATATCAACAAACAAACATAATTACACGCCTAAAAACTTATGTGCACTCTCTACACTAAAGACTCGATCATGTACCCATGCATCAATCAGTTAGTTAGTTCCCCAAAACACTTAGCTAGATACTCACTCCGTTCATAAAAGGATGTCTCAACCGAGCTCAAATTTGCACGTATTTAGACATGATTGATTCAAGGTTGAGACATCTTTTTGTGAACGGAGGGAGTAGTTAATTAAAACATGCATGTATCGAGTAATTCAATTGCATGCAGTCGTGTGTTAGTTGCGCCGAAAAAGGTTGGGTCACCGTCACAAGCCTTCCATCGTGAATGACCATCAATCGACGAGACAAAAAGAGAAGAATTGCAAAAAAAAATGAGTTGTGGTACATGTGTGATATAGCCGATCATGTGATGACGCTGAAGGTATTGTCCTCAAAGTTCAGTGCACCATTTGGTGGAGAAACGATTTTGTACATGGATTCATCAACACAAAAATAGTTTGTTTTACTAAAAATATGGAGTAGAAGACGGACCTTCGTGAAAGGATAGGTTGAAAATTGACAATGACAAGACAAAGTCGGTGGACGATGATCGACGTCACGACTCATCAGCCCCTCAAAATTACGAGAGAAACTGGTGTTACTAATCTTGACAAAACTTTCTCATTGTTGCGTGCATGCATCTTAGGTAGAGTGTGTATTTGTTGGCATATAGGCCGATGGTGTGGCCGGTCGTGTGCATGCAGTGCAAGAGAGCAGGTCGTAGAGCTAAATGCATAGGGTGAGTTGCAACGGTGTGGCCGCATGCGTGGAGTTGGTTAGTGTCCTAGGTTAGTGGATCGTTAATCCATTGGAATAGGGTCGGTCAGTATTTGCATGTGTTTCTATAAATGAGAAGAAACATATAAGTCAAAAGTTGAAGTCAACGAGAAAAAAAGATAAAACATGTGTGTCTTTCTCTTGTGTTCTTAGAGCAAGTACAATAGTAGAGTCAAGTGCTGGCTATAAGAGAATGACATGTCATATATAGCCAACACTATAGTCAACATGTACAATAAGCTAGCTATAGATATGTGCTAATTGGCCCACCTCCACTCTCACAAAGTGCCTAGGAGCACGTGCAAGAGCTGGCTCTTGTATGAGAGCCCACTCCCCTTCTCTCTCCTCTTCTCTCACATTCATGTAAGCATAAATATAATATTTAAATCCTTATAGCCAGCTGACTGGACCTTATTGTACTTACTCTTATGTGGGGTGTGTTACCCAAGAGAGAAATGCTGAGCGATATTTCTTCCATTGGAGGGTTGTATGGGATTCAGCTCCAACAAGATCTTCTCTTAATAGTACTAAAACGGACCTTGGCCGTTCCCTTTCCCCATCTACAGTAGAGAAAGGGCGATTTTCTGGTCTCTCCCGTGCAAACCAGCTCGCCGCCGGCGGTTCGTCGGATTCCTCGCCCTCCGGCGGCCGCTCCGGCGGCGGGAGGACGGGGAATCAACGGATCCCGGCGTGTATATAGTCTAGGTGTGCGTGGGTTGCTAGCCGGCGACGCTGAGGAGATGGTGGTGCGGCCGGAGTGGCTTTTGTCGACGGTGTTCTTCTCCTCCGTTCGTGGTGCTCCGGTGGAGCTCTGCGGCAGATCTACCGTCTTCTTTGGGCTCGGCGTTCTTCGGAGCTGTCGAGCTCGCCTTCCCCTCGCCGGAGTCCGTGGGATGGCGGCTCTGGTTTTGAATAACTTTGGAGGTGCGGCTGTGTGGGTGCAGGACGACGACGTCGACGCGGCAGGATGGAGGCTCTCTCGAGCCAAGCTCCGAAGGCTTCCCGTCCGCGGAGGGGCTCCTCTGAATCCAAGGCGTCTGCGGAGGAGTGGCGGCGGCGCGTCGGCGGTACGTGCTGTTCGGCGTCAACGGAGTCGAAGCCTAGGAGGACTTGTGCGTAATTTCTTATTTTTGCTGGGCTTTTCTGTAAGAATCATGCTCCTGTAATATCTGTACCTTCCCCGCAAAAAAAAAACAAGATCTTCTCTTTTTCCTCTCATCCTTACGTGATGAATCTCGGTCTCTAACCGAACGATTAACATCCTAATCTCTATGTTCTTAACATTCTCCCAATAAGGTGGCAAGTATGAGGCGGCACTAACAACCATCGTCTATATAAGAGAGAATGCTACACGCAATGGTGAAGATTCATAGAATTTGCAACATAATGACAGGCATTGACCAATGCGTAACAGGGCACATAAGCCATTTTGCATAACCTTCGCAGGAGGATGAATAAATATTTTCATTGCCACAACACGTTATTTATGTAATGGGACCCTTGTTATGACAACCATGATTGTGATTGTCCCAGTTAGACAAGATAGAAGAAGGCGACAACGGAAGGACAAGAGAGGATCGAGCAGATAAATGATGCATTGGTGGAGGTAGAGACGGAGGATTTGGGCACAAAAATTAGATAAAACATGACCATAAATTAAGGCGAGGCCAATCACATGTTAATACCAATGTAATAATCCATCCATGTGGATATGTAACTAGGTAAAATCACCAAAAAATTCTATTAGCACCAGACCTCCATGGAGCTCTTTAACAAAAACTGAAAACAATATCTTCAAATCTCAAATAATTGTAAAAATCACAGGAGTACATCTACACATATACATATATATGCATGACACAAGTATGGTCGAGATATTTTTAACATCGGTGATTCTACTTCAAAGGACAAATGTGGGTGTTTTTTTTGTATCCTTTCAACAACCACAAACTTGTCATTTTTATGTACCGTAAAATACAACGTATTTTCCAACGAAACTTTGCAGCTATATAGATCATACCAAAAGTCAGAATTTTTCGAAACTTATAAACATCATTTTTCTTTTTTCCAAAACTAGCAAGGTGGCCCTCGCAAATGCGAGGGCAATATCTGAATGTGCCTAAAAACAATTTGCATCGCATTGTGGAAACTTATACAATTTTATTCACATTAAATATTTTCTTAGTCACCATAAGTATAGTAATAAATATATTACTTTGTACGTCCACATATATTATTTTGGGATTTGTTTTGTACATTTCTAAAATTTGATAATAGTGTGTTTTATAAAATTGTATTGATTCATTATGTCGAACCGTATGTTTTGAAAGGTCGATTGTAGGTCATTCTCGTTTTACTGGAAGCTCGGAAACTTTATAGAGGTCTAACTTTTTCTCGGGCTTTTAGGAATCCATCCGAGTCTCCTAAGCACTTCCAACAGACAAAATGAACCATTGCAATGTAACATTGGGGCTTTTATTTTGCTATTGACCTCAAGTTATCCTAGCCCATTAGGTAGAGCTTTATACGGTCAATGCCTATACCATCAATTTATCTAGAAGTGAGCAATTCTCTCCTTTTAGTTACTATATTAATCAAACACGAAGTCTATGGCATGTATAAATTTTGGAGTAAATGTATGTCTTTTCTCAGACTTTTAGGAATCTATCTGAGTTTCGAAAAACCTTACAACAACCCCGTTGAACCATTGTAAAGTAACTGTGGGGCTTTTATTTTTCTTGTGATTGAACTTATGGTACCCTAGCGCATTAGCGGTAGCTATATACGACCGATGCCTGTGCCACCAATTTATCTAGAAGTGGCCAATTTTGTCCTTTCAGTTACTATATTGTCCCAATAGATGTGCACGCCACGCATAATATTTGGAGTAAATGTAACTATTATTTATGGGATGGATTCATACAATATCCATGTCTGTCTATCCTTTTGGTTACTGTTAATCTAACATAGTCATATAATGTTCAATCCATATGGCATGGAATTAATTATAGCAGTACGTGCCATCGTGAGTGATATAGCCAGTGGCCGATATGTCCTCATTCCGCATGTGTATCTGATGGTGCCCGGAGTAGGCGTCACGGACACACTTCAACTTTGATCCAGCCATTTAATCGATAATTTGATCTATCCACGGTAAGGGGAAGGAATCTTCTGGGCATGGCTTATTTAAGCTCGTGAAGTCAATGCACATCCAGAGAGACATCCTCCTTCTTTCTTAGCACTAACCGAATTCGCAATCTATGTGGATCAAAGTTGATGTGTCTCCTTGATGGTAGGTCGGATCTGTCTCGCTGTCCCTGTAGTGGGTCCTGATGAGGCTATGTTGACATGTTTTCGCTAGGCAGAATAACAACAATGCTTGGGAAGCAAGCCGTGTTGGTTTTAGTGTGTTACTCGCGACAATGTCTAGGTGGTTGAGATAGTGTTGTATAGAATAAAAAATGAGTGGTTACGTCTATTTCTTCATGTTTTTCTATGGATAAACTTTTAATAATGCAGTAATCCATGGAACATGTCAGGGCTTTGTCCCTTCATTTTTTTCTCGATAGTTTGACAATAGAGTGGTTTCCATAATCTATCTCGTGAGGAGTGTACGAGCGGCACGACTATGAGTCCGACAACATGGAGTCCTCTTTGTAGTAAACTCTTGGCAATTTCACAAAACTACAAAAAATTTAAATCATACATTTTAATTTTTATATATTTTTATGCACTATACGATCATCAGTTTCCTTTGGCCAAGCTGCAACCATGTTGTAGTGTACCCCGCACTCCTGTAACCTAACACACGCACATGCGTGTGTATGTACAAAAATCAGATTCCATCGATCAGCATTGTGTTTCTTTTTTCCTCACCAATCAACTTGGACCTAGCTTCCCATAACGATCAGCGTTAGAGTTTTTTTTCTAGACATACGTGTGCACGTTTTTTTTTTTGCTATACAAAGGTCATAGCCAAACTATCAGCTTTGGAGTTTTTTTTTTTTGTGACCGTGCAGCTTGTGGGAGTTGCACGTACCGTTATACGACCTCGTCGTAACCAATCAGGATTGCACCGGTCGTGATTACACAAAATTAAATAACTCTTTATGTCGTATCTACAAAACGTGTCAAACAGACCTCTATATTGTTACGTAATTATTAACCGTTAATTAAATCCTAGCCGCTCGTTTTAGATCTAACTATAAAAAATAATTAGAATGATGTGGATTAACGTGATGCCTCGAATAACTCTCTCATTTTGCTTTTAGTATATAATAGATACTGATCTCCATGGAGATCGGAATCCAAAATGACCATGTTTAGTAGGCCCTGAGTTGTATAGTTCTTTTTATTTTGGCTTCGGTCGTACCATGTTTGCTTCTCCTATATTAATATAAAATGCAAAACTTTTGACTCGTTTCAAAAAAAAATATCCAAAATGAGGCACCCGGGTCAACAAGATCTGGCTGGGCAAAATGCCATCGAACTATGGGCAGATTCTACTGGCCGGCCGAGCCGATGGTAAAAAAATGGTTGAGACCTTGGGCTGGGTTAGGGGGGAAGAAATGCGGCAAACAAGGAGGAGGGGACCAGGAACTTACCCTGGTCGTGTACGAAGAGGCGATGAGCGGCGCTGGTGGTGCGCCGCGGAGCTCAGCGCGTGGAGCCTGCCCTCGGCCGCCGGGAGCTCGGGGAGCAATTAATAGGGAGAGGGAGTATGGGATCGATCCTGACTTGCGTCCGTCCGGCAGGAATCGAACACACTCTTTTGCTTTAGCCTTTCTGCTCCGGCAGGCAAGGAATCGGGAGAGATGTCTCCCTGAGGCTTGAGCGACACTGTCCGCCGACGGTCTGGAGTCTGGCCGCACTGGCCGCATGTAATACCCCGGTTTTATAAATTGTTTTGTCTAATAAAAAAACAGAGAGTTGACCAGTGTCGACCTTTTGACCCGTATGTCGCATTTTAAATATGAGACCATGATGGAGTTCGCCTCGTTAAACTGATCATATATGAATTTAAAATTGTTCAGTTCCGAGTCCTGACATATCGTGGAGAGTTTGTTGAATCTCGACCTTTGGATTTCTCTTCAGTGTAAATATCTTAGATTGGATAAAAAGGAGAGGGATAAATACCAGCCTGGCCCAGCCAGGTCCCTATTCTCCACGAGACACCCCAACCCTAGTCCATCCGCCGCCAGCACCATCTCCACACCAGTCTGCTGCCTCCGCCGCAACAAGGGACGTCAATCGCCGTCGTCACAGATTGAATCTCAATTGTCGACAAGAGCCTCGTCAGAGTCCCAACACACTGATCTGAAGACCATGCCGTGCTGGAGGCGCTCATCTTCATCGATTGGTTTGTCTCCTTCTAGCTGGTCCTGTAGTTTTTCCTCTCTATGAAGAAATTGAGTAGGTCTGCACGTATTCAGTACTATACCTGGTTAATTAATTTTGCTTCAGTATTAAATCTATGGTATGAGAGCATGGCCGATCGATAGGTGCTTAGGCTGGCGTATACTCAGATCAAAGAAATATGTTGTCCTGTCAAATACGTGTAGACACATTAATCCCTGATAGTTTCTTACAAATATGAATATTAATTGCTGCTATCGATGGTTCTCATCTAGGAATTTATTGGTACACACGCATAAGTCTGGGAGAAGGCAGAACCGTTAGTTACAGATTATTTATGTTTGAAGCCTGCTCTGTTTTCTAAGTACAGATACATGCATGTCTTCCTGATAATTAATTGGGTAGGACGTCAGGCGCTAGAAATGATTTAAAAGTATATTGTTACCTTGCCGTGTCTAGTATTTCTGAGAGTGATTTCATCGACAGGTATGAGAATTTCCGGTGCCGATAATAATTCTTCTGTTGAACGTCGAGGTTAAGGCAAGTGCATGACGAACCATTTGTTCATTCTGTGATTGTTCGATTGATTGTTCTCAATGAGTGGGATGTTTCTTATATGAAAGTGCAGTTCTGTCCTATTCGGTTCTTTCCATTCTATTTCTCCGTTCAGAAATACTCCACTTTCTTAATTTCATAGCTAACTCGGTGAGAAACTGTTCACAAGCGGCTAGTTCCGATAATGTTCGGTGAGAACCGTTGTTTGTGAGCTAGTCCGATGGCTACCCTTCATGTCAGTCCGGTGGGAGACCGTCCTGAGTGGCTACTCCGATAAAGTTCGGTGAGAACTGTCAGCTCGTGGGCTAGTCCGGAGCACATATTCAGATATTCAGTTTCAGACTTCCATTTGACAGATGTGTTATCAATATATTGTTCCATGTTTAATTGTTTGTATGGCTCCAATTGTACTTGCTGAGTATTTCAGTACTCATTCTTGCGTTTCATTTGGTTTTCAGGTACTAAGTAAATGACTTATGCATGGGAGACGGGAGTAGCATGCCTACCACATCACTTCATCACATATTTCAAAAAAAGCTTAGGGAATATTCATACAATTATTTAGTAGTTGAAAACCACCGCTTGCTTATGCAAAACGACCTATTTGTGTCCTTTCGAATTATTTAGTGAGAGTTTTGGTCGCTCGGATCTTTTTGTCCGCTAGTTGATTTGTGAACTATAAATGTTGTCCTTGCTAGTGTGATCTAAATTCATGATATTCGTCGAATACATATAAATGTCTGTCGTGGATGTCCTTACAATCAAAGGAGGTGTTGTCCGAGTTTAGAGTTTTCATTTTTTTTTTATGGTTGTAACTATAGTTGTGTAGCACCGCCAGGTGGTTTAGAAACCTGGGGTGTTACACCGCAGCAGCCGATTGAGACCAGGCAGGCTCCAGGCGAGAGAGCTCGCAGGCGTGATGCGGTAATGTTCCGAAAAATGTTTCTCGGGCGCGATTGGTAGCCAGCATCACTTTTCCGTCTCTATGTGGGCCGGCTCCGTGAGGCCTGGCCGAAGAAAAGCAGCCTCTGAGCCATGTTGTTCGGTTTGTTTGGTCGGCTGCAGCAAAGAACGGGGCATGGGCTGAGCTAATTGTTGTGGGTGTTTGGTTACATCATTTGCATGCTCATATGCAAGTATGCTTATGTTTGGTTGTGTGCAAAGCAGCTGCTAACTTCCATGTTATCACAATGCTTACCGATAAAGCACACAGAACAAGTAATGAAACAAGCATAGCATAGTATAATAGGATACCGAGTTCATCTGGATCAAAAGAAACATGTCTAATGCAGCAGGAGTCTAGGAACAGAAGCTCATGCTGCATCTGAAGTTCATCAACGGAGGGGTTAGTATATACCTCCTCCAACATATTACAGACCACTAATCAGATTCTACTAGTCATCAGAGAATGCATCGACGGACTGGCTACGCAGGTAAGTCCTAAACCAAGTACACCTCTGCGGTTTGGTCATGTTGGAGTACTTGAGCTGCTCATCTGTGTTGTCCGCTAGGAAGTCTATCGCCCAGATAAGCAATGCTGGAGTGTACATGTTACGCGGCTGCACTATCGTAACCCTGAAGATGGTCTTCATTTGAGCAAAGTTGGTAATGGGCTGGTTCAGCAAATCCTCGTCCATGGGGTGGTTCTAATATTGACATGCCAAATTGTTAGTGTACATACTATTTGAAGTTGGCAATGAACAAGGAATAGCACAATACAATTCAATGAAAGGGCAAACTAACCTGAAGGTGTGTAAGCAGCTTCACATCATCCATCATGAGAGTCGTCATGTCTTCATACCAAACTACTCCTGGCATGCGCTTCAGTTGGTTAATCCTAACCCACTTGGATCTCCACCTCCTTAGATGGTTGTAGATTTGAGTGGTGGTGATAGTAAGCCCAGTGAAGTCAAGAACATCTTCGCTGACCTTCATGATGTACTGTTCTTTGAAGCCTTTGTCAAAGTGGAACCCCTTCTGCACTAGCTCGACAACCCTGTTCAGAACAAAGAGTGACAGAGGAGTTGTCCATTGCATTGCCAGCCTCTGAGGTAGTTCATCAGTTTCAGAGTACACTCTCTTCTTAGGCCCCTTTGCAGGCATCTCAGATTGCACATCTGAGTCACTGACTGCATCCATAGGGATTGCATTCAGAGGCAGTACATCGAGAGGCTCTGAGACTATGGCATTGTCGAACAGGTCAGGGAGTGCATTCTCGCATAGCACTTGTAGAGGGACTCTCTTCTTACCGCGACACTGATCCTACAAACACGATGATGGACCGTAAGAAGATCACCTACATCTACGGTATGAAGAACATGCACAGGTCTACGGTATGAAGAACATGCACAGGTCTACGGTATGAAGAAGGATAAGGTTCAGAAGTTATTCATACCTGCATCTTGCCGTCCGCCTTCACGGTGGAGGTCGCCGTGGACTTGGTCGAGGTCCCCGTCGAGTTCTCCGTCCAGGTCACCACCTCGGTGGAGTTCGCCGTCGAAGTCGCCTTCGCCTTCACACAAATCGCTCCCGCCATCTCTAGAGCTCGAACAAGAGAAATGGCGGTTTTCGATTTGGGGGAGAGCTAAATAGCGGGGCGATTTTGGCGGGCGGCCGAAATCCTCCCGCCGGAATTTCAGAGCTCGCGCCATCTCCGTTGGCTGCAGCTGTTCGGCGCTGCGTTCCTCTAGGTCAGCCGCCCGCAGCCTGGCTCCAAGGGAACTGTCGATTCGGTCGTTCCTCGCGGGACTGGCCCAAGCCTGCTTTGAGAAGCGTGCTAGCCTGACCCAGCAACATTTCCAGGCATCCAATCATCAGGACTTTGCATCTGGTGGGCCTGGCCAGAAGATCCGCAGCCTGCCAAACGGGCGCGTCGTGATTTAAACTCGTGCATGCACTAGCTACTGTATGAGCGTAGATGTCGAGGCGGCGGACAAGAACCAAGGCTTGATCAATCGTAGGATGATGGCCAGGTTCAGGAGACTCCTGAACGACGTAGAACTTGCGGAAGCTCCACTGATTGGTAGGCGTTTTACATGGTCCAACGAGCGGGCCTCTCCGACTCTCGTTAAGCTTGATCGCTGGTTCTTTTCTTCAGACTGGGACGCCTGTTTTCCAAACAATCTGCTGCAAGCTTTATCGTCCAACATCTCGGACCATTGCGCTATCCAGATGTCTACCAATGTGAGTTTCCACACAAAACGCCGCTTTCACTTCGAGAGTTTTTGGCCGTCCCAGCCAGGGTTTGCTGAGGTCGTGGCACAGGCTTGGGCCCAAGAGACTAATGACAGAGATCCCATCCTGACGCTGGATAACAAACTCAGAAACACTGCTCGTGCACTTACCTCTTGGGGACAGAGACGAGTGGGCAATATCAAGCATCAGCTGCTGCTCGCAAACGAGATCGTGCTTCAACTTGACAAAGCGCAAGACTCCCGGCCACTCACCTTTGAAGAATCTTGGCTTAGGAAGCAGCTCAAGAAGAGGATTCTAGGTCTTGCCTCTCTCCAGCGTACGATGGCACGTCAAAGATCGCGGATTCTATGGCTTCAAGAGGGAGACGCCAACACGTAGTTTTTTCATGTGCATGCTAGCAACAGACGCAGGAAAACACACATGTTCAGGCTACGGCAGGGTGAAGAGGTTGCAACCTCGCAAGCGGACATGAATGATCTCAGCACCCGTTTCTTTCAGCAGCTCATTGGAACACCGTGCAGCAGGCTGGCCACCATTAACCTAGAGTCGCTCACCTTCCCTGTTGTGGATCTATCCGGCCTGGAGCAGGATTTCACAGAGAAAGAAATATGGGACGCAATCAAGGAGCTGCCGCCGGATAAATCTCCAGGACCAGACGGCTTCTCCGTGCGTTTTTTCCAAGTTTGTTGGGCAGTGATTAAAGATGATCTGATGTTGGCCATAGAGCAGATCACCAAGCACGACAGCCGCAGCTTTCGTTCGCTGAACAATGCGTTTATCACACTGCTGCCAAAGAAACCTGGAGCTGTGGATTTTGCCGATTTTAGGCCCATCAGCCTCCTTCATAGTGTGGCAAAAATATTCTCGAAGGCCCTCTCGATTCGTCTGGCTCCAAAACTGCAGGACCTCATCGCCACCAACCAAAGCGCATACATCAAGGGGCGTACGATCCAAGATAACTACATGTTGGTGAGCCAATCTCTGAAAATGTTTCACCAGCGAAGTACACCTGCCCTATTTCTGAAACTCGACATTGCCCATGCTTTTGATTCGGTGTCTTGGCCTTTTCTGCTGGAAATTCTGCGGGCTCGTGGCTTTGGGCCAAACTTCTGCTATTGGGTATCAGTCATGCTCGCGACAGCCAACACAAAAGTTCTGATCAACGGTTTCCCTGGTGAGCAAATTTTTCACGCCAAAGGCTTGCGGCAGGGTGATCCGGCTTCCCCACAGTTCTTTATACTTGTCATGGATGTGTTAACGGCAATGTTCAGTAAGGCAGAGGATGCTGGGATCTTTGAGCCATTACATAGATGGGGCATCCGGCACCGCCTCTCGCTGTATGCGGATGACGCAGCAATGTTCATCAGGCCAACTGAAGATGAACTAAGGGCGGCGCGGCTGCTGCTAGGGTGCTTTGGAGATGCTTCAGGCCTAGTCACGAACATGTCAAAGAGCGCGATCATGCCAGTCAGGTGCGAGGGTGTTGTGTTGGAGGACATCTTGCCACAATTCCCCTGTCAGACAGCTGTTTTTCCCTGCAAGTACCTGGGTCTTCCTCTGTCGCCGAAAGCCCTAAGAAAAAGCGATTGGCAACCTCTTCTAGATAAATTGGCCCGACGGCTCTCGACATGGAAGGTTGCGATGCTATCAGAGGGAGGCCGGCTGATTCTGGTCACATCGGTGCTCATGATGATCTCGGTTTATCATATGCTCTCGCTGGACATCCCTCCTTGGGTGCTAAAGACAATAAACAAAATCTGCCGATGTTTCTTTTGGAAAGGCGCGGAAGAAGCGAGAGGAGGTCACTGCAGGTAGCTTGGATGCAGGTTTGCAAGACAAAAATTTTGGGGGCCTGGGGATACACAATTTGAAGATGCTCAACGATGCCTTACGTATCAGATGGCGTTGGATGGAAAAGGTAGGCCCTCTTAGGGCCTGGAGCGGGCTACGACTCAAAATTTCGGTTCAGGCAGAGGATATGTTCATTGCAGCGACAGACTGCTCGGTGGAAAACGGCAAGCTTACCTCTTTTTGGTCAGATTCCTGGATCAATGGTCGATGTCCAAAGCAAATTGCCCCAGATCTCTTACCCTTTGTCAAGCCAAGCAGCGCCCTCAACTACACTGTTGAGGAAGCCCTCCTCCACAATAATTGGATCGTTTCTCTGCAGGGCACTCTGTCGGTGCCGGCCATTGTTCAGTTCGTCGAACTCTGGCAGTTAATCCAGGAGATGCCTCCACTATCAGATCAGCCTGACAGTTTTCGCTGGCTACTCTCCCCCAATGGCATATACTCAGCAAGTTCGGCGTACGAAGGGTTCTTCCTGGGTTCAGTACAGCCGGACTATGCTGAATTTCTGTGGGCAAGTTGGGCACCACTTAAGGAGAAGCTATTCATGTGGCTTGCTTTGCGGAATCGTTGCTGGACTGGGATGAGGCTTGCTGCTAGAGGGTTGCAGGGCCTGACAATTGCCTTCTTTGTGATCAAGTACCGGAGAACATCGATCATCTTTTGGTGCAGTGCCCAACCTCTAGGACCATCTGGTTTCAGGTCTTTTCGGCACTTGGTTTCGCGCAGTTCGTGCCAACTCCTGACAGCACTCTCAGAGGATGGTGGAGCAGCCTCGGCCTCTGTCGACCAGAGCAAAGAAGAAAGGAGCTGCTCACGCTAAGCATTGCAGGTTGTAGACGCCTCTGGCTAGAAAGAAACAATAGGAACTTTGATAGAATTCAGGCTCCAGATTCGGCTGTAATTAGTAAGATTAAGGAGACTTTTGCCTTGTGGGTTTTAGCCAAGCGGCCAGCGGGTAGTAGCGAGGAGTAGGGTAGACTGCTTCGCTGTGCGGACGCGGGCGGGTTTACCTCTTTTGGTTTGTAATCTGCATGCTGTAATTTCTTCTCCTATCTTAATGTCACGACATGCAAGTCTTTTGCATGTTCTTTAAAAAAGTAGATGTCCGTAACCATTTTTGTTCCTTTCGAATTCGTGCTCGTTAACTTCAGCTAGTATTATTTACAGAACGCAATATGCTACATATACCCCTGTTCTTCACATCGACGCCTCCCCAGTGCTTCAGGAAACAACTGTTTTTTTTTTCAGCTATGGTGCGTTTCTCGCTTCTTGTTCGTGCATGTTGTGTGTACCCATGCGTCGATCGTACGACCAAACTTCGGTTGCATCGCGTGTTTATGTTTCGAACTGCTCCGGTCCATGCACGTGCTTGAAGACATGTGGCTTTGTTAGCATCGGACAAAGTTAATTTTGGACGAGTGCTTAGTGATGTGGCAGCACCCTCTGTCCCTTAGACCGTGTACACAACCCTAGGCGCTATGATCTATACCTAATAATAAAAGCATTAAGACTTCTTCTTGTACGTCGTTGAAAATACCCTTAAAGTTCACTCAAATTACCCACCACTGCCACCCATAAGTCATGTACCGATTGTTTTGTTTGGTCCGTCGCTTGGAGTATCAATTTTTTTTTGTCCCGATCGAATTCCAAGTGTACTCCCAATCAAACACGTACATCACGGCCAGAACAGAAAAGCAGTCAACCCCAATCCCCACGACCGGCTCCCTCCTTGTCAACACCTCCACCATCAGGACGCCGAAGTCGCGCGTCGCCCGCCGCCGACTCGAGACGGCCTCACGGCCGGTGTGGCTTCCAATGGCGTCCACGACCAGATGGCGGACACCGGATATGACGGCGAGCTCCGGGCGGAACGCCGTCTCGTCGTCGTGATGCTCTTGATGGCCACATGCCGCCCGGCCTGAAGCCAGGTACAATACCGTCCCGACGGCTTTGCTGACCACAGTATCAGTGGACGCGGCCGCGACCTCCCCCCACGTTATATCAGCCTTCGCGACCTCTGTAGGGGCGACCGGCTGGGAGACTGGCAGTGGCGGTGGTACGCTGGGGGGGCTTTGGGACGCGGTTTTATCGATTCGAATTGGTCGAGGGCAGCGATGATTTCTATGTAGCTGTTCAAGGGGAAGACGAGAGGTAGGAGTCTACTATATCCGCTCCTAATTTGTTCGCTCGCCTTCCCCATGGTGATCTAGAGTATCAGCTCAACCAACAATTTCCATGCCCAACTTATCTGAGAAGAAGGTCGTGCGGACTGCGGACAATACCTGATGAGAACACTCTTCAGTTTGCATGCAAAAGGGACAGACCATCGGAGAAGAACTCACCTCCACATGACAACAGTCTTCAGTTTGCAGGCAGAACGGACAGCCCATCCGAAAAGAGCATCGTATTGAGCAGAACTTCTAATGAGATTATGAAACGGGGCAAAAGCTTTGCCTTTTATATTGATATAGTAGGAACAAACACAGCACGGCCTAGGCCAAAGTAAAAACAGGTATGAAAAAAGTACAGATACAATCAACCAACACCGTCGAGTCTCAAAGAGAGAAAAATCGTCATAACTTCAGACGCCTCTAAGCAACAACCTCAGCGAGAGGCTTATCTCCAGCCAGAATCCATTCCTGGCTCTCATCTTTGATCTTCTGAAAAAGAGTCGACGGCATCGAGAAGGTGTTGTTGAAGACTCTAGCGTTTCGCTCCTTCCAAATTTCCCAGGTGATCAGAGTAATTGCTGACTTGAGCCCTTTGGGGTGCGCCGTGGGAGACTTGGAGATTGCCTGCCAATAGTCGAGAACAGTGGGGCGGCCCGCGCCCATATCCTGCACCAGGGAGGGGCAGGAAAGCCACGAGGCTGCAGCCTGCCAGATGCGTCTAGAGAATCTGCACTCGAAAAGGATGTGTCTTGCCGTTTCGTCCTGACACTTGCACAGCTGGCAAAGTGGAGTGTGCGGCCATCCCCTCTTCGCGAGGCGGTCGGAAGTCCACAGCCTGTTCTGCACCACAAGCCAGGCGAAGAATCTGCATTTGGGTGGCGCCCACGTTTTCCAGACCAGGTTGTTGAAGGAGCAGGAGTTGGATCCAATGAATTGCGCCTTATAAGCTGATCCCGTCGAGTATTTCCCATCTGGAGTTAGCGTCCAGAGGATGGTGTCCGCGGTACTGGGGTCCAGCGTCACGCCCTGCAGAAGGTCCCAGAGGCTGACAAACTGCGTGATGTGCTCCAGAGTGAACTCATGAACCGCGATGTCCGCCACCCAGCTGAGGTTGGCAAGAGCGTCCTTGACACATCGCTTCTTCTTCTTAGACGCCTGGAAGATTTTAGGAGCAAGCGACCTAGGCGAGGTCCCATTCAGCCACGAAGAGGACCAAAAACTAGCGGTCTGGCCATCCCCGATAGTAACTTTTGTCGCAGCATTAAACAGCTCCCTGTCGGTGTCATCATTAGGCGTTTCGAGCCCTACCCAAGGCTTTTCGGGAGCAGTCCACTCAAACCACAGCCAACGCAACCGCAGAGCCCTAGCAAATTTTTCGAGGTCCAGAATCCCGAGACCTCCCAGCTTCTTTGGGCGGCAAACCTTTGTCCAGCTCACTTTGCATTTCCCTCCAGTCACCGTGTCGCTTGCATTCCAGAGCATGGCCCGACGCAGCCTGTCAAAAGCCTTCAAAGTTGCTTTGTCGGCCTTAATAGCCGTGAGGAGGAAAATAGGCAAGGCCGTGAGAACCGACTTGACCACAGTGTCGCATCCGGCACGGTTCAAGAATTTGGTCTTGTAAGGGTTTAGTCTAGATGCCACCTTGTCGATGTACGGCTGCAGGTCCACCCGCCTCAGCCGTCCCAAGGCAAGAGGGAGACCCAGGTACTTGATGGGGAACTGGTTCAGCGCAGCCGGGAAGTTGAGAAGCGTGGCGGTAAGGTCGATTTCCTCGCAACGGATGGGGCCACAGAGCTCTTCTCGATATTCGTCAGGAGGCCAGTGACCAAGCCAAAATTGTCCAGAAGAGCAGTGAGGTTGATGATGTCCTGAGCCTCTGGCTTCAGAAAAATGACCGCGTCGTCCGCATACAAGGAAATGCGGGATTTGATGAAGTTGCCAGGCAGAGGTTGAAGAAACCCAGCTTCGGTAGCCAGCTCGAGAATCTTAGGGAGCGTGTCGATTGCAATGTCAAAGAGCAACGGCGAAAGCGGATCTCCCTGCCTAAGACCGCGACCGTGAATAATCTCATTTCCGGGGATGCCATTCAGGAGCACCCTAGAGGTGGCAGTGGAGAAGAGCAAAGACATCCAGGCTCGCCAACGGGGAGGGAAGCCCAGCCGTTGCATGAGGTCCAGCAAGTAGTCCCAACGAACTGTGTCGAAAGCTTTAGCGATGTCAAGCTTTATCAGCAAGGCTGGGGTGTGCTTTTGATGAAGGCGACGAGCCACATTTCTGACATACATAAAATTGTCGTGGATGCTTCTGTTCTTGATGAAAGCGCTTTGGCAAGAAGAGACGATGTCGTTCATCTTAGGACGCAGCCTAGAGGCCATTGCCTTAGCAATAATCTTGGGGATTATGTGAATGAGGCTGATGGGGCGGTAATCCTTCAGGCAGTCGGCCCCCTCCTTTTTTGGCAGAAGAGCAATGTTGGCGTTATTGACGACCTGAAAGTTGTTGATGGAGAGCTCAGAGAAGGCATTGATCACTTTCATGAGGTCGTCCTTGACAGTTGGCCAGCAGAAGCGGAAGAAGTTGGAGGTGAAACCGTCCGGCCCGGGAGCCTTGTCCGCCGGAAGGTCAAAAATGGCCTCTCTAATTTCCTCCTCGGAGAAAGGAAGCCCCAACTCGTCCAGGTCCTCCACATTAGGGTCAATAGCATCCCAGTTGAAATCAAGCAGGCGGTTGGGCGGGGCGCCCAAGGAGGATGAGAAGTGCTCGCTGATGAGTTGCTCCTTTTCTGCGTGATTATGATTACTGTTTCCAGTTTGCAGGCAAAATGGACGGCCCACCAGGGAAGACAAATTATGTTTAGATTTAACATTATAGGCTTACACGCCTATAAGGTTAAATGAGATTCGAGAAAGGAAGAGACATGAAGAAAAGAAAGAAGTAGAGGTGAAGATAAGAGACGTGAGATGAGAGCAAGACCGTGAATAAAATAACCAAGAGGCAAGAGCACACTGTTCTGTTGTGTATATGCTTCACCTGTAACATGAGGTTATGATAGTACAAAAAGAATAAGAGAAGAAAATCCAAGGAATTTGTCGAGAATTCAGAGTTTTGCAAGTTTGAGAATTCACGCGCAGCAAAGTTAGCCTGAAATCAGCATGATGGGGTCCTATAATACACGATTCGCCTTGGACGCCCACGACTATGCGGGCTCCTATTGTATCCAATTTGGTTGTTGTCTGAAGATATCGTGTCTTCGTTTCAAAAAAAAAAGATATCGTGTCACTATTTATTTTGGATCAATCACATTCAGCAGGAACATACAAATACACGATCTTTGCACAATAATTGATGTCTGCCGGCCTTAAAATAACTAGAAACTACAAAAATTTCTTTGATCAGAGCTTGAACGAGATAAAGCTCCTTAAGTTCGTAAACAAGCATGATCCGCCATATGGAGTTGCATTCAATTAAATCGTTGATTTAGTTTCACACCATACTTCAAATTAAAGAGTCAACTTTCCGTTAAAATAATAAAATTTATATTCACTCCATATGGTTCATTTGTTACGTCAGCCGTTCTTTTGATGCAATATGTATGATTCAGTTATTTACCAGTTAAGTATTAATTATAGCATTTTTTAAGTTGAATAATATTAATACACATTTTCCCTTTTCCGTTGCAACACACGGGCACGTTTCCTAGTAGATGCTTATGGGAAAATTAATTACTACAAAAACTACTTACAAAAGATAAACCAAGCAAATGTCCTGTTCTCCAACTCGCAAGTCGCACTTACAAAAGAAAAACCAACCAAGATTTATGTTCTCCACACAAGTCGCTAATTGTAGAAGCTTGGGTGCTTTCGCTTTTCATGCTAAGGGACAAATAAAATCATGAAGCACTGACTTTTCGCCAACGCTATAGTTAAGACCGGGATTGATGCTAGCCATAGCCCATCTCCCAGGATTTTCACCATAGCTTCTCCTTTTTAGCACACCGTGTTCTTGATGCCCTTTACAGATGAGTGTCGAATCACCCCAGCATTGTACATGCTCATATAGTCATATGTTCGAAATTTGCGTGGGCACTGAGTTTTTAAATTTCTTTTGGCGGCAACATGGACTGAGTGTTTTTTTTTTTTTTTTGAAGGAAACATGAACTGAGTTATGATGCGTGGCACGAAGAACATGTGGTCAATAGGGTAGGCCACCTGAGGAGCGGCACGAGGTAGGCCCATCCCAGCCCACCTTGAATCTCGCGGGCCCCACCCGGGTGCGCCCTCCACTCCAGCACCGGCCCACGTGCGTCCGCAACTTCCGTACACAACTGCTCCGCCTTGCCCGGTCGCTCGCTCCTCCCCTCACTGGACTATACACAAGTCCAACTCACTCGCCGGCGCCGCTCCGACCAGCCCGGCCTCCTCCTCCGCCCCAATCGCCGGCCACCGCCTCCCTTTCTCCTCCGCTCCTCCCCCCAATGGCGGCCCCCCGCCTCCACCTCCGCCTCCGCGTCCCCCAGACCCCGCTAGCCCTGCCCCTCCGACCCTCCCCGCCGCCGTCCCTTCTCGTCCTCCCTCGCGTGGCGGCCTCCCCCGTGCGCAGGGGCCAGGTTGCCCTTCTGCGCCCGGTCGCGGCGCTCGGGTGGGGAGGAGCCGGCGGCGGGATCGAGGATGTGGGTGAGCTGTTCGGCCGCGTCGAGGCGTTCCTCTACACCGTCGCGGACGCCGCGGTGGTGGCGGCGGCCGAGGGCGGCGGGGCCAAGGAGGCCGCCGCAGGGGACTGGCTCTCCGGGATCACTGGCTCCATGGAGACCGTGCTCAAGGTGCGCCCGCCTCCCTCCCCTTGCTCCACCACGATTTTGCCATCACCCCAGCCTGCTTAATCACCGCGTTTACGTCAGCAGCTTCTGCGCCTGAGTGGGTTTGCTCAACTGATTCAGGGGCTCGCAGCTAGTTACCCTAGCTATTTCTACGCGCGCGTGCGTATGCAGTTGCGTGCCGTGTGTGCGCGGGCGTTCTGTTAGGCTCGTTCGAGTATACTGCTATTTTGCGCCTCCTCTAGCGTGTGAGAGTGTGGTGTACAACCTTTTTGTGTTAACAAACCTGTGCCACGATTTTGGGAAACCACGAAAATCGACGAGCCTAGATTTCTGATGCTGGCTGGGAGCCATTACCTGGGCAATTTCAGTTCAGGGGTCGGTTGAGTTGCTGCTGTTGAGTTTCTGAACATGCTCAAACGTAGCTATTGTGGTGACAATGGAGTTGGGGTAAAACCCCAAATCGACCAACTAGTGCGCTAACCTGCATATATAATCACGACTAGCGAGCAATATCCTTGTTGAAATGCCATTTTCGTAGCAGGCCAAAGAGAATATATGCAAAATATTCCTAGGGATTCAGGAGTTTGTGCAGGTTATGTTTGAGTTCATTTCATTGTTTTTTTTCCGCATGTTTAGTTAACTTTAGTTTTTGCATGACATTGGTTGCATTAGGTGAGATCGATTTGTCATGGTCACTGCCAGTTAGGAAGACAAAAGTGCTAATTAATATGATTTCTACAGCTTGAGCTATTTTTTGTTCTTTGGGGAAATGGAATACTTGCTGTCCAGAATGATGTGTGAAATTTCCCTGTGTCTAACTTTACATGTTTGTTTCCACCCTTTTGGGTGAATGAACATACCATGATTTTTCGGTGGTAATTTCCAGCTAGCACAAATGATGTTAAGTTTGGAATAAGATTAGATTTAGCTTTTCACCGAGAGATGAGATGAAGAGAGAATGATTGTTTATCTAGTTACTTTCCGTTTTCCTCCATTTTGTCTATGTTATCATATGAATGCATTTTAGAGTTATGAACTTACCTACTATAACAGTATAAGTGTATGTGTTCACATTTGTGCACAATGTAACCTTTAGTTCAAATATCATTTTTGTGATATGTCTGTATCATGCTTGAAGTCTTGAACACACTTTTAGGTGATATACATTTTTATCCCATTGGCAGGTTTTGAAAGGTGGTCTATCGACTTTACATATTCCTTATCCATATGGTTTTGCGATCATCCTCCTAACAGTTCTTATTAAGGGGGCCACATTTCCTCTCACAAAGAAGCAGGTAAATATTTCTGTCATATTGCTATACTTTGTAATATAACTGAATTTAGATTGTAATACATGTTATTCAAATTAAGATTAAGGTGGTGAAGGATACTCACTATATTGTACAAACAGCATTAAAAGTTACTCGTTCAAGCATATTGTTTTACTTAAAAGTGTGCATTCTGGCAGATATTTTTTCGTTTTTATAAAAGTGTATTCTGCATGATATGTCTGCACTTCCACTCAACAGTCAACACTCATGTGAAATTAGTACGGTTTACCATCACCTAACTTTTGAAAGATCGAGATATTCATCTACATTACGATACAATGCATATTTGGTATCCATCACTGTTTTCTTTTATATTTCTATATGAGTTGTAGTTTAAAGCATATGCTAGATGGTGCTTCCTTGCAGGCCCCTCTCAGCTGAACCAGTAATCAATACGTGAATTGTACTATGTGACAAACTTTTATGTGGGACCTGTTTGACCAGGACAATGTGAATCACATGTGTTTCACCTGGGGAAGAACTTTTGGCCCAAAACAATTGATGACATTAAGCCTTCTGATTTCTGAATTTATTATTGCATTCAAGCATTACCTACTAGTAATAAATGAGGATATAAAAGCACACCCTGTCACATTCGTGTGTTGAGCTTTTATTTGCAATTCATTCTTATTAAGTTTGGTAATCATGCACTCATGACTCATGTACAAACGTAGCTGATTTGAACTTATCTTAGTATCACTCTTTTCATTATTTTAACAATTCTTGAAACGTGCATGCATGCAAATAGTTGTACAATATACTGTGCATTGCTTACAGTACATGCTAGAATCAGGTTTTGCATTGTCACTTGTTGCTAAAATAATATTTTTCTGATATTCTTCTTTCCAATAGTGAAACTTGTGTTTTGTTTGTTCCATATAGGTTGAGTCTGCACTTGCAATGAGGTCACTTCAACCTCAAGTGAAGGCTATTCAAGAACGATATGCTGGGGATCAGGTATGTTTTACATCTAAACTGCTGCATATATGTAACTTTATTTAATATTGCACAGGGTCTTACAACGGATTCTTCAATGAGCATAGCAGACCAATAACACATGACAAACTATGCAATGTTTTTTCGTCAGTTAATTATGCACAAAATATATGCATTATGCAATATACATTAAGGTCCACATCAAGTGAAAGACACATTTTCCATCTAGTTATTTTATATTTCCTCATAGATCTGTTCAGATGTTTCGTAGGAAATCCTCATGATCGAATTCTGTTGTAGGATTAAGTCATCCCAATGTAGGACATACAGCTAATTGAGGTATTATCCAAAATGTCTTCCAAAAAAATGGTAATTATTTCCCGAGTGCACGTAAAGTTGTAAAAAATCTACTAAAAAAACTCAGCTGGTACTTGAGTGATAAAATGCAATGGACTTACAAATTATATTATAGACCATACCAGTAGATTTGCAACACTTCTGAACCTACTATTTCTCTAAGTTTTTTATTTGTTTTCCAGGAAAGGATACAACTCGAAACTGCTCGTTTATATAAGTTGTCTGGCGTTGATCCACTTGCAGGTAGTTATAAATACTATGCTTGGTATTTTTCCTAACAGTGACTTGATTTGAGCCCCTTGAAGCTCAATGCACATTGTAGGACTTGGTTTAATTGGCTCTCACACTTTCTTGATCTATTTCTAGTTGTTACCTTTTCTATTGAGGTTTTTTGTTTTATTGATTACGTGCAGTTTCTTTTGTCATTTTTCTACACTAGGGTGCTTGCCTACTCTTGTGACAATACCAGTCTGGATTGGTCTATACAGAGCTCTATCCAATGTGGCTAATGAGGTTGATATGATTAAACCTTCATCATTCGGTCATTCTTCTTTTGGTTCTCCACTAAACATCTATGTCACCTAACGTGTCTATCTTCAAGGGACTTCTTAATGAAGGCTTTTTCTGGATACCTTCTTTGGCTGGTCCAACAACAATTGCTGCTCGACAAAGTGGCCAAGGAATATCCTGGCTTTTCCCATTTACGGTAATCTCATAGAACTTGATAAGTCCATGGTAAATCTAGCTTTTGTTCCTTCATTATAGGGATGCGAAAACGGGACCCGTTTGTCCCACTTTTCTTCCATTTTGTGCATAGTTAGTACAAAATTTGGTATTTTGTACTAACTATGCACAAAATGAAGAAAAGGTGGGACAAACGGTCCCGTTTTTGCGTTCTTACTTCATTATAGGGTCAAGTAACACTAGATTTATTTTTGTGCATTAGCACTGCTGCATTGCCAATCATTCAGCAATGTTGTTTACTTATCACCCCTGACTCAAATGCAACCTATAGGGTTAAGGATCATGTTGATTCTTTGCAATGTTATGCTCAAGTATTTCATTTTACCATTGTTTTGTTGTATAGAAAAATTATCCTTCTTACACTTTCGTTGTCACAAAAGATTGTGATCTTGCTTAGATTAGATTTGTTTATGTTTAGCTGTCGTAAAAAAACTGTATGCGTATAAGTATGCTGCGTGCATGATAGGCATTGCAGCAATCATGTTTTCAACGTAATTCCATGGTCCATGAACTGATGACGATATTTATCGCCATTGGTAGATAAATCTATCTACTACGATCTGCAGACTTCTTATCTGCATACAAAATGCTACTGCAGAATTGAGATCTAGTTGATAAGGTTATTCACAACTTTGCGCAATTTAGTTGTTGACATTAGAAAATCGCAATGGCATGTTATTGTGATGCATGTGCATGTGCGGTGGACAACCTCTAGGTGCTTCAAAACCATGCTTTTAGAAGTAGGCACATCTAGATTAATTCTGCTCTTGAAAATTTCAATTGTTCAGACACTTGGTAGTCAGTGGGTTTTCTCCATATTTTTTACTGATATAATTCATGATGTTGTAGGATGGCCATCCACCACTTGGCTGGTCGGACACTCTGGCATACCTTGTTCTACCAGTACTTCTGGTTATTTCGCAATACGTATCTGCCCAGATAATGCAACCATCACAGGTTTGTTTTGCCAAGTGCTGAACATATTTACTGTATTATATTATACCTTTTAGGACATGGATTTTTGTCTTCAGTACTGTTATGGAAATTTCTTACCAGTTTGGTTGTGCCTATGCGGACTACGAATCTTGTAATGAATACTACATACAAGGCAATCTGTTGGCTGGCTTGATTATACTAGTTGTACTAGTCAGGAATCAGGATTCATCAAATAAACACAAGAACACGGCCACACAGATCCTTTGTTTTATGATGCCAGAGGTTTATCACTTTATCCTTATTTCAACTTACTGTTTTTGATGTCCTTGTTTTGCAGAGCAATGATCCTAGCCAACAAGGTGCCCAAGCTGCAGTGAAGTTCCTGCCTTTGCTAATTGGTTATTTTGCTCTTTCCGTTCCTTCTGGACTGAGTCTATATTGGTAAAGCATATGCTGTGAAAAATTCATTTGATTGTTATAAAGAAACATGTTTACTGAAACAAAGATTTCATCATAACTTCCTGTAAGTAGAGGTTGATCCACTAGAATGCAGACAATAGTTAATTTTTCTGAACTGTTTATACTTCAAATTGTCTAGAATCCTGTTGATGGTTAGTTCTTGCAATGAGGTGCAACGCACTGTCGCTTTGGCTGTTGTGTCTAAAACGAGCTTGGTTAGTCTTACTTTCAGTTTGGGATATCCCATTCGCTATCAGGCAATGGTGAACTGCTGCCCATAGGCTCACTGGAGCATTTCCCATATGCTAGCTGTGCAAGAGCCCAAGACTATAACATGCTACATACTGGAGATCAAGTTCTCATGCTTCGATTTGCTTTAAACACTGACTAATTGCACCCGGTTTTCTCTTATAGGATGACTTGTTGCATTCTTTTAGTTTTAGGTCGATATATGTGAACTTACCATGAAACCTAGACAGTTCTCTGTGTCATTTTCTGGTTAATTCCTTGTGTCTGTAGTCTTCAATACTTGAACTTTTGTTGCAGGCTTACAAATAATGTCCTTAGCAGTGCACAGCAAGTGTGGCTTCAAAAGCTTGGAGGTGCTAACAATCCTGTCAAAGAATATATTGACAAGCTTGCTAAAGAGGAATCAACTGGAAAGTATGAACCTGCTGATAAGAGTGAGGCTCTCCCAAAAGATGGTAAACCCCAGCTTGGTCAAGTACCAAAACCAAGCGAACCACAGCGTGGTGGAAGGTAATGTTTAGATATGGCTTAAGATTGCTGCTCAATGCATGTAGTATCACAGCAGTAATGTCATTATGGTCTTTAAACCATTGGATCTAAGATTTTTACAAGTCTCAACAACAAACAGTTTGGCAAGCATTTTAACTGGCATTGTGGTAAATGAGAATTCAGGGCGGCTAACCTCTATAGTTAATCTAGTTGGTAATTGACACACTTAATGTAAGAAAAACTCAAGTGTCGGAACAGTGTGAAATGATTAGAAGATAAATTTAAGGGGAAACAGAAGGAAATAAAATTTGATATTGAAGCCTTTTGTACAGTACGAAATTTAGGCTGTGTCATGGTCTCAAGGATACATTTTAAATTTTCCAGACTAATGCTTGAATTTAGGTTGCTCGAAAATGCTTGACATAGCAACCAGTACTACAAAATTAGCTGAGGCTTCATATGAATATGGTAAATCCTTCATATGAACTATATTTTTTTAGGTCAACTTCATATGAACTATGAACACGGCACCGCATCCTCTTTCCTTTGCACCATTTACGTGTCAGTGTCAATATTGTCTTATCTGTACCTAACTGGAGGATTTGGACATTGCATCACTTTCAGTTATACTCTTGCATCATGTTGTCAGCATGCCAGCTGAGCTTTTTGGTATTAGGACCTTTGGATTTGGGTATAGCATTTAAAAGGAATAGCCACTCATGTCATTACTAAATATAAAGGTAAATGCATCCACCGAGAGAAGAATGTAGAATGTGGAGAGCTAGGAACATCGAATTTTAGAAGTGGACCAGCAAGAAAAGAAGAAAAAAAAGCAGGGTGCCATGTGTTGCTTGAAGATTAATGGATTTATTTTTGGTTCTGTTCACCCTGGCACGGTGCAAATATGGTGATATTGTGTGTGCATTTTTATTTCAGGTTTAAGAAATTAATGGAGGAAGAGTCAAGAAGAAAGCAGCTTCTGGAACAACCAAAACAAACAGAAGAGGCCGTCATAGAATCTGAAGCCCTTGGAAAACAGTCTGACGGCTATGCTGCAGACAGCAAAGAGGAAGAGGTCAGGTCATTTTGTTGATTGGCATATCAATTCTTCACGAAACTGAAACCCTTTCTGCTGTTCCCAAATGTTAAACAGGAATCCCCTGAAAATGAACCGATCTCAGCCAGTAGCAATGGTGGACTTAGCCACAGTACAAATGGAACATCTCAGGACAGAAACACAGAAGAGGTATTTTCTTCTTGCCCAGGAGCATATTTTAGTCTGAGAAACCACAGAATTCACAAACAGAAAATCTCTCTGTGCTCTCAATCAACTATAGCTTGAAAATTCTAATAAAGGTGTCCTGCTGTGCAGGGAACATTGCAGGAAGAAACTGACACCGACAGCCATTCTTCAGTAAGCAACCCTGCCTCGCCCGCTGTCGATGAATTGAGAGACCAAGGGAGCGGGAACAATGCAGTGTAGTGAATGCAGGCTGGTGGCTCTAATCTATCCGCGACACTATACGTCGATCGGCTCTAGCCGATCTGCTGTGCTGCCTCAACTGTGTTCATCCAAATTGCAACATGGGCTAGTTCTTACTGGAGGACATGAGGCCGCGAGATTGTTTCAAGATGCAAACCATATCCTGACGACCGTCTTTCTAGAAACGAAGATGTAGAATACGCTTAGCTTGTAGATCGCTCGCGTGGAGAGAATTATTCTGTTCATCCCTCTGATGTTTCTCAGTTGGGAATTTGGGATCGATGGATGTAAGACTGCTGTAAATGGACGTCTTCCCTGCCTGATATTGACATATCAGGCTCCACATTTAGTTAGCACTTACATCAAAAATAATTGTACCAACATTTATCAATATCATGGTTACATTTACACCGAGACACGTGATCTGCGAAAAATTTGTCTAATAGTTTATTACAGATAAAAAAACACAAAGACGAACGTGAGAAATTGATTAGCATCAGTGTGTGTCACTGTGTACATATTACATATACCTCGGTATTTCTTCTTGTTTTTGTAGTTTTTGCCGTGCTGTCACATATGCGTACGCATGTCATTGTACTTGGATACATAAAGTGGAGAGCTGGGTGAAGGCCTGTGTCCGCCACTGCCCGCGACCCACACGGAACCAGCCGGAACGGAACAAGCGACATCTCTCCCTGGAACTCAGAAGGCGAGGATGCTGGCGGCGGCGACCACGGCAGCACCACCGAAAGCCGCGAGGGAAGAGGCGGCGCTGGCAGCTGGAGTGCCCTCCCCTGCGGCGGCGACGGGCGTGGTGGTGAGCTCGGCTTGGGCTCGGTCATGGTGGTGCCGATGGGCGCACCCACGGGCGCGGCGTCGTCGTCATCCATGGCGTCGTCCGCTCCCGGCTTGTCGCCCTCGAAGGACCCCACGGGGGTCTGCGCCACCGGGGTCAGGATGGTCGGCTTGGCCTCCTCCGCCGCGGCCACGGCGGCCACTGCCGCCAGCATTGCGGCGGCCAGGAGGAGCAGCAGCGTCCGGTGTCCGGCGACCATGGCGTGAGTGCGAGGGTTGCGTGGAGATTGTCCTGTGGAGATTCTCTTGGAACGATCGAGCTAGCGGTCGAGGCAAACTTGTGTTGGTCGTGAGGTGGGAGACAGGTATATATGTGCGATGGAATGGCACAGACCAGATAACCGAATTTGGCGGGAGGTTTGAACTGCATGCACAGACGAGCGGTGGCTAATGGACGCGAGACGCCACTGGCCGTGCGGATCGCACGCTCCTTGTCGCCCCAGTTTAGGTTTTATGCTTTTTCCTTACGCATGACCATCTTGAGAATTTGTGCATCCACTAATTCCACGCCCTGTTTTTGGTAACTCAAACTATGATTAACTTTCAAAGACAAGTCAATAACACCAGTGTGCATCGATGTACAACTTTGCACATTGAGGGAGCTGCTCACAAGTTTCACATGAATCCAGACAAAATGCTACGCAAATTGATTGAAAAAGTCGATACGATTTGAGACGTTTCCCTCCGTTTTAGTGATTTTAGTGACTTGGGAGGCTCAAATTCATTTGGGTCTAGGCCCAAGGTTGCTCTTAATCTTGGTCGTTTATGTGCGACAAGATTGGTGAAAACATAGGATTTATGTGCTGCATTTCTCATGTATTTCATGCTTCTGCTATTTCGGGAACTCCAACACTGGCATGTGGGGGCATTGCGCAACTTTACACCCATATCTGCATAGAGTTATTTTTCCTCCGCCGATTTTCAAATTTCGTATAATTAAATGGTACTCAGGTATCATTAATTCTCATGGTTAAGTATAAATCTTCACTAAATAAAACACTAGTGCTGATGTTAGTGTATGTTGATAAGAAATTAATCCTAGCGAATACAATTTACGTGCTTAGCAATAAAGACAACAATATTTGTAATACGGATTTATAGCATGATTTGTATGTTCATTGACAAAACTCTACACAGAATCCCTAATTTTGTTAAAGGTGCACCTCATTTACTAAAATTGTGCTAGAGATTTGTAGATTACTGCAAAATGCACGTAATTATATTTCATATCAAAGACTAAACATCAAAATCATCTCAAATTGGTCCCAGTGTAGTACTTCCTTGACCTCTCCCTACAATCTCCTGACCCTGAAATACACCTTCTACACTCTGCAATCTAATGGTCAGCCTCTAAGGGCGCCACTATTAAAATGATAACACTCAGTTTCATATTTGAACGAAAATAGACTTTAGCCCTGATTCCGAAACATGAGAAAAAACCGGAACCAGGATATCGAGCTACAAGTTGCAATAGAGCCACATCGCCAGACTCCTTGCAAGGCCGACCCAAACATGACCCGAGTCACTATTTTAAATCAAACTTTTATACTTATGTTAACCTTAATTTTATCAAACAATAATCCTAATGATTATGATTTCTATTACGTAGGTGTCGGAGTTAACAACATAACCAATGTCCTGGAACATTAGCTAGTAATATTTTTTGTTATAGAATTATGATTTATATCACTATAAAATATAACCGCAAAATTTAATTTGCATATTGTAATAAAGATTCAATTTGAACTAATTACACAGTTGAAAATTATGTGTGTATACATTTGTGTTTTTGTTTATATATGTGTTTCATGTTCATGTTTTAATATTATTAAATATTATGATATAGATCTCCAAAGCATACGTCCAACAAATATTTTAGTAGAGCTTCTACTGCATCATTAGGTAAATATAGTTATAGAAACTTCTAGTGTATAAACTGTTGGAAAATGTGTTGTCCTAGTTGGTTTCAGTAATAATGAGTCGACAACAAATGTGCATGCTCTGCACTTGCTATTGAAGCAACATCTCTTATAATATGCACATAATTTTTTTGCACATCCTACTTTTGCAAGCATATGATTTTGATTATTTGGTATGCTCGTGTTGAATGATCTTGATTTCATCTAATGTATATGTGCGCTTCCAGACAGTTTCTTTTATTAAATTTATGCATGAATTTAAGCATATATATCTGCTTAACCTAGATTTTAGTGCAACACTCTTATGACATCAATCGGGGAGAGACTAGGATCGAACTATACTCAGTATCATCTGAACAAAATGGTTGTTTCTACATAGTATATGATATCGGTCTGTGGTGTGGACTTTCTCATGTAAACTGAAGTAAAGGATAATAGTAGTAGTGGCTACTACTCCCTCCGTTCCAAATTATATGACCTCCATTTATCCACATATGGATGTATCTAGACATGTTACAAGTATAGATATATCCACATTTGTACAAATGCAAGCCATCTAATTTGAAACAGAGGGAGTAGAACGATTTAGTAGTATTTAAACCTTCCTCCATTCAGAGTATGTGGTTCTTCGAAAGGACAAGGATGTCGCCTAGAGGGGGGTGGTGAATAGGCGATTTAAAACTTTTCCGGTTTAGACTTGATAATTGCGGAATTAAACTAGGTGTTTAAATTAACAAGCCAACAACCTAAATATACTAGGCTCACCTATGTGCACCAACAACTTATGCTAAGCAAGACAAGCAACAAAGTGATAGCAATAGAATACTTCAAGCACGAAGGCTATCACAATGTAAAGTACATAAGTAAAAAAGCTCGGGTATAGAAATAACCGAGACACGCGGAGACGAGGATGTATTCCTGAGTTCCTACTTCTTAGGGGAGTACGTCTCGTTGGAGAGGTGTGAGGCACCACAAAGGTCGATCTCAACGCCACAAAGACTCACCCTATTCTCCGATGAACCGCACCAGAAAAAGATTTGGTTCACCTTCCACTATCGAAATCCTTCGAGGCGGAATCCGGAGCCTTTCAACAACAACCCGAGGCACAACCCACAATTGGATTGGGGGCTCCCGACCAGCTACAAGTGACCACAAAAGGTCTCAACCACCACAATGGCTTCTAGGGTCCAATGACCCAAGAGTAACAAGCTCACAAACTTTCAACTTTCACGAATCCTCGTGGAGAGCATAAACCGATGCAACAAAGCAATGGCAAGAGCACAAGTGCTCAAATCCTTCACTCCCAAATCCCACCAAAAGCAACTAATGCTTATGGGGGGAGAAGAGAGGAAGAACAAAGAATATAACCACACAAGAACTCCAAGATCAAGATCTACTAGATTCCCTCACTTAGAGGTGGAATGGATTGGTGGAAATATAGATCTAGATCTCATCTCACTTTTTCTAGATATGCAAGAATCATGAGAGGGATTGAGAGGTAGGCAAGCTTTTCCAAATGTCAACAATGGAGGAGAGAGAGGGGAAAAACAAGCTCAAGAAGGTTAGGGAACCATTGGGGAAGAAAGCCCCTTAAATAGGTCCCTTAAAATGTGCCCATTAGGCAGTGCAGGAAGGCCGGCCTGGGGCTGGCCTCACCCACAAAGCAGCGACCCGGGCAGAGGAGCCGGCCTTGGGCCCAGCCAGGCCGGCCCGGAGGCTGGCTGCCCATCCGAGCCGCCCGGCCCAGGACCCGGCCAGGCCGGCCTAGAGGCTGGCTGCCCATCCGAGCCGCCCGGCCCAGGACCCGGCCAGGCCGGCCCAGAGACTGGCTGCCTAGATAACGAACTTGTAAAACCCATAACCATTGCAAAAAAAACTTCAAATGGGATGAAACCAACTTTGTTGGAAATATTAAGAACCATAAATAGAGTTAAGTTGACACACATGGGAGGTGTGAAACTTTCCTCAAGGATAAACCGATAATATTTCCAACACGAAAATGCAACAAGTTTTCCATATGAAATCCGTTTTCGGTGAACTTGGGCTTGTCATGAAGATCACAACAGGCACCAAAACCCAACAAGGAAAAAGCCAAATAAGAACCAAGAAAGATGATATGCCAAGAATGCAAAGGTTTGAGCTCTCCACAAAGATGCGATCAAGTTACTCACTTGAGAGCCCCTCTTGATAGTACGCCGTCTACCCTATAACCCGGTCTCTTACTAAAACCATGAGACCGGTAAAATAGAAACCCTATCAAGATCATACCTTTGCCTTGCGCATTCCACTTGAGCTAGATGATGACGATCTTGACTCTCTCAAGTTGGAACACCTTTCTTGATTGTGCTTGCTAGCACATGCTTGATGAAGACTTCTCCAAATGTTCCCCCATGATCCATTATGGGAGAGCCTCGCTAATCTCCGTCTTCATGTCTCCATTGCAAGCTTCAATCAAATGATATCTTCCGAGATGAACCATATTGAACTTTGCACTTCATCTTCTCTACACATGACCATTCTTCATATAAACCCTTGAATAGAGCATTGGTCATCATGTCATCTTCAAGAGTCCAACACATGAACTCCAAGCTTTTCCCATGGACAAGATCTATAAGAGTATCTCAATGTAAACATTAGTCCATAAGGATTGTCATTAATTACCAAAACCACGCATGGGGGCAACATGCACTTTCATTCTTGTCCTATTCCCTTGCGAGGTCTGAAGTCCCTCATAGGAGAATGGAACATAAGCAATGCTAGCTCCAGTTGTGACTAAATGTTGGATAGTTTTCCTTCTATTTGGACATATCCAACTCCATTAAGATTTGCTAAGAGTTAGCGGTGGTGGACCCCTGTTTGTAAAAATGGAAGTTCTTTTCATTTTCCATAGAGAAGTAAATCTGAATGTAGGCTGCACAATCGACTCCTCGCGTAAAATATCGAATCATATACAATGTCTCTATTCCAAAATACAAGTCATAGTTTGATAACAAATATTTGACCAACATTATCTCCATTGACTCTTAATTTATGTGACATCAAATTGATGTTATTAGATTCACATTTAGAATTGTTTTTCTTATTATTTGTGAATGTGGGATGGAAGGGTATATATTTCTACATTTTAGGAAATTAGAATTAATATGTTTTTGGGCGGGCATAATGGATTTCATGGAAGGATTCCACTCTCTCTGTGCCAATTCCTGAACAACGGCGGCGTATTTATCTTCACTCCTCCTTGGTGACATTGTTTTTGAGGCGTCCACTTTGGGTGGTGAGAAAACCGGTTTTGTTTATTGCCGATTAAAAACCATCTTCTTCATGTGGGGCTAGGCTTAGGCAGCACTGGTTGTGGTGTTGCGACTTGTCTCTTCGGTTGCAAAGAAGGGTTGTTTTGTGGTGATTTTTGTTGCAGTGTTCATGTCATAATCAGTGCCCCAAACCTGGTTATCCTGGTAGTGTTGTCGTGTGTTGGTATTTTACCCTAATTTTACTCTAATTAATAGACATGTGTGAGGTTGTTTACCCGATATCTCTTGTAAAATGGATCAATTCCTTTTGGTTTATATATGTGATATCAAATTTATTTTATTAGATTGGAATATTTTTTATGGTTGTGAATGTGGGATGGACGGGTCTATATTTATAATATTTATAATTTTATGAAACTGGGAGTAATATATTTTTGGGCGTGCATAGTGGATTTCAATGAAATATTCCACTCTCCCGGTGCCAGTTTCCTAAATAATGGTGGCGCATTTGGCTTCACTTCCTTCTTGGTGACATCGTCTTTGAAATGGCAACTTTGGGTGGTGAGCAAATCGGTTTTGTTTGTTACTGACAGAAAATCATCTTCTTTAGAGCTTGTTCGGTTAATCCACTCACCAAGTGGATAAGAGGGAATTTGACCTATAGGGGATGTTCTCTAGCTCGCATTTGAAAAGTAATAATATAAAACTTTATGCGTATATACTAGACATCGATCCGTATTTTGGGATTTTTAAGAATTTCTACGACAAAGGATAATAAGTGTGTATTAATTCTTCTAAAATGGTTATCTAGATGGTTTTGGCGTGTGTTGGTATTTTACCCGGATTTTGATCTAATTAATTGAGCTCTGTGACCTTTTGTCTGGTCGGTATCTCTTGTAAATTGGATCAATTCTGTTCTGGTTGATGAACCACCAAAACTTCGGCACGGACATATGTCTCCCGGGCTAATTGTAGCCTGTTATTTTAAAAATAAAATAAAATGGTATTTAAATATTAAGAAATTCCACTTTTTTGTACATATGCATAAAGATTATTTCTCTTAACGTGTACAAAAATTGCAGTAAAATAATAGACCGTGACTTTAGGTAGATACTAGTTAAATTTGGCGCGACGGCACGCCGCGCCCTTGCTGAGAATATTTTTTAATAATTTGTGTATTTTTTTTAGATGCGTTATATATATATATATATGTTGTAAGGAAAGGCGGTATTTCTAATTTGTGTAATGTATGTAGCTGAAATTCATTTTGAAAGGCGGGCATTTAATTTTTTTGAATGTTTGGAAATTAATGAAATTGAAAGGTAGTTTACGTTTAAAAGGTTGTCTAGATTTGGAGAATTATTCAAATTGGTAAGTTATGTAGATTTGATTTGAAAGGTATCTAATTTTTTTAAAATATGCAAATTTGTACGTTGCGGATGTGTGGTATAATTCAAATTCGAGAATGTGCATATTAAAAAATTGTGTTGGTTTGAAAATTATTGAAATTCAAGAAAAAAGGCTACGGTCTAAAATTAGTTGGATTTGGACTATTTTTTACATTATAAGACGGTGAGATTTGGAAGTCCTTTAAATTTTGAAAATATGTAAATTTGAAATCCTATCATATGACATAGGTAGTGAGCCTTTTTTTTGTGATATTTTTTTGATATTTTTTTTCCATAGTGGGTAGATAGTTAAATGCTCAGATTTGAAAATGTATCTGGAATTTTGTAATATTGAAATTTAGAATTTGATCATATGCCATAAGTAGGCGGCGCTTTTTTTTTTTGTTCACGTTGATATGTCTGTCACATTTTTCTCGACTGGGTCGTAACATTTAAATTTGGAAATGTCTACATTTAAAAACTGCGTAGATTTGGAAATTGTTGAATTCCGAAAAGTTAATGGTCTAAAAATATCCGGGTTTTTAAAATTGTTCAAATTCGAAAGTAAGTTAGAGACGATTTTTTCTTTTTTTAACATTTGTGAAATGATCAGTTTTGGAAGACATTCCATTTTTAAAAAATTTAAAAATTAAAATTTGTTCATATGACATAAATGGTCAGTATATTTGACATCTAATTGGTACAACGCAGCAAAAACATTAGAGCAACCAAAGAAAACATTTAGGTAAATGGTCTGGTGAGTGTGTGAATGAACTTATTGTTTTTTACTTTATTTTTTTTGCGAAGACAAACCAAGCATTTTACTGATTGAACACAAAATACAATGTATTTGCAATTTTGTTACAAAGAAGTGAAATTGAAAGAGGGAAATTACAATTGTTTCCTAAACTAAAATGTATTGTATTTATTTTTCTTCTTTTTGATTAAACAGAAATTTAAGTTAATTAATTATGTATGGAAATGCAATAGTTGCGAAGGGTTTTTTTTACTGCATATTTTGGTATATTGTTTGCGTTATTCTGAATTACAGTTTGGAAGATACAAATTTTATAAAATTTATCTTGTAAATCTGACAGGTGGGGTCCACAGTCCAGAATTTTAGCAATTGTGGAAATTATTTTTGGGAATGTCGAGTCGCCGACAGGTGGGGACGTGGTGATGTCATATGGCGACGTCATACGGCGACGGCCGCCGGCGCGCTTGCGAGCTCGTGGCGGAGCAGAGGCGCACGCGTACGGAGCTAGGACCGCGTGGATCTGCGAGAGCGAGTCGGGGCGAGTCGAAGAGGCGGCTCGGCGGACCATTTGGTCGCCGTCGTCGCCGGCGGCGAGCAAAATAGCGGCGGCGGAGAGCGAAAACGGAGACGGCGAGCCGCGACCATTTGGCGCCGATTCTGGAAGTTTCGGCAATCGTTTCTCGAAGAAGACAGTGAACCTTCCCGCGCGCGTCGATTCGCCGGAGGAGGAGCGGAGCTGCGGCGGCGCGTGTCGGCAGCGCCGGCGACGGCGCGGTCGCGCGGGAGGGAGAAAGGGGAGGGGATGGATCTGCGGGTGGTTTTGCAAAAAAGGCACTGTTTTTTTCTGGAATAACGAATAGATCCCTCGCAGCGTTGGAACCTGGACTGCGGGGCAATTTGTGGGCTTGCGTGTCGCTTTTTGCAAAACTGCCACGGGGACCGGCGCGTCTGCCGTTGGATCGGCAGCGGACAGCCTGGATCTCCCACGGCACTATTACACTGTAGCGGGGCACAGTAAAACAGTGCGAGGGTGCGCTGGCTCGCTGTGGAGGCTCAAATCGAGTTGTCTTTAATATAGTTAGGTAATTAAAATTGCAGTGTCGCTTAGTGGTCATTTAGAAGGAGATGGATAGAGCCATAGAGGCTTAAGTGCGGCGCCTGGACCTCTGCTTAGCCCTGCCGTACGTGTGTGCATTACGACTGACCAGGCCCAAGAGTTTGGTGCAGCCATGAACTCGAACTGACACGCGTCATTATGGTCTCTTAACGACCACCTAGTACTATACTTTCATTCGCAAAAATAAAACACCACCTACCAATTATCACTTGTGACCAGAAAATTTAATTTCCAAATGAATATGGAGTAGCCGTACAGCAGGTTGACTTGGCAGGCGCCTGCAAGTCAATCTCTTTGTCTGCCGCAACGAGTGAAGCCAGTGTGCAAGAGGCCGGGGTCTGGTCTCTAGGGCCGGGCTGGGCCAGGCCATGCCTCCGGACTCGGACAGACAAAAGTCTAGCGGCAAACTGTCCACTTCCCGTAGAGAACAGGGGTGTGCATACGATACGAGGAGTTGCATTGTTTTGAAAAATTCAAAAACTATAATTTAAATTTCAGACAATTCGAAAAATAATCATAGAGTTAGATAATGACGACTTCTACCATTATGAAAAAGCTAATATGAAATGTTTTGTATTTTCGACAGTGTAGAAATAATAAATTCCTGGATCCGAGGCAGTGAACAATGCACATTTTGAAAAAATTCAAATTTGTCAGAATTTGCAAATTTTACGTAGGCCGGAATACAAACTATTTCACATTAAAAAATTAGGATTGTAGAATACGTCATTGTCAACATTTTTTTGAAACTTGTGTAATGTCATTTTTTTAAAAGGCTCCCCTTGCAACGATCTAGTTCTAGCTTATAAAACGAGTGTGCTTAGTTTAACTCGAGCTAGAGGATCGAGCTGCAAAGTTAGCTCGTGCTACACTTGTAACAATTTTGAGTCGATCTAGAGCAACTTTCGAGCCACACACAAATTTGGTCTTTCTGCGATCGACTTGTGACACAAATGTAAAATTCCATGGTTAATTATGACAAATAATAGTCAAAAGTAGCTTAACTTTGATCCTTTATCAAACAAATGATAATGTGGTTCAATCTTTTGCATGCATAGTTAGATATGCTTAAATGATGGAGTTGCATTTGCTTTTCATACAAAGCCCACTTAAATCTCACCTATAACCAATTGAAGGTAATAGAAATTTATTCAAAACCCAAAAGATGCAATAAATATTCCAATTATAATTTTGCGATATAAAAGATAACATATTAGTTTGAGGATTCGAGGTATGTCAAGTCAAAATCGAGCGAGCTAGTCTTGCCTCAAACTCAACTCAGTATTTCAACGAAGCGGTACGCGTACGTCCCTGCCCTCAGAGCTCCCAAGCGATCTAGGGTTCCCTCGCCTCCCGTCAGCGGCGTCGCCGATCTGCCCCGCCTCTGTGGCCTTCGGGCCATGGAGGCGCGGTGGATCTCGGCCCTCACCGACAGGAGGGCTCTGTTTTCTGGTTTTCGTGTCAAGATTTGTTTATGCGACGTTCTGATGGTGGCGGCGACGTCTCTTTCAATAAGGTTTCCCCGGCTTCAGTCAAATCTCGGCGGCGACGTCGAGAAGCTTGTGGGAGTGGTGTGTTTCTCAAGGACTTCTTCTGGCAGTGACGATCTCCGGATCGTCGTGGAGCTTCATCGGCGGTTCATCCTTTTTCTTCGGCTCCGGGATGGATGTGGTCTTCTTGACCCGTTCAGCGACTTCCCGTCCACAACCAACAACGTCAGGCTGGCTCAGGGAGGAGCGGCAGCGGCGGCGCGACGTCGACATGGTCTGGAGGTTGAAGACGAAGGGCATCTCAAGAATCTCGTTGTAATTTTCTTTTTTTTAGGTGTTTTGTATTGTTCGGTGTTTCTTTTAATGCCAAGTCCTTTCCGCAAAAATAAAACTCAGTATTTCAACGAGCTACCGGAGTAGGCTCCATAGTCACAGTGGAGACTTTTTGCACCCAGGCACCAGTGATCCCTCCCGTTTAAAAAATTCAAAAATTATATTTATATGTTTCAAAAAATTCTGAAAAAAAATTCGAGTGTAGACAATGATATATCCCTCTAACGTGAAAAATATCAACTTCAAAAACTTTGTATTTTGAGCTACACAAAAATGACAAATTTGTATATCTGAGTTTGTATATTTTCAAATATCTAACTTTTATCAGATTTGTTATTTTTGTGTAGGGCATAGTATAAAGTATTTCGCACCAAAAATTTCCTCGTCTGTGGAATGCATCATTGGCAACATCATAATTTTTTGTCAGATTTTTTTGAAACACACAAATATGATTTTCAAATTTTTTCAAACAAGAGGGAGCACTGGTGCTCGGGATCAAAAAGGACTTTCCGCCATAGTCAGCTGATTTCCGGTGTAGGTCTTTGCCATTCCCATTAAGGCCCTGAAGCCCAAGCTCGGCCCGGTGTATTGGTGAGGCTGAATCCAACTATAAAAACCACCACACGGGCACACACACACGGTGCACTGAAATACAACAAACAGACGCCGAGCAGCAAGTAGCGCAGTGACTATCGATCGCACGGTTGGCGTGATGGACTTGTCCGCGGCCGCCGTCCTCCTCCCCGTCCTTCTCGCCTTCACCGTTGCCGGCGCGGCGCAGGCGCCGGCGCCGCCGTTCCGGACGGTGTACGCGTTCGGCGACTCGTTCACGGACACGGGCAACACACACACCTCCACGGGGCCCTACTCCTTCGGCTACGTCTCAGAAGCGCCGTACGGCGCCACCTTCTTCCACCGCTCCACCAACCGCTACTCCGACGGCCGCCTCGTCGTCGACTTCCTCGCCGCCGACGCCCTCCGCCTCCCCTCCTTCCTCCCGCCCTACCTCTCCACCCTCTCCTCCTCCGCCGCCAAGGACAGCAGGTACTACGGCGTGAACTTCGCGGTGGCGGGGGCGACGGCGATCGAGCACGAGTTCTTCGCGAGGAACAACCTCAGCGTGGACATCACGCCGCAGTCCATCATGACGGAGCTCGGCTGGTTCGACGCGCACGTGAAGGCGCGGCGGGCCGGCGAGAAGGACGTCGGCGAGGCGCTGTTCTGGGTGGGGAGATCGGCGTCAACGACTACGCGTACAGTTTCATGGCCAACGACAAAACCATCCCGCCCGAGCGCATCCGGACCATGGCCGTCGACAGGGTCACCACCTTCCTCGAGGTACGTACCTTAACACACACCAAGTGAGCTTGTGAGCTGTTCTTCCTGGCACTGCCCAAGAGTGGATAGTTCTACGGCTGCCATTTTGCTGTCCCTGCCGACACTTACTACTTCTGCAGTGCTGCTGGTACCCTATCTGAGCCCATCTTTAATCCCCTTTTCAAATCTTTCTTCTCTAGAAAAATGCAGATATTCCAAATGGAAACAACATCCTAAAAACATGATTAAATTATACTGTGAACCATGTACATGTAGAGCTGAAATCATGACCTGAATTTGGTTAATCGCTGTTAAGTTGGACCAAATAATGTGTACATCGTACTAAACTAACCACAGACTGAAGTTGTATCAAATTCTTGCCGGCCGCTTTGATGAGACACTGCCTGTTTGCAGTACCGCGCTGTCTCTGTCTGCTTATTTCCTGCCACTGTATACAGTACCAGCCTCAAATTTCGCCACCTACCACTCACAAAAAAGAAGCACTATTATCATGGAATGGATAAGGAAACTGGTAAAGATTGCAGCATGGACTTCATAATTGAATGATAATTGTTTCTGTTCATGAAGTCACCATGTGAGTAATACTCTTGTAACAATTAATCTCGCCCGGAAAGACCCACCTGATCTTTGTCAGCATGCTGATATTTCCTTGTCAAATCGTCTCAAAATATTTTCCTATATTTTTTCTACGACAGAGAAAATTAACATAGGACTGCATGCAGGGGCTGCTGACAAGAGGGGCCAGGTACGTGGTGGTGCAGGGGCTGCCGCTCACGGGGTGCCTGCCCCTGGCCATGACGCTGGCGCGGCCGGAGGACCGGGACAACCTCAGCTGCGTGGCCTCCGTCAACGCGCAGAGCCACGAGCACAACCAGCACCTCCAGGAGGGGCTCCTCCGGCTCCGGAAGCGCCACCCGGCCGCCGTCATCGCATACGCCGACTACTACGCCGCCCACCTCGCCGTCATGCGAAGCCCGGCGGCGTACGGCTTCGCGGAGCGCTTCAAGGCCTGCTGCGGCGCGGGCGGCGGCGACTACAACTTCGAGATCTTCTCCACCTGCGGCTCGCCGGAGGTCGGCACCGCGTGCGCCCAGCCGGCACGGTACGTCAACTGGGACGGGGTCCACATGACGGAGGCCATGTACAAGGTCGTCGCCGGCATGTTCTTCCGAGATGGCTCCGGGAAGTACTTCCGGCCGTCGTTCGGCTCCTTGCTGGTCAGGAAAGGCCATGCCAACTGACGACTTGAGCGCCACCATCTGTCGAACAATATTTGCTCTACTGTCATCGGTCGTTTACAGTTTTCAGTAGTTTCAGTTAATACCTTGTGTTTTCAGTTAGCTTTCACTAAGTTCCCAGTCAGCTACTGTATTTTCTAGCTATATTCAGTTAGCGTTGCAAGTGTGCTCCCGTCCGGTATGGTAGGAACTAGGAACGTCATGGATTGGGATGACAGGCAGTGCACTCTAATGTAACTGCGAGTCTGTGACCACCTTGTTATGAATCTAGCGTGATTTGTCAAACATATGTACTATTTGACGCTTTCAGTCTCAGGCCAAGATGAAAAATCTTGACCAGGATTTAAACCCCTGATCTGAATTAGCTGTGGCTTTATATTAGAGGCAGAACTGTCAGACTCCTTAGATACTCAAACGAGTTAGATTCCAAATGTACATTGCATTCATGCAACTGAAAATTAAATTTTATAAAAAAAATGTAAGAGTGACGATGGTTTTAAGTTTAGCTTAACACTGGGTTCATTGTTGGATTGACTGTTAAATATTTAATATGAATTTTGAACTTTTGAACACAATTCTAATATTGAGAAAATATAAATAAAAAGTTGCACAAAGAGCAATAACATCATCATATATAAAACTGACAATCATTTTGGAAATTAAATACAAAGAAATATATTCAGTACTTCCTGAAAAATATAAATAAATAGTACAAAAGTGTGCATAAATATTTCATTGATTTATTGAATATTTGAGAATACTTATAACATTTATTAAATTTTACATGGATGAAAAAAGGAAGATGACAAAAGAAGAAAAGAAAATCAGATACTAATCTTGATCTTCTTCTGTACCTGCAAAAGAAAACAACAAAGACAAAAGAAACATTTTGTTAATATCAAAATATTTGCCTTCACCTTAGGTGTGGCCTTCTAAATGTTGTAACACAACTATGGGAAGTCAACGATAAATCTTGGTTTCCAAATTGTTGGTTAGAGGGCATTATTCATGTTAGGAAACATGGGATAAACTTGCGTCAATTAAGGCAACAATTACCATCTTAAGGCAACAACTAAAGTGTTCATGACCCATTTCTTTTACGCAACAATGGCAGTTTAGCAATACCATCTAATCTTGTTAATTTACTTAGCAAATCACGCCATTGATTAGAAGATTTAGCTGGTATGAATCGCTATTGGGTTGATAGAAATAATGGAAAATGTTTCAGTATGTTAAGGATACATATATACATATGTATCCACAATTCATTTAGAGTTAATAGAAAGAGTTTTTTTATTAGTGTATAGGGGATGTTTGTGGATGACATTCTTAATAGTAGACAAGGCGGGTAGCGGGAAGACCCCATCTTCGTTTAACTAAGAAGTCATTTAAGGGCCTTATATGGCGATCCGGATTGTTTCCATCTAGATGATGAAGCGGTCTGGAAGGACACCAAATGGACCAAATACTATCAATCTTTCCATACAAAACGACTTACTTTCAGGAATAAAATCAATCCTATTAACCGAAAGAAAATGACTCTAGCAGCAATCAGGTACAAAATGCAACATAGCACACATTTGTCTAGAGATACACTAACATAGTAGAGCTTCAAATGATCTTGGGGTGCAATCAAAAACACTAGAGACAACTCAACTTCTATCACAAATAACTTTTATAACAACAAGCAGTACATGTGGTTGGTGGTGAGCCATCATGCTCGCAGGGCCGCATGTACACCACTATTGCAATATTCCATTACCTATTCTTGAGCCGACCTAAAAAATTCCGAAAAAATATGCTATAAGGCGACTATCTAAAACAGATGTCAGGGCCATCTCGTGGTAAAAGCTGACCTTATTTTGGAAGTTTAACTTCACCGATATCACTCCACTATAATATTAAATGCAAGCAACTTTGAGTCACTACCAAATAGAAAGAAACAAAAAGTTTATCTCCACTAAGACGAAAGATCTAAACTAGAAACTACAAGTTAGCCAAAGCAGAGTTCATATGAACCGTCTTATCGATCAGGTTGCCATTCTATTGCAAATTTTCATGGGAGAGGGCATGTGCCCCCCCCCCCCCCCCCCCCCTAGGGCTACCATGAAAAGTGGATTGTTAGTCTCGTAGTGGTATGAAGAGCATCTTGAGAGGTATCCAACCTATTCCAATATTGACTAGAGAAAATGTTGTCTTGAGATTTCCAAGGACAATGGGAACTAAGATCGACCATGTCACCAGACACAAAAGACACAGACAATTGTAAAGAAGGACGTTCAACATTGCTACTTTACTCAGTAAGGCCGGGTGTTCCTAATATTTTGACCCCTTATAGCTATGTGTAGCTCCATACCATAGGAAACTCTAAATTCTAAATTTGTCCAGAAAAAATAAGACTGGCACCATTAACCATGCACTATCCCATTCGTCTCATCTCTATCAGGGATATCTTGCTCACTTATACTTGTACATATGTAAGTTGCAACATGAGGCAACACCAAGGCAAATACTGCAATACATGGTACCGTGTCTTGCTTCTTGCCCTACCAATATGTTGCTTAATTGTTGAAAGCAGCACCAGAATAACAAGTATGGAGAGTAGAATAACTATTGTCTTGTATTTCAACTTTTCATCAATCCAGAAGTATATCGCGAGTTTCCGTGTCGAAAATTCTCTCCAAACCTTTAGCCAAGACAAAAGTTCAGATTGTTAGTGCTCAGATACCAAAACTCTTCGTTGTTGTCGAGGGATTACCTTCGATCCGGTTTTGCGTGTAGTAATATGTCTTCTTCCTGAACACCTAGGAATTATCAATTCTAGGAACTGTTTATGCTTGGAAAGGTGATTTCTTTAAGTACATGATTATAGTAATAAATTAGGTCTATTTATCAAAACATTGACTAATATTATTCTCATTTTCTATAGTCTTGTCGTAGTTGTGCTAGAGGGACTTACTTTTTAGAAAATCATGTGCATGGTATTGTCTATTTATCCAAGGGACTTCCATTTGGAGAAACTTTTAGTGACATGTGAGTCACATTTTATAATTAGAATGCATGATAGAAGTAAGATTCAAAAAAAATAGGGGGGCTTTTATGTATGTATGGAGTATTTGCTTTTATTGCTACTCTATTTGTTCCAAACTATGTGATGTAGTTTGTTTTGCTTGGACAAAACTTTGACCAACATTTCATCTATTAATATTTAATATACTTGATACAACGTCATAACCGTAAGTAAGTACTTTGGAATATGGATTTTATGAAATAACTTTTATGTCACTTAAAATAAAAATAGAGTAACTATTGATCAAATGCTTGACTGGTAATTTGGAAAGGAGGTTGTATTTTTGTATGATGATGCTAATTCTCTCAGTCAATGAACAGATTAAAATATAAAAAATCATCAATGTCGCCAATTATATATGTCCAGCCAAAAGGTCCCATGTGCAAAAAATGTTGAATAAGAGAAGCTGAAGCTCGAACATACGTGATGGATGACCTACAGAAATGTAGTTTTACTATGTGAAAACATTGTCTTAAGTTTCCTTCATGAGATTGTATGGGAATTGTTATTATAATATACAAGAATGTGTTCTTTCTTTGATGAAATCTTCTCCATCAATCAAGCACTTTGTGCAAAATCTAAAATATCATAATTTGAAAAAACTATCTTGAACGGTATCACCATTAGCAACTCCATTGGCATGGTTTTCGTACTCAATTTGTATTCTCTGTGAGATTACACGTCCCTTTTTTTACACGTTGTATGTTTCGTTATTAGATATGAAGTAACTAAATAATATTTATAACTGCTTTTTATTTGCATAATTAAGGTTGTGGATAATACGTAACACCATAATATTGCTCTGCTTTGCAGACTCAAACGGTTTCATATATGTCACATAGTCATGTGTTCTATTTCTGATGTAGGTAATGTTTGATTTCGAACTTAATCAGCATGTATCAATTAAAAGATGCATACAGATAGTGGAGAATGTGGCAATAAAACACTCATCTTGAAACAATTTTGCCAAGTGAAATTGGTTATAACAATGTTTCACGGGCGCCATTGTGCTAGTTTAAATTAAAATATGCAAGTGTATCTTATGCACTACCATATTGTTTTCTCCGGCATGTGCGCCTAGACGGCACGCTGCGACGATCCGGTTGACATCAAACTTGACACGCGCCGACAAACAATTCATCAAGAAGTAATGTGGTAATACTTCATAAAACAAGGCCTATAAATTTGGCCAAAGGTCAAAACTTGCTAAGTTTACCAAACATATACAAGAAAATATCAAGATTTACAATATTTGGTGAATACACTAAGAAAACAAATTTTGTGTATATCGTGTGCATTGATCACGCAGGATCACGCACGGAGTAGGGCTCACGAGTCACGCAGGATCACGTACGGAGTAGATGACACGATCATCCCGCGGCCTGAGGATGGGACATTGAGGAACAGCCTTCGGCAACCCCATTGCCCTGAAGAGCTCCAGCTCCCACACGCTTCGCAGCCTGAACTCCCTGTACAGTTTCCACTCCTCCGACGGGAGGTCCAGCGTCCACACCGTCACCATGGTCTCGCCGGGGCTGGCGGACGACGACGGTTGATCGATGTCGACGAGCCAGACGGAGTCCCCGACGCAGCCCATGGTCCGGCACCCCTCGATAGGTGCCTGATCGAAGTCGTACTTGTTGTATACAGTCCTGCTGCACTCCTCGGGCAGCTTGACGCTTGAACTCCACGGGCTCCGTGTCGTCTGTCAGATCGCTGCAGTCGCAGTAGAGGATACCCTGCGCCAGGTCGCCCCAGACGGCATTGCCGTTGCAGGAGAAGACCACGTGCGCTTCGAAGGGGTCGGCCGTGGCGTTGATGACGCGCACACGGGCCTTGAGATCCCACCCACGTTGTATGTCGTCGTCGTCAGGGGATGGTGGCGGCGGCGGTGACCAGAGGCAGAGAACGGGGTCCGTATACTTGGCTGAGGTGCCGATCGATCTCTCCGCCATGAGTACCAGGAAGTACTTGTCTTGTCCTCGTGCCTTGACCTTGAGAGGGACCTCTGTGTAGAAGGGCGGGCAGCGGGGAGGCTGGGGAGGGAGCAGGGAGAGCGACGCGGCGGCGGAGTCGTAGACAGGTAGTAGGACACATGGTCGCCCGTGAAGGTGGGGATGAAAGAGACGCGGACGACCATCACGTCCCCGTCCACGGCATAGATGCGACAGCAGAGACGGGTATGGCTCCCGTAGCTGTTCACCTTGTCGGCGTCGAGCTCCGACCCGACGCGTCGGAAGACCTCGTCGGTCGCGCGGATGCAGAGCTCGGGGCGGTTGTCCAGGTCGTCGTCGCGGCCGAGGCGGACGAAGAGGGTGAGGCCCTGCACGATGGCGTCGCCGTTGGCCCCGCAGCCGTAGGCCGCCTTGCTGGAGCACTCCACCGGGCGAAAGGGCCTCGTGTCGTCGACGAAGGTGTAATCGTCTAAGCTGTCGCCCAGCAGCAAGAACGGCTCCATGGCGCTATGGCTCTATAGGGCAGATCGATCATCAGATGTTTGGTTTTTCTAGACGACCGCAGAGCCTGATCCGATCCTATTTCAACTTCATGGGCTCGGAGACTCGTTGGATGCAGGTGGCGCGCGGCCAAATTGGTATGTTTTTGTGAGCGAAGTTTTTTGGCTCCCGGTACCAGGGTTCACTTGATTTCCAAAAATTAAATGAAAAATCAATCATATTAGGTTTTTAAAATAAGACTTGTTCTCACTAATGTATCTAACAAAAGTGTAAAATATCAATTTGAAATACTTTATATTCTGACCTACAAGAAAGAAAATAAGTGAATCTAAGTATACACGCTTCAGATCTCCAAAATAAACATGATTTTATTATTTTTGTATAGCCCATAATACATAGATTTTGCATTATAACTTTTCATATTTGTAGAATGTATCATTAGTTACATCCATATTTGATTTCAGATTTGTTTGAAACTTATAAATATGTTTTAATTTTTTTTTAATAAAGGGTGCGTCAAGAGCGAAAGTGACTTTTTCGTGTTTTTGTTTGCTTCAATGAACAAACACACAGCAATAGCACTATAGCATCGCGTGGATTCGACCAGATTCCAAGGAAAACTACTCGACTCACCAACAACGTACAATGTAGTACAAGAAATCAACAGTTTGCCGTATGCTTGTGTTGTGCCGGCCAAACGACACGCTGCTACTAAGTGGGACCCAGATGTAAGACACGAACCTAACTTACTAGTGGTGTGCTGAATTGCTGATAAGGCTACACGCCACAAGTAACATAAGCCGGACTAGGTCACGCTGGGTTGGGTCGATCGATATAAAAATGCCCCAAGTGGGTCACTAATAACCTGGAATTAAAACTCGCGAGTTAACCGAGTAACTCGGAATTCGACTCGGCTTGACTCGAACTCGTTGCTAAAATGAGCCGAGCCGAGTTTTCATTTTTGACGGTAAACGAGTTCGAGTTAAACGAGCCGAGTTTCGAGCTACTTGTTTAGCTCGTTTAACTCGGTAAAAAAAATGTTACCTATATTCTTGTCTTTGTGAATAATTTTACCTAATTATTATAGTTAAACGACTAGATATTATTTGATAGTGTTATATTGTCATTGATTGTTTTGATAATTACATCATACATGCCCAAAATAATTAGAAACAATTATATTTAAAAGATATTATAATTCATGTTAACTGTTCTACCGAGCTAAACGAGTTAAACGAGCAAACTCGCGAGTTTACCGAGCCGAGGCGAGTTCTAATTATGGACTCGTTTGTTAAACGAGTCGAGCCAAGGTAACTCGTCAGTTGACCGAGATTTAACGAGTCGAGCCGAGCCGGCTCGATTTCCAGGCCTACTAGCTATGAATCTATCTAGATATACCGCATGCTCATAGATCTATGCCAGAGGTTGTGTTTGATGTTACTTACGGCCGTTCGAGAAGCGGAGGAGACAAAATTGACATCTTGAACCAGTGGAGGAAGAAAGCTTGTCGACGATGCCGCTTACCTCATTATCGGTGAAGTTGCTTCCTTAGGCGGAGACCTTATTATCGGTGAAGTTGCTTCCTGAGGTAGAGATCTTGGGGAGGGGAATGGGGGCGTGGATTTCGTCGTATGAGTCGAAGGGGAAAATAGACGAGGGTTCTTCCAAGGCGTGGTCAAATTCCACCTGTCGTATTTCCGTAGACACGCGCCATCTCCATGCTCGCACAACCTCAACGCGTCATTCCCCCTCTCTGCACACCACGAGTGTGACTCTACGGAAATGGCCGATTTTGCATCCACTGGCCGTGGTGGTTGGAAGGGCAGCGGCGAGCAAACACGCCCTAATCAATTGCACGGAAACGAAGCAGCAGTCGTCTAGAAGGAGATGGACAGGCGGTCCGATCTGATCCCAAGGCCGGGGTTGGTGCAGCCATAATGATGAGCTCACGCGTTCATAAACCTCTCCCTCTTCCATCGAGCTGCATGCCTACCTCAGAGACACGTCATTATGGTTCCTTAACAACCAACTGCCCCTAATTACTCATTTTCGTTCCAGACAAAATTGTTAGTTTCCCATGTGGCATGGAGATGGAGGGCAGCTGATTGACTTGCAGGCTAGCCTGGAGCTTCCATGCCAGTGAAACGAGCAGCAGCTTCGGGCCGGGCCAGGTCTTGGACATGGATACGTCTTAATTTGAGGAATTCATGCAAAACTTAAGAAAATCCACGTGTGCTCTATTTGGATGTTCAAATTGGGCCTCAGAATTGTCAATTTGGAATTGCCAAACCAAATTCAGCTGTGTGGGTGGTCTAGATATTGGTCCCTGGAAACACAGTCCAATTACAAGCGAACAAGCTCGGAAAGGCTCAGAAACGAAGTCGTCCCACCTACCGCTTCGCCTCGCTCTCTGCTCGCGGCCACGCTCGCTGGGGCGAAAACTAGAGCTGGAGAAGAACCAGCAGCCGCGATGGACGGTATGTTTGTTGTCTATATGTTTTTGGTATTTCAAAACTATTTATTTCTCCGATATTTTCGTGACTTGATTTGGAACTTTTTAATGTTATATGTGCAAAATAATATATCAATATTGAAATATACACATATTATATTGTTCATACATGTACACAAGTTTATATTGTCCAAACTCAACAAAAAATCGAATAACTTATAAATCCAAACACGAATTGGAATCGTGTGCTTCCCGTTGATTCCAACCGCAAATTCCACTTACAATCAAAGGTCAGAATTCGAATTGGAGCCAATTTACTTTCCATCTTGAAAATTGAAAATTGAGTTGCTAGTCCAATTCAATTCCAAGAAAACTACATCCAAACACAGCATTGGAGAATCGAACGAGAATTCCTTCCAATCAACCCATCGATCAGGCCCTTAAGTCCAAGCCCGGTTCTGCCCTGTGTACCAGTGGGCCTGAATCCAACTATAAAAACTGCCACACAGACACGGCAGCACAGACGCAGTAAAGCTAGCATCCAGCAGCCACCTCACTGCCCCACTCGATCGCGCTCGCCATGGACGCCGTGCGCCGCCACCTCCACCTCCTCCCCCTGCTCTTGCTCGTCACCGTCGCCGTCGCGGCGCCATCACCGTCCTCCCCTCCGTCAGCGCCGTTCCGGACGGTGTACGCGTTCGGCGACTCGTTCACGGACACGGGCAACACGCACTCCACCACCGGGCCCTACTCCTTCGGCTACGTCTCCCACCCGCCCTACGGCGCCACCTTCTTCCACCGCTCCACCAACCGCTACTCCGACGGCCGCCTCGTCGTCGACTTCCTCGCCGCCGACGCCCTCCGCCTCCCCTCCTTCCTCCCGCCCTACCTCTCCACCCTCTCCCCCAACTCATCCTCCTCCAGCTCATCCGCCGCGGCCGCAAACGCCAGCAGCAGCAGCAACCCCGGCGGCTCGGTCAACTTCGCGGTGGCCGGCGCGACGGCGATCGAGCACGAGTGGTTCGTGAAGAACAACCTCAGCTTCGACATCACGCCGCAGTCCATCATGACGGAGCTCGGCTGGTTCGACGCGCACATGAAGACACGGCGGGGCGGCCAGAAGGACGTCGGCGACGCGCTGTTCTGGGTCGGAGAGATCGGGGCCAACGACTACGCGTACAGCTTCATGGAGGCCGCCACCATCCCGCGCAAGCTCATCCGGACCATGGCCGTCGACAGGGTCACCACCTTCCTCGAGGTACCCTACATGGATTAATTAATCAGTATACAAGTTGCTGAATATCAATCTGCATATGTTTAAGTTAAAGTTAGTTTCTCTCGTTTTGTGTTTCTTCGATCCCACTCTCTGAGAACACTTATGACAGGCACACACACCTACACGCGCGCATGATGCATTAATCTAGACCACCATGAGTATACATGTTGGTTAACTAAAGTTTACCGGAAGTTTAATTTAGTAGTGCAATTAGCTTTGAAATGCTTGCTACATCCGATAGATAGTACTACGTATATGAGACTTTCAACTTAGTAAGAGCATCTCCAACAGCAGCTGCAAAAACACGACGCGCTCTAAATAACAGTTTTTTCTCGTGCTCGGGCTGAAAACACAACTCCAGCAGACGCTTTATAAGTCAGCGCGCTCTAAAAACAGTCCAGCGCGCTGGACGAAGCTGGACTATATGCTCCATATGTAGCGCGTTGCCTCCAGCGCGCTGGGCAAAACGAAGATGAACGCGCGAAGGAAACGACCACTGAAACTTCCGCTCGCCGGCAGTTCGCGCGTCCAGGGCGAGGCCCGCCGCCGCCCCCTGCTCTCTCCTCCGTCGCCGGTCGCCGGAATCGACCGCCGCCAGTCGGAATCAGCCGCCGGCCGCCGGAATCGACCGCCGCCCCACCCCTGCAGGCCGCCGCCGCCCCGAGCTCGCTGCCCCACCCCTGCAGGCCGCCGCCGCCGCCCGGAATCGTCCGCCAAAATCGACCGCCGCCGCCCGCCCGGAATTGCCGCCGCCCACGCCCGCTGTCACGCGGTCGAGCTCCTCGGCGGTCGAGCGCCTCGGCGGCCGGCGCGCGAGGCCCTGCCCATCTCCTCGATGACGGCAGCGCAGACGCGCGGCGGCCTTGGCTCCCCCGTACAGCGATTGAGATGCACGCGATGCTAGCTACTCCCTCCGTTCGAAAAAGGATGTCTTTGATATATCTAGATTTGGATGTATGTGTACACTAAAACATGTCCACATACATCCAAATCTAGATATATCTAAGACATCCTTTTCCGAACGGAGGGAGTAGGTGATTGCTTCCTCCAGTTGCTCCAACGATTGGGGGTCTGTTTGCGTTTTCAAGTTTTGGTCAGGGACCTGATTGCGAGCTAGCTGGACCTATTTCTGATACATCAGGGACTTCTTAGTTAATATATGTGTTGAAAATTTTTATTTTAGCGTAGCTTTTTGGGCGCCTGCTGGACTGCTGGGCGGCTGCATTTTAGCGCGCAGCTTTTAGTGCGTCTGGAAAACCGATTTTGGTCACGCCGCGCTAAAAGTGCTAAAATGGAGCTGTAAAACTTTTTTTGGACGCGGCGTTGTTGGGCGTCTGGTGGAGATGCTCTAATGACCGCCCGTAGTAAAATGCAGTTACTTGCTGTCAGAACATTTGATTTGACAGGTCGATCGGTGCATTTACTTGCTATGATTTCGCTGTGCTTAATAACCTGGCCTGCAAGAAACGATAGTACTATTAATTACTTCTACAGAGTTTGTCTACCTTTCCATGGTTGTGACTGAATTGAGCGAGCTGTTCTTCCTGATACTGCCCAAGAGTAGATAGATCTACGGCGACCTTTCTGCTGTCCCTGCCGACGCTTGCTACTGCGGCTAGCTGCTCCCTCTTCAATGTTTTCCCCGGGGGAATCCAGCTATTTGTAACAGTAACACCACATCATTTTTTTGTTAAACAAGGCAAAAGCTTTGCCTTCTGTAACAGTAACACCACGTCCTAAATAGGAAGAACAAATTCTACTCTGAACCATGTACTAGTAACAAAGGTGAAATCCTGATCTGGGTTCGGTTAAGCACTGTTAAGTTGCACTAAACCCTGCTAAACAAGGAGATGCATGGTTAATTCGTGCTAGCTACTAACCACAGAACTGGAGTTGCATCTGAAATTCTTGCCGGCCGCTTTGATGAGGCGCTGCCAGTTTCCAGTGCGAGTGTCTCCCAACCTAATTTGGTGGCCATTTACTAGGCTGTCTCTCTGCTGCCACTGCATCTGCATGTATAGTACCAGCCTCGAATTCCGCTACCTACTCACACGAAGAAGCTATGTTATGATGAACACGGAAAGTGGTGAATATTGCAGCAATCATGTATTCATGTGCTTGATCATTGCTGTTCTTGCAGTCATAACCTGGTTGTAACAATCTCAGCCTGCAAGATTTGCAGCAACGGTCTAGCCAAAACCCTGCACCTGATCTTGTCAGCATGCCAATATTTCGCTGTCAAATTGTCTCTAAATACTTTGAATGATTTCTCTGACAGAAATGTATAAAAACTGCAGGGGCTGCTGAAGAGAGGGGCAAAGTACATTGTAGTGCAGGGGCTGCCGCTGACGGGCTGCCTGTCCATGGCGATGACGCTGGCCAAGCCGGACGACCGGGACGACCTGGGCTGCGTCGCCTCCGTCAACGCGCAGAGCCTCGCCCACAACCGCCGCCTCCAGGCCAGCGTCCGCCAGCTCCGCCGACAGCACCCCGACGCCGTCATCGCCTACGCCGACTACTACGCCGCGCACCATGCCGTCATGAAGAGCCCTGCGACGTACGGCTTCGCAGAGCCCTTTAAGGCATGCTGCGGGTCCGGCGGCGGCGACTACAACTTCGACGTCTTCTCCACCTGCGGCTCGCCGGAGGTCGGCACGGCTTGCGCCCAGCCGGCCAGGTACATCAACTGGGACGGCGTGCACATGACCGAGGCCATGTACAAGGTCGTCGCCGGCATGTTCTTCCAGGACGACGCCGGGAAGTACTTCCGGCCGGCGTTCGGCTCCTTGCTGGCCAGGAAAGGCCATGGCAACTGACCATCAGCAGCAGCAGGCAGCAGGCAGCAGTCTTGTAGCTATTCATTGCAGTTGAACTTTTTTTCTTTGAGAAATTATGCAGTTGAACTGTGATCATGTCACGGACTCCATCATATCGGGCTACGATGGGCGTCAGAGGAATGGGCTTTAAACCATGTAATAGATGTGGATGGTTGTGTGCCAAGGCCCAAGTGAGACGCAGCTAATTCTCAAAAAAAAAAGTGAGACGCAGCAATTCTCAAAAAAGAAAAAGAGAGTACAGTGAATTCAAAATGAAAAAGTGAGAACCAGCTCGATATAAGCTGCCACTCAAAAAAAAAAGGGTACTTTGAATGACTGAACATTTCGTGCTTTATCTTCCTCTTTTAGATGGTCTCTACCAACCTCGCTCTCCTTCCCGATCCAACCTCACCAACTCTTTAGTTCTTCCCCTTGATCCAATTTATATCGCTACATCTTGGTATTAGAGTCATAACCCTGATTCTGTAATTCCAACAAGAGGTTGGTGGTGGATTTCGTTGCACTGCATTCCAGTCTTAGGTCCCTCGGTTGTGGTTGTGGTGACCAGTGGCGCCCAAGAAGAAGGCTTCGCAGTTCGAATCGAAGCTAACTACCACCATGGAGGCCCTAGAAGGGAAGGTGGCGGATTTTGGAGATGCTCGCAAGACAAGTTTCGTTGGATTAGAGTCATTTCCAAACAGGACTAGCGGACGATCTCAAGGGTCCCACATACCAGTGGCGTGTGAGACCTATCCGCACGCCACTGGTAGACGATTAGAAGTGGCATGCGCGAATCTGGCACGCACAGGTATTATGAGTGGCATGTTATACAGAAGAACGCCACTAGTAGATGGTCTATTATAAGGGTTTTCCTACTAGTGAAAGCAAGGAGGTACGGGATTGGAAAAGTGTCATCGAAGAATTCGCAAATCGAGTTGCGGTGCTGGAGGCGGAGGTCGTGCACACGTCCTAGGAGGCGTGGACTCCTACCACCCAAGTGATCCGCATGGATCACGATACTTCCTCGGACGCCAACGGGCACCGCCATGAATTTCCGAATCAAGTGCAAGCTGATGGGATCTTCAAATCTCATTCATTGCCTTCGGCAACAGGTGCACATCGTCACATTGTATCCAATTTGAATTTCGAACGAGATGAGGATGAGCGTTGAGTGGGGTGCGAGTCAAAGGGACATGGGGTAGCTAAACCCAAAATGGACCACGGGATCTTCCTTTGAAATTCCTTAGGGATGATCTTAAGATCTGGCTGCGGTAGCGTGAGGATTAATTTGCGTTTTATGCCATCCAGGAAGTGTTGAAAACGCGCTTTGCTACTATGAATTTTTTAGGGCAGGCAGCGGTGTGGTTAGAAGCAGTCAAACAGTAGATTCCAAAGGAAGAAGTGAGAGTTGGGGTGAGTTTGTAGTGACTGCGTTAGCCCACTGGGACAAAAACAAACACTCTTGGTTCATCCAACAAATCCTAGGGATTCGACAAACTACTACAGTAGCTGCACATATAGAGAATTTAATGAATTGCACCCAGAACTTTGCTGCATGGCCCAGCTACTAGAGTGCCTCAGTTTCGTAGATGTCCTAGCAAGTGAAATTCGTTCTGTGAAGTTTTACAACAACTTCTAGACATGGATATTGTGTGCGCTCTCGCCATGTTGCAGGAAGAAGAGAATGAACTACGTCGATGTCGACCTGTTGCACGTCACCAAGTTATGGAATTATCATGCACTTCCTATTGCTTCCCAAGGAATGACAAGGTCAAGCATTCCAAAATAGGGGAGTCCAAGAAAAGTTATGATGGATACATGACATATTCCTCTCGCACTTAAGGTGTATCACCATTCCAAGGGTTTATGTTTTGTTTGTGGTGACTAATGGAGCAAGACACGCACCAGTCCGGCTCAAGTTCCTCTGCATGTTTTGGAAGAGCTTCTTTAAACTTGTCAGTTATCAAAAGTATCTAATGGACACACCGACCAGGATTGTGATGATGCTTTCATGCTGGTAAAGCAGTCCCTGCTAACAGACGATGCACTATTCATGAAGTAACCTGCCGTGGGAAAGTCACACAGTAGGCATCAAGGGGTGTCTAACTAGGAGGTGTGAGGCAAGGCGAGCGATGTATTTCTGGGAGCGAGATTGCACACAGTTTACCCAGGTTCGGGTATTTCCCGGTGGAGATAAAATCCTACTCCTTCTTGTTTGGAATTATGGATCTCTTGGGAGATCTAGGGTTTGTGTACAATATCGATTACAAAGGTGTATCTTGAACGTACCCCTTGGGGGATTATCCCGACGGCTCTATATAGATAACCATGGCTAGGGTTGTAAGGTATTTTGATTCGGTTATGTAAAGAGGAGTCCCTGTCTTCCGGTATAAGTATATGTCACATCTCGGCTTAAGTCGGCCAAGTTAAGTAGGTCCGGAGTTAAGTAGGCCCCCGGTTAATCCGACTTGGTCTTGAGCCACCCTATGTCTGCTGATCCGTCTCCATGTTCTGGACCTAACCGGTTGGTATCCTGCCGCAGGATCTTTAATCTTGTGATGTTGTACAACGCTCGGGCGCTAATGTAAAGTTCTCGGCCAAACGAGTATTTCGTGGAAAGCTGACAGGGAATTCCGTTAATAACCAACCATTTTGATTCTTTAGAACAACTCGATAAATTTAGTAGATCCTTTTAGGAGGCCCTCAACGCTTATTGAGCAGTTAACCCATACACGTAAGCGTGGGCAGCATAGAAGCCGTATTTTGTATAGAGTATTCAGGCGCCACACTTCTAATTAGGCATCGATGCCAGAAAAAAGACCAGGAATTAGGAAAAACGGTCAGATCAAATTCCTAGCGCCCTAAATAAGCGTCCCAGTGTGGTTGCTCTAATGCAACAATTCAGACAACCAAACGCAAAGACTATATCTGAGCAGGCCTAATCCCAGTCGGGCCAAATTGTGCTTGATGAGATGACGGCATAAGCAAGCTGCCAAAGGTGTCATATGCGTTTATATCGCAAAACATATAAAAATAGAGTTTAGTCAGAACGCGGATTTGTGGCACCCGAGCTCCAGTGAGCTCGCGTGCTTGATTTGTTCCGGGGCGGCGCGGAATGGCGATGCTATGCGTCGGCGGCGAACTAGGGTTTCGCCATGAGGGAACCAGAGAGTGAGAGAGGGAGCACGGGAGAGAGAGGGGAGTATAGAGGAGAGGCAAGGCAACATCTCGGTCCTTATCCTCGCGAAGCAATCAGACAGGAGGTGGCGCGTGCGGTGGCCGCGCCGGCGATAGCCAGCTCACTGAGGAAGAAGACAAAGGGGAAAGGGAAGTGGGGCCCACCTGTCAGATTTTTCACCTTATCTAGAGTTTTGAAAAACTGAGAAATATTTGCATTTTTGGGCACTTAAATTATCAAGATCCTTTCAGCAAAAAGACAGCACAGTCAGCACGCCACGGCACCATAACTTTGGTGCGTCAGCGAGACACATCATCGTTTGGTGCTCTCTTGGCAAAATTGTGACCAGTTTACTCATCTTTGAGAGTTAAGCGACCACTTTATCACACTTTGAGAGTTATGTGACCAAAGTACTCATCTAATTTAAGTTCAGTGACCAACGGTGCGTTTATCTCTTAAACTTTATTCATCTTTTTGTTGGGCTATGTGCATTTTTACTAGTATGTAGAGGTCATGTGTAAGTGTAACTCGTTTGAATGTATCGGCTTAATGCGGACGATTGAGTTAATAAAATCTACATTTATCAGAAAAAAATGAAGAACCCACACATTGACGTTCATGAACTGCCTACCTAAGAGGCGCGTCATTATGGCTCCTTAACCACCAATACTCCCATTTCTCACTTCCGTACAACAGATTGGCTGGCAGGCTACCCAGCTGCAGCTGCCATGCAAGTGAAAAGAACAGCTGGGCAGGCACTGTCTTCGACATGAATTCGTTGTCTAGGGCGGCCTCTTTGAAGAATTTAACGGGCCTAAATTCAACTATAAGAACTACAACACGGGTACGGCACAGAATCCAGCAGCCACCTCGGTCACTAGCTCACTCGATCGCGCTCGCCATGGCCGCCGTACGCCGCCGACTCCTGCCGGTCCTCCTCGCCTTCTTCTTCGTCCCTGTCGCCGCCGCGGCGCAATCATCACCGGCGCCGTTCCGGACGGTGTACGCGTTCGGCGACTCGTTCACGGACACGGGCAACACGCACTCCACCACCGGCCCCTCCTCCTTCGGCTACGTCTCCCACGCGCCCTACGGCGCCACCTTCTTCCACCGCTCCACCAACCGCTACTCCGACGGCCGCCTCGTGGTCGACTTCCTCGCCGCCGACGCCCTCCGCCTCCCTCCTTCCTCCCGCCCTACCTCTCAACCCTCTCCGCCTCCAACTCCTCCGCCGCCGCTAAGAACAGCAAGTACTACGGCGTGAACTTTGCGGTGGCGGGCGCGACGGCGATCGAGCACGGGTGGTTTGCGAAGAACAACCTCAGCTTCGACATCACCCAGCAGTCCATCATGACGGAGCTCGGCTGGTTCGACGCGCACCTCAAGACGAGGAGGAGCATGGACGACGTGGGCGAGGCGCTGTTCTGGGTCGGGGAGATCGGGGCCAACGACTACGCCTACAGCTTGATCATGGCGGCAGACAAAATCCCTCGCAAGCTCATCCGGACCATGGCGGTCGACAGGGTCACCACCTTCCTCGAGGTACCTTAATATACAGAAATTAAGTACAAACTGCACGTGCATGCACGAATCTAAAATTCGATGTGCATCTAATTATGATTAAGCAAAAGTTTATTGCTGCAATTAGCTTGCATGATTTGCTACGCCTTATGGGTTGATAGACGTCCGAGTCATCCAATTTCAGGACTGTTTTAAGTAAGTAGTGCTACTCACTAAGTAGAGTGCGCTGTTCTTCCGGCAAATGCATTTTTACCGGAACCGTTATACGAAACATGTATGAATCGAAAAACACATACTCCCTCCGATCCCTTTTAACTGTCACGGACGGATAGCTAGTATAGTACAAACGTGGTGTACAACTCGCGACAATTAATTCGGATCAGAGGTAGTAGATGTTTTCATCTCGGGCACGAAAATGTTGTGCTAGTAGGTAGCGCGGCTCCCGTAGAATTTCCGTGTTGCTGTTCTTTCTGGCACTGCCCAAGAGTAGATAGATAGATCTACGGCTCCCTTTTCACTGTCCCTGCCCACACGGCCACACTTGCTGCTGTTGGGATCTCCCGCTTCAGTGTTCACCCTGCCTAGAAGGACGAGTAAAATTCTACCGTGAACCATGTAGTAGTAATAGAGCTGAAATCCTGATCTGAAGACCGTTAAACATTGTTAAAAAATCTGCTAAACAAGAAGATGCATGGTTAACCATAGAGTGGAGTTGTATCTAAAATTCTTGCCGGCCGCTTTGATGAGGCGCTGCCAGTTTCCAGTACAAGTGTCGCCCAGCCTTAATTTGATGGTCATTCACTGCACTGTCTCTGCCTGCTACCTCTGCATCTGCACGTACAGTACCAGCCTCAAAATCTGCTACCTACTTTTTGGAAGAAGGACTGCTGTTCTGAATAAGGAAACCGGTAAAGATCAGGGAAATCCACTTTGGCTTGGAGGACTAGATGCTTACCATTGTGGAAAAAATATTTTAAAATGTCAAAAAAGTTTGAAAAAAAAAATCATGTGTACATACACATATTCTATGCGCGCATGTAAAATATCATGCAAAAAAAGAAAAAAAATATGACCTATGTAAAAGACAATTCTCGGAGTTACAAAATGACTTTTTTCACAGACTTTTTTTTTGTCTAGGACACTAGATATGTTTTTTCTTCACAAAATGTTTCAAGACATGTGAAAGACACATGCATGTACACTCTCAAGAAAAATATTAACAAAAGTTTAAACCATTTTAAAATGTGTTTTCCGCAATTGGAGCATCTACTCCTGTGAGCCAAACACAACATCCGTCAAGATCATTGTTGTTCATGCAGATACTAACTAGCACTCTTGCAACAATCTCAGCTGCAATAAATAAACAAATTTTGCAGCAAGAACCTAGCTAAAACCCTGCACCTGAATCTGATCCGGTCAAAATCCTAATATTTCGTTGTCAAAATTGAAACAAATTATTTTCAACATTTTTTCTGCGACTGAGAAATATACCATGAGGAAAAAACTGCAGGCGCTGCTGAAGAGAGGGGCCAAGTACATAGTCGTGCAGGGGCTGCCGCTCACGGGCTGCCTGACGATGTCCATGGCGCTGGCACGGCCGGACGACCGGGACGACCTCGGCTGCGTCGCCACCGTCAACGCGGTGAGCCTGGCCCACAACCGCCTCCTCCAGGCCAGCCTCCGCCGGCTCCGCCCACAGCACCCCGGCGCCGTCATCGCCTTCGCCGACTACCACGCCGCCCACCTCGCCGTCGTGAAGAACCCGGCGACGTACGGCTTCGCGGAGCGCTTCAAGGCCTGCTGCGGGTCAGGCGGCGGCGACTACAATTTCGACATCTTCTCCACCTGCGGCTCGCCGGAGGTCGGCACGGCGTGCGCGCAGCCGTCCAGGTACGTCAACTGGGACGGCTTGCACATGACGGAGGCGATGTACAAGGTCGTCGCCGGCATGTTCTTCCAGGACGACGCCGGGAAGTACTTCCGGCCGGCGTTCGGCTCCTTGCTGGCCAGGAAAGGCCGTGGCGACTGAACTGAGCGCCACCATCATCAACAGCAGGCAGCAGCAGTCTGGTAGCTATTGATTGCGGTCGAGCTGTGACCACCTTGTTCTGAATCCAATGCGATTCGTCAGACAGATGTACCCGTGTGATGTTATGATGATGAACAGAGAACAAAATAAGGAGTATCCTAGGATCAAAAATTCCCATCTGCGTGCTCTTGATTTTTTTTTCTGCCAGCCTTGAGCATTCAGATTCAGATTTCTTCAGCAAAAATAACAAATTGCATGAACACTCACAGACCACGGCATAATGAACAGTAATGAAATGAATGCGCCTCACACATTCTGTGAGAAATATTTTAGTCATAATGTACTCGAAAGAAAAATTTGCTTCCATTTACAACCATGCCAGACTCAAGAACAACCATGACTCATCTCCAAATGAACTCCCTCTCTAACTAGAGATCTACCCACCCACCACAACGACCGACCACCTGCTTCCGAAACAAACTTTTCTCCATGGGAGGAACAAATCGTAACCGAACTCGGACAAGGACAAAGGATACAGCAATGAACCGCAGATCTCAGCGTGCCAAAAGAAGCCAAGGCTTGGGTTGAGAAATAATGACGATGATGCGCTGCGCACCCAACTGGCTTCTCAGATCTTCCGTCGATTTGCCCGCCTAATATACCTTGTATATACAATTTAATCCTGTACAATGTTTCACGAAAGTCTGGAGACCTACCAATTCAAGAAATCATACATTAGAAACTATTGCCCAAGCTGCAAACCACCCTCCAGCAGAAAGGAAAAAAACATCTTTACCACCTGAATAATTAGCTACACCCCTGAAGATTGACGGGGTAAGGGTCGAGAGACGAGCACAGCCTCTCCGCTTGTTGCTTTTGCTGATGCGATCTCTTCTAGGCGTTTCCATGTGGCCTCTTGCTTCAGTTTGGTCTCCTTCTCTTTGGCTTTGGCTTCCTCGTATTTCCGCAAACACTCCGTGTACAATCCAGCGTCATGATCAGAGAATAATTTGCGGACATTAATAGTTAGGCTTTGCACAACTTGGTTCCAGTGTCCAGTCGAATTTCTCTCCAGTGCAGGCAAGATGATAGGTAATATCACCTTGCTATTTTGTTTAATCAAACTCTCGATATGGTCATTGTTCCACAAAAACAACGACCGCTCAGCAACCTAGAAGCAAGCATAAGCACCATTAGCTACTATTCATATGTTAATGCTATACTCTGGTTCTGCAACTTCGAGGGCACTAGCATTTAAAATTATGAATGCCTTCCAACAATAAAAAAAAGATCATAGGTAACTGCAGAGAATGAGAATAAGGAACCAGAAGCATAAGCTTGAAATTTTGACAGATTTCAGATGTGCCACAAGGGCTCTAATGGAATAAGATGCAAGTGAAGTCACTGAATTGGGTCAATGCCCACACTAAACAACCATCTCCTTATCACTTATCAGGAATCTAGTAAGCAAACATTTTGGACAAAAGCCATACACAGCTGATAGAGTTTGAGATGTGCCACAAGGGCTCTAATGGAATAAAATGCAAGTGAGTCACTGAATTGGATCAATGCCCGCACTAAACAACCATCTCTTTATCAGGAATCTGGTAAGCAATCATTTTGGACAAAAGTCATACACAGCTGATAGAATTTGCTTTTGTGGTATTGTCAGCAACCAGAGAACTGCTCAACCATTATTAGAACTAAAGGCCTAAATTTGACTTCTGCTAACGTGTTGTTAGCACAAATATCAAGGCACTCTAAAACTAGAAGCCCTGGAGTAAATGAAAAAGTATATAATAAAAAACTATAATGAGAAGTGACTGGAAAACTATAGATGGAAATATTACATCCTGTGCACGAAATTCTGTGTGCCACTTAGAAAACTAAACAGCAAGCTATCTAACTCTAGGCCTGCCACGCGATGAATTAACACAATCCAAACACTAAAATTGCACTACCAATCTACCATGCCTTGAATAAAAACCTAATAGTAAAAAAAATAAGATGCTTACTACTCATTAACTATTCAGGGACAAAAGAATGAACAGAAGTTACACAATAGGAGAAATGGAAAATGAAGGAATACATATGGATATTTTTAATGGAAAAGGTACTCCCTCCGATCCATATTAGTGGGCATAGCTTTGTCTAAATTCATATGTATCTAGTTAAGTATTTAGACTAGATACATGTGTATCTAGACAAAGTTGTGCCCACTAATATGGATCGGAGGTAGTACCAAATAAGGTTAATATTACCTGAAAGTGAGAGCTGTTCAGACAGCGTGCAATCTGGCGGAAAAGAGGAACCATGCATTTCTGAAACTCTGCAGGCTGTGTAGCTTCTAATATCTCTTCCAACTCTCCCAAAAACATCACCTCCTTGGTGCTGTTTGTGATGGGCCAATATTTCAGTAGGCCCCTGATAACTGTGTCTGAAAGTTTGCAATCTTTTTCGACAAACTGGGTAATGCAGTAAGACAACTGTTGATGATACGTTGCAATTCCCTTTGGCTTGTGCAGTGGAATCAAGGCCCGGACAAGGAACAGTTTATGCTCTTCCTTAAGTGGCAACGCGAACCCATTGATGATGCTCCCTAGGATCTCCAATAGCTCCGCAATTCCATTGTGTTTTTCAGTTTCATAGATGAACTGATAGAAGGTGTTGTTGATGGCTTTCCTAATGACTGGCCGATGAACCATGAACTTTCCATAGACACGGTGAAGTATCATCTTGAGGTACTCTCTCTCCCTAGGGTCTTCAGAGTCAAAGAGATCAAGTAGCCTGAGAACAAACGAATGATCAAGGTACCTTTTAGCCAGCTTGGCATCGGTCTCAGGAGACTGAATGAACCTCAAGAACAGCTCATAGACAATCTGCAGGTGTGACCATGCAGGGTCCATCACAGGCTCATCCTCATCCAGATCATAGGCTGAAATATTGTTCTCCCTGGGAGGGGTAGTCAGTGTCCTGAACAAGTTTACAGAAACCATTCTCGTGGTCTCCTGCATAACTATCTCCGGAAACTTCCCATTGGCGGCGGCAATATAGTCAACAAGCTCCAACAAAGTCTGCCGTTTTATTTCCTTCTCCTTCACGTTCTTCGTCGGATCGCTGAAGTCAAACGTCACACAGCACAGGTTCAGCTTCCGGACAAACAGGTTGTGCTTCTCCGCGTTGGGCACATCCTTAAAGCTCGGCAACAACTCGAAGGTCGTCGAAGCTGGATTGCCGTTCGCCCTCGAGTTCCCGTTCCCCGGATGCAGGCCGCCGCCATAGCTGAGCCCGTAGCTGGAGATGACACTCGAGTTGGAGGCCCTTTCTGCGCCCCTCTGCCCGAACGGCGGGTTCGACGCCGAGGGGCTCGGCCGGCCGATGTGATCCTTGTCCCCGGACTTGGACGGCTTCTTAGGGAACCGCCCAAGGATCTGCTTGATCATGCTACCGCAAAGATCAGTCCAATCCCCCCAACACCAACTCTGAAGAGCTTCCCAACTTAGCAGGAGCCGCCGCCCTGGACTCTATTGCTGAACAGTAAACCCTAAGTCCGCTGCCACATCACCTGGGAGCTGAGCTCCCACCCTCAGCCTGACCTTTCCGGCGAGCTAGCTAGCGCTCCAAAGCGAGCCCCTCCGACCTGGAACAACCGAATTGACAGTTAGAAACATCAAATCACAGTAAGATCGCTTGAATCTCTGTGCAGGATCAGGCTCGCGGTAATCGATCGGCCCAAGTAGCAGGCGGCTGTACCCCCTCATAGCGGAAATGGAGAATAATCAGACTACATCGAGAATAAATCCTACCCGTATAGCCAAAAATATCCCCAAAATGATAACAAATCCCCCCACCCCTGGCCGCGACATGAAGCAAAAAAGGCGGCGCAGGTAGCACCGAATCTGGGCGCGCGGCCGATCGGGCTGCGAGCGCGCAAGAGTAAACTAGTGCCCCGCCACCGAGGCGGACAAATCGAGGCGGCGCGCGGGCAATCCGAGGTAGGACACGGCCCGCTGCAGCAGCACCCACCAAGGGCGGCGCACACGCACGAGAGCGACACAGGAGACCGGGGCCAGGACGCACCTATACGGCTGTACCTCCGAGGGGCGGCGGTGGCGGATCCCGGTCCGCCGAGTCGGGCGGTGGTTGGGGTTGGCGTCGGGCGGCGCGTCCGGTGGAAAGGGTCGCGTCGCTTGCGCTGGAAGCCGCCAGAAGAGAGAGGGAGAGAGGACTTTGGACCTTCTCCTCCGCCTCGTTCGCTTTTTCCCCTCTTTTTTTTCCGCCGTCGCCTCCTATCCTAGGCTAAAGAAATGTGGAGTGGAGGGGCGGGCGACGTGGCAGTGCGCGTCGCTTTTTTTGAAAAATTCCGTGCCTGCGACGGAGGGCAGTTGGGCTGGATGGATCGCTTTTGCCCGGTGGTTGCGATGCTAGGCTGGCCGTGCTGAGATTAGCTACGAGTTAGCAGAATCATGAGCCCATCTCACGTGCTGCACAATACAACTTTCCCTGCTCATACTCGATCCAAAACCTAAGATAGGCTTAATGATTAAACATAAATTACAAGAACAATCAGGTAGATGATGCAATTTAAGCATGCGGGCAGGAAAATGGAAGAAAACTCCCCGGAAACTGAAGAAAAAACATTGCATATATGGATCGAGGTATGCGACGAAGATCTAGAGTTGAGATCGATAAGAAATCAACTAGGCAACATGAGGTCCAGAGGAGCATCCAACCATTTGGCGTGATCATACCCTTGAATCGTGAACCTCCGTATCACGAGCTACTCGTGTTCGAAGGCCATGGAGTTGTCGAAACTATGCGCATTTGCACGGGTTTGTTGGATATGGTTCTCCTTGAAGCTCAACCTTTCGCATGAGATGAGTGATAGAAGGGATCTGAAGAATACATGTGGCCCCTGTCATAATAAAAGCCAAGGTGTGGATTACCAAGCTCACGAAGAAGGAACTCGAAGATGAGATCTTAAACGGAGAAGGCGATGAGGCTATGACTTCTACTCGGCATATTATAGAAGAGTAAAAGATGGAAGCATTGAGTGACACCGCCCTTGAAAACTGAAGTGCAAACCAACAAACATGACACATGGACTAGAAGGCTTATGAGGCTATGACGTCTACTCGGCATATTATAGAAGAGTAAAAGATGGAAGCATTGAGTGACACTCTTGGAAACCGAAGTGCAAACCGATAAACATGACACATGGATTGATAGCATAGCCAACTTTCAAAATTATGACTACATAGAACCAGACAACCTGAAGTTTGGTAATTAATATAGCATAGAAATGATATAAATATTTGAGATGGTCTTATCATCGATGAAAAAAATAATTCACTTTAAAAATTAAGAAAATAGACATAACTACATTAGGCTTAAGGAAAAAAAGAATGTTACTTTACCGAGCTCAAAATGGGCTCAAAGCGTTCAAGAGCTTGACGATATTAGTAAGTATAGGTGTAAATCCCACAGCAATTAAGATATGTTCCATGGTTTTAATAAAAAATGATTGTGGCATCAAAGAGTGAAAGTCCAAGCTTGAAGTTTTTCAAGTGTTAAATTAAGAAGAAACCAACCAATGAATAGGTCTAGAGACTCTTCTTCGACAAGTAGTTCGAAGCATCCAACACTTAAGAAAAAAATTAGATCATCCAACCATTCAGAAAAAGAGCTTACTATTATAATCGAACCACTAAATGTTGGTTGCACGAAGGCCAGGGATTTATCAAAATTTATGTAGATTGGTAGCAGTTTGCCGAACACGACGATCAATATTTTGCATGGACCATGGGTTTACCAATGAGTGAATGATAGAGAGGGTCTAGAGATATAATGTGGATCTTTACTAGCATGAGAGTGGAGGTACGAGTTAGCAAGCGCCAAAATAAGGAACTTGAAGACGAGGTCCTAAGTCGAGAACACCAAAAAAGTATGTTGCTTATTCAACTTATATAAGAGGTGAAAGATGCAAGCATCATGTGGCCCTTACCGTGAAGAGCAAATCGGCAGAGAGATGGTAGATAGAAGACATGTTCACATTGTACCTCAAGCACCGTTCACATTTCTAAGTTCACGATAAACATGCTCTATTATTCGGTTTAAAACAACAAATAATCCATTTTTGGATGTTATTTGACATGCCGTATGCTATACCATATTAGGAGTGTTTGTTTGAATTGGATATGCATATCCATCGGATCTCTTCAAATCGGATATAGATTGTGTAAAACGGATTCGGTGCAGAAATTATCTTATCCACTTACATCATTATTCCCTTATTTCTATCAAAACAAACACATCGTGGGCGAAAAAATATTTGAAGTAATATGCTAGGCGGTGGACTGATATACCGCGTACTGCATGAGTGTACGCAGAAAGGGGGGGTAAAACTGAAGACATTTTTCCCTTGTACGTGAAGCACCGTTCGCAGTTCGAAGTGCGCGATTTTTTTTTTTTTTTGAACAAGGGGAAGGACCCCGAAGGGTCCAGACTGCATTACTCGGTGGGGGAAGTGCGCGATGACATGCTCTATTATCACGTGGCTACATACATCATCGCCACCATTCAAAAAACATACATCATCGCTAACCAAGCTAGATCATGCATTAGTCATTTGTAAGTTCACAACGCAACGTCACTGCTCTTATCGTGCTGCTGGCCTTGCTACGCTCCCTCCCGTCGGGACCCACATAGTCAGCGACCCCGCGGCAGCACGTGCACGTCATCCTCCCACGGGCCCACGCGTTTTCAGTGCCGCACCCAGCTCGTAGACCAGGTCCACGCAGCAACGGGCGGATACCTCCACCCGCACGCGCCACACCTGAGCTGTACCCACGAACACGTGGGGCCCAAAACATCCTGTCCCCACACGTCACGCAGAGCACCACAGTCCACAGGTGACGCGAGCGGGCGGCCGGTACACCGCCCACCTGGCCGGCACCCAGCTCCGGCCCCATTCACGCCACGCCAATGACATGTGGGTCCCGGATTGTTTGTCCCCACGCGTCATCGGGAACGTCGCGTCGGCAGGCTCCGCTGACCTCCTGCCGTGCCGTTTAGGGCTAATCGTGTAGTTAACGGCACTAATCTCTCTCCAGTGGAGACGGCTTTAACTTCAGCGGGCGGGCGGCAGCAGCAGCAAAGGGGACGAAGCGAGTAAAATGCATGTACAGTCCCTAAACTTGCTGGCTATGTCCACAACGATCCTCGAACTAACGAAGTGCCTCGTGTCAGTCCTTGAACTTGTCCATCTACGGTCCTGACTACGTATTCCCGTCCGTGTCGATGTAACGTGGCGAACTGGCGGTCCCACGACGGTCGTGATGGCACGAGACCATACGGTCCATGGCGCGCTCCACGTCGTCCTACACGGAAATGTCGCACGCCACGAAGGAGACACTATCCGCGAGGCCAAGCGAGGGCGCCAGTACGCCGCCATCGACTGAGCAGCTTCCCGTCGTCGAGGCCGCGCGTGTGGCCGCCGCGTCCAGCCGGGGACAAGTCCTGGTCGCGTCACTGATGGAGCTCGCAAACATCGTTGCGAGAGATGCACCTGCTTCGAGGCTGCGACCGGCGCCGAGACGTTCCTCACATCCGTCATCAAGTGGCTGATCCGATCCGGTCCGTGGCGGAGCTCCTCCCGACGGCGCCTCCCGCACAGCTCGGCATCCATCGGCCGGCGAATGCACATGTCGAACTGCGCGTCGTGCAACTGCTATCAGGCTGGACTTGGAGCAGAAGACTTGCGCGTACAGAGAGGCGCAGCCTACAAAGGAAGAACCTGGGTCGTTTGCTGCGCAGGCGGAGCGCCGAAGCCCGAGGTCGTAGGCGTCCCACCGGCCGGCCGCTAACGCGCCGCCGCACGCCACCACACCGGCCGGCAGCCTGCGCGCCGCTCGCCCGTGGCCTACCGCCGCCGCACGACAGCACACCGGCCGGTCGCCTGCGCACCGCTCGCCCGTGGCCAACTGCCGCCGCACGACACCACACCGGTCGGCCGCCTGCGCGCCGCTCGCCCGCGGCAAACGCCGCCGCTCTCCATACCCCGGCAACATGCCCCGCCTCGAGGCCGAGGGCCGCTTCCATGCCCTGGCGCGACCTGCGCGCCGGCGACGCCCTCGTGCTCCGGCAGGCCTCGCCATGGATGCGCGCGGTTCCGGCCTCGTAACACTACGGCGCCCCTGCCTCCCTCCCCCACAGCTCTGCGCTGGCGCCACCAGCCTTGTCGGCCCGGCGTCCTCCCCAACTTAACGAGAATACGTACTCAGGACCGTACATACATAGTCAGGACCGTACATGGACGTCCTCGACAAGTTCAAGGACCGTCACGAGGCATTTCGTGAGTTCGAGGACCGTTTTGAACGTAGCCAGCAAGTTTAGGGACTGTACATGCATTTTACTCGGGACGAAGCCAAGCCGCTGTTCTGCTCTGCTCTGCTGCCCACCGCCCTCTCCCATCGCTATTCGCTTCCCTTGGCTTCCAAGCTACGCTCCCGCCGCTCGCCGACCTGAGCTGTACCCACGAACACGTGGGGCCGGATATCCCCTGTCCCCACATGTCACTCAGAGCACAACAGGTGACACGCGCGGGCGGCCGGTAACGGCCAAACGCCGCCCACCCAGGTCCGCCCCGACGGGCCCAAGCTTCACCGACTCGTGGGCCCTGCTTGGGTCGTCCCCACGCGTCATCGGCAACGTCGCGTCGGCAGGCTTCGATGACCGTGGGCACGGGGTCGGCGACGTTTAGGGCTAATCGTGTAATTAACGGCGCTAATACGCCACCTCCACCGTCCCCGCTCTCTCCGGTAAAGACGGCTTTAACTTAAGCGGGCGGCAGGCAGCAAGAGGGAGGGGAAGCCAAGCCACTGTTCTGCTGCTGCCCACCGCCCTCGCCGCTTCGCTTCCCTTCCAAGCTACGCTTCGGCCCTTCGGCGGGCGAATCCACTCGCGCGGCGGTCCTGCTTCTGCTGCTCCTGCTGCTGCTGGTGGCGGGGCGAGAGGGAGGGAGCGGCCGCGGCCGGCGCGCAGGTAAAAGAGCTCCGCCTCCTCCTCCCGGTTGGTTGGTTCCTCGAGATCGCTGGAGCTCTGGCTTTCTAGTGGGGTGTTGCCGCCGCGGTGCGCGGAGTTGACGAGGAGCGTCGATTCGTCCAGGCGGCCGCGGGGAGGACTTGTTTATTTTTTTGGAATTATTTTCATAAAAAATTGGGAGCGATTTACCTCCTCCTGCTCGTGATTAATCCCTGGTTGCTTGGTTCAATCGGTGGAGGAATTGTGGGCGGTGGTTTGAGCGGCTCGGTTAGCGCCCGGTTGAACGTTTCCACTTCGATCGGCTGGTTTCCTTCCTAAATTAGCACAGTACATATACTTCTGCTTCTGTACCGACTGGATTTGAAGTGTGCGCGTCTGTGTTAGGTGCCGCACATTCAGCACGTAGTAGGTCTTTTCGGCGTATTAAAGCAAGTGATTCAGTAAGGAAAGGTTTGATGTGAGGTTTCCATTTATGTGCTAATTCCCCCCCTGTTTTTTGATGGGGCAAATAGGTTCGTGTTGGAATTGGCTAATGACTGTGTCCATTTACCTGCCTGAGGTTAATGAATTTGTGAACTCATCGGATAGCTGGCTTTACTTCATCCCAAACGTTTCCCCTCGTTTGTTTTGGGATAAAAAAAAAAGCTTTAGTGCTTCTCTGGAGCTTTGCTTCCGTATTCGGAAATGTAATCCTTTCTGCATAGAATACAGTTGTGTGCATGTTGAAAGGTTCTGTGGAGATGTATTTTCTTGCGTAATGAAATGGCTTTATGCTTTGAACTTTTGATACAACCTGACTGTTTTGTGCATCTGCTGCATGGATTTGAAGTGGCGAGGAGACAATATGGGACACTGGTTTTGCTGCAATTGCCGGTTTGGCGAGGAGGATGACGGCCGTGAAGTGGAACGTTCCAAAGCTCAGGGCAATAAGATCGATGGTACGTTCATATGGCCGTGTTAAATATTATTTGGTTCACTCTCGACTGTGAATGCAAACGAATATCAGTTGTATCCCTGTGGATTTAGATATGGATATAAATGATAGGTAGCAAGCACATACTCATAGCAAATGGCACCGTTACAAATTAGGTTGGAAAATGCTTCAAGCTGTGCTCATGGACTGCCAGTTGCAGCTTTTATATAATATATGCTACTTTTGGGTTATGCAAACCATTCTTACATCCTTTGAATGGACCTAATTGGCAAATAATTAATTTGACTTTGGAGTAATTAATAACTGTTTGAATAGCGGTAAACTTCTAGTGTAAGAACAACAAATCTCACAAAGAAGAATCGAAGCACATGCTATAGCAAATGGTGCCATTAAATACTTCAAGCTGCGCTTACGAACTGCCAGACTACTTTTGTGTTATGCAAACCATTCTTAGATTATTGTCATGGGGCCTCATTGATGAAATGTTCTTCCTACGTGTCTAACGATGCCTAGATCGGCCAACCACTATCCACAGAATAGTAAATTAATTTAACTTGATTTCGTTGTAATTGATAACTGACTAAATATTGGTAACCATCCAGTGTAAGAACAACGGTTCTCACAAAAAGAATCAACACCCCCCAAAACTGTAAAAGCGGTGAGAAAGGAATAAAATGAGAGATGGTTTACTCATGGAGAAAGTCTAGAATGCCTAAACAGTAGTTAGAAAACAAAACATATTTATATGGAAAAGAAAAGAGTAGGGCCCAACCGGGTTCGAACCGGTGACCTATTGATCTGCAGTCAATTGCTCTACCACTGAGCTATGGACCCATTGTTGTTTTTTTGTTTGGCAATAACTATATGCTTTCTGAGTAGCAATATTGTGCGCTAATGGTCTCGTGTCATATTCGACTCTCTCTGTCGTGTAGTTGCAGTCATACGCCTTGATGTATTCGGTTGCATTCTATTTGAAAAGTTGGTTAAAATTTATATGTTACTGCTTGTTGCATCTTGTCTTTTTGCTGACATGATTTTTATTCCTGAGTCCTTGATGATTGCGTTTTTATGTTGTTTATCAGGCAAGCAAAAATCTTCGAAACCTGCTGATCAACCTGAACCAGATATTTCCCCTCCTACCATTGATGTCCCAGAATTGTCATTTGAGGATTTAACACAAAAGACCGACAATTTTGGATCAAGTTCTCTTATTGGTGAAGGTTCGTATGGACGAGTTTATCATGCTACTATGGATGATGGAAGGCAAGCGGCTATTAAGAAATTCGATGCATCTGAAAATGAGCCAAATGACGAATTCTTGAAACAGGTGAACATTTGCTTCCTTTTCAGTTTCCTTAATTTTACCCATTTCTGGTTTTTTAGATAAGTTTTTCTGTTTGCTATTCCTCAATCCTCATGCATTGATGATAGTACCAAAGGACTTAAGCTCTATAGTTTCATTATTTTATGAATCCAGGTCTCACTTGTATCAAGGCTGAAACATGACCATCTTGTTGAGATGTTAGGCTACTATGTGGAGGGCAACTATCGTATACTGGCATATGAATTTGCAACTATGGGTTCTCTTCACGATGTTCTGCATGGTAAGACATTAGGAACCTAGTGTCCTTAGCACGTGGCATTAGACTATTATATCAAGTTCAGTCATGATGGACCTGCATCGTTTTCTTGATAACCAGGAAGAAAAGGAGTTCAAGGTGCCCAGCCTGGCCCTGTGCTTGACTGGATGCAGAGGGTCAAGATTGCTATCGAGGCGGCAAAAGGTATAGAGTACCTACATGAGAAGGTTCAGCCTTCAATCATCCATCGGGACATCAGATCAAGCAATGTACTTCTCTTTGAGGACTTCAAGGCGAAAATTGCAGACTTCAACCTCTTAAATCAAGCTCCAGATATGGCAGCCCGTCTCCATTCAACTCGTGTATTAGGGACATTTGGATACCATGCGCCAGAGTAATTGTCTAATTCATACTAATGCATTTCTGCATGCCCTTCAATACCTTGCATTAACGTAACTCAACTATCAACTTTCCAGCTCACAAGTGTCAAAAATCTTATACATAATAGTAACATATTGCAAACGTAAGTATTGCTGTGGTTTTAGTTCATAATTCAGGTCAATATGACAGCTGCTTTGAAAAGTTATATATGCTTTTGGCTGAACTAACTCTTATGTTATCCTCGTTGGCTTGCGATTGTACGTGTTTTATAGCTGGTTGATTCCTATGGACTGATGTCAGACTGACGGTTCTCGTAACTACTCAGCCAACATAAACCACAGTTGTGGTTCTCCTGATGTAGCAATAGGGTCGTTGTTTTATACTATATGGAAGCATGGTGCACATAGACTTCAGGCTCACACTTAATAAACATCACTAGAACAAGCGTAGGTGCCCCGAGCCAAAGTAACCCTGCAGGGGCTGCAGTGGTACATCAAGGCATGGAGGTATGCTGTTTCCCGCGTCCAAGAAATCAACACTGCAGCACAGTTCTGGCGAGTACACCTACCGACCAAATAAGAATGGACCAAATTTAGTGGATTAAAGAACTTCCCAATTTGAACCCGATGATGTACACCTGTATCTAATAGTGGATGGACTCCTCAACCACTGCACTCCATTCTGTGTGCAAATGTAGGAATTGAAAGTAGTAGTTCATGCCATAGTCACCGGAGCATGGTGCATGACACGGCACTTGTCCTCTTAAAATCTATCTTAAACCCGTCATTGTGCTGCAAATCGATTTTGGGTTGACAAATATGGTTACAATGATATGTGCGAATAATCCGAGGTTCGCTATTTTTGTCCACTGTTCACTTGCGTAAATAGATCAGTTTAGACATCCAGCACATTTTATCTTCACGAGGGTACATGACTACTATGACTCGTGAATATTTTATTCATGCTATCACATGTTCTTTAGAACCAACGGTCGTACTAGTGAACCTGGACAAAGCAAGGTCGGCAGCCATTCTGGTTTTCATGATTATGATACTGACCATGGTTTGTAAGGCGGTAAGGCGACCTAAGGCGCTGGGGGGGCGCTCTGACGCTTAGGCGACGCCTAAGCGCCTAAGGCGGACAAAAACCTAAGGCACTGGGGGGGCGCTCTATCGCCTAAGCGTCCAAGGCAGGACGCCTTAAAAACAAGGATACTGACTTTAGTTTTTTTACACATTCGGACAGTAATTAGTGCTAACTACATATCCAAAAGGAACACTAGCATGTCTGGCTTCAAAGCGTCAACCAAATAGGCTACATAGACTGATAATCGTGGTGTACATTGATATCGGTTCGTCTCAGCCGTCATATTTTCATGTGATACAGATATCGTGCTTGATATTGATTTCTCATCTTATAAATTTATTCGCCAATATATGTTTGTTTGGACATTCATGTCATATATTGATATCGATTTCTCATCTTATAAACTTTATTCGCCATTATATGTTTGTTTGGACATTTTCTTTGAACTTCCAACTATAAGGTGGTTTGGCTTCTACTAGTATTTGGCATGCAGGCGTGCATCCTTTCTGTTAACTAATGTTCCTATATACAGTCTACACTGGTATTGGGTATTCTGTGCTAAAAACGACAAACTGCTTTTTTAGGGTAAAAAATGCCGTTTTTAGAAAGTCAGCTGGTGTGGGCTCCAATACCGACAATTTGGAGATTGTAAAATTTATTCACCATATCAGAATGTTTGGAGATTGTATATCTTCTTTTGGGAGAAGTTATCTAGCACGTTGCTCTGCATCTGCTGTCCCAATACCGACAAGACAAATTAATGCTGTCTGCATGTAATATGCATTTTTTAACAGTACACAGAACACTAATTTGCAAAATAGGTGCGTGTCTTCTAAGAGTTCTACAACCTTGTGGAGGACTATGTAAGCTAGTTAAGCACTAACCTTTTATGGCAGGCCTACTTAAGCCTAAATGTCCAGGATATTTTTCCCAATCTGCTAGGGTATCATTTCTGGTAGAACTTAGATATTTCTTTGATTTGCAGCCCAGACCTGCTGACATTGCTTTCCTATGCCTGCAAAGAAAAAAGTATTCATTGATAGTGTTTGAACACTTGGAAGTTAGTTTTTTGTCTGCCCATGGTTGATATTGTTTTCTGCCTTTGGAACTGCAATCTTGTGTTTTGCCTCGACCATGTTGGTTTATCTGTTCATGATGCTTATATTTGTAAACTAGGTGTATGGTTATTAAAAACTGTCCCAAGTTAGTGTTCTAGGCTTCTAGCGAGATCAAAAGCTTAATTCCATTCTTGGCATGAGTTGTGGAGATATTTGTAGTGCTGCTTTTCATGCATTTCCTTTCTAATTTGACACTCCTACTTATTGCAGATATGCTATGACTGGCCAGCTGACACAGAAGAGTGATGTCTACAGCTTTGGTGTGGTTCTTCTCGAACTTCTGACTGGAAGGAAACCCGTCGATCATACAATGCCTCGGGGCAACAAAGTTTAGTCACTTGGGTATGTCATTTGTTTGCATGCTGTTTACGATGACTGTTCATCTCTCTGTCACTGCTGGTAGAACTGAAGTTGTAGAAGTTACAAAGAAAACAGTAACTAGGCGACAGGATGCTCACATTTGCACATTGATATGATATCGAAAGTTAGCTTAGTTATATGTGATTTTGGATTTGAATTTGGTCCCATCTAACTGAGCAGTGGACTTGAACAAGCAACAACTTTGTCCAGCTTCGAGTATTTCAACCAGTTAGTGCCTGACACCAAACCTAATGGGAAATTGGGATGATGACCATCCACACGTCCTCCGTTAAGAATTTTGGATTTCTCTAATAGCTCAAATTTTGGCTGGTTCCAGCTCTGGCAGTTGATGAGTACTCGCTATTGTTAGGACTTCTCTGATAGCAAGAGCTGTAAAATTTCCATAACTAACCTGGGTTGTGCAAATTTCTCTTCAGGCCACTCCAAGATTGAGTGAAGATAAGGTCAAACAGTGCATAGATCCTAGGATGAAGGGAGAATATCCTCCGAAGGGAGTTGCTAAGGTATATCTCTCATTTATTCTGCATTATATTTTATAGTTATTAGCTTGATGAACAATGGCGTTACTGATGTTACTCTTTGCACCCTCACCTGCAGCTTGCCGCGGTGGCAGCCCTGTGCGTGCAATACGAAGCGGAGTTCAGGCCCAACATGAGCATCGTCGTCAAGGCGCTCACTCCGCTGCTAACACAGAGAGCAGCAGCAGCGCCAGCAGCCTCAGAGCCCGCAGCCCCGACAACCGAGGCCTGAAGATTTAGATCATGGGACCCCTCGGCGCTTACTACCTCGCGATAGTAGCACATTGGGAGAGAGCCGTTTGGACATTTAGTTGGGTTGGATACAGAATGCATGAATTCCCTCTGCCAGTTGGTTACCACCCTAGGTTTTTTGCTTCTTGAGATTTGTTCTGTACATTGGTCTGTTGTAGGTTCAACGTTGTTTGTTGTTCCCCTTTTTCGCATGTACACACACAGCAGAGGTGTTGGAAACTTCGACGTTATTTGGAATTAGATGCAACATGCTCTGAAAACTTCCATCTGGTGCTCGATGTGGTTTTCCAGAATCTTAAAGCAATTGTGTGGTGCTATTAACCGTCGTGGCCTATCTGAAATCTTGACAGTGTTGAGCGGTTGAGCTTAAACTACATCGAACAAGCCAGCATCATCTTCTTCGGTGTAGCCCTTTTGGCCTACCCGAAGGCACCACATTTAGGCCCATCTACGAACCAGGCAAAGCTCAAACGGACAAAAAAAGACAAGGCAAAGCTGCGTTCAACGCTCTCCAGTGTCCGTTTAATTTGCTGAACGCCGAACTTTGGAGTTAAACCTAGTCGATGGTATATATCCTCTTCTGTCAACATTTGTAAAGAAAATCCGCAACCCTATAGGTAAAAAGAAAAATCAAACTTTAAAAAGAGAATGTTAAGGACATGCAGCAGGCATTTGTTATCCTCCGAACTCGTTTTGCTGTTATTCGGTAACCTGCTCAAATATAATCGCTAGACCATATGGGGAAGGTCATAGACGTTTGCATTATCATGCGCAACATGGTTGTGAATAGTGAGCGGCGAGCGCGATGCTGGTCAAGTGGTCATGCATAACAACGGAGCGTCCCGACCTAGTTGGCTCAATTTCTCGCCGTGCATACGAAAAATCCTGATGAAGAAGTTCCTCACTAACTGGAAGATGATCTAATCAAACACTTCTGCGTGCTCAAATAATCCAAGTGTCACTTGTTTTCAAGAACTTGCAGAATTGTAATTTGCATTGTTATATAACTATCTTGTTTATATATTTGGATTATTTTTTGAATCATGCAATCTAGCTGTATATCTCCTTAGTGTTAACATATTGATGAAAATTTGCAAAAATGAAAAATTTGAGAGCAGGCCATCCCAATATCGGGAGACATGTGTCCACCACATTCCTTCTACGAACACATTTTTAGGGTGTCGAACATATTTTCAGGATGTTGATAAAGATGTTGACGTGCCAACGGACGGTGAAATGTGAGAGATATATGCCAAGTTTAGTCTCAACGGGCGGACAACAAAACGACGAGTCACCACCGCAATTTCTGGGCGCCACCGTCCCAACTCCTCCACGCATATCGAGTTTGTTTTGCAGGGTGCATTAATATATTTTTATTCCCTCCGTGCATAAAATGATGTCTCAACCTACTCCAAATTTGTATTTATCATGTCTAGATACATACAAATTTGGAGTAGGTTCTAGATACATACAAATTTGGACTAGGTTCTAGATACATACAAATTTGGAGTAGGTTAAGACATCTTTTGTGGACGGAGAGAGTACAATTTTGAAGAAAATACAGGATTTCCATTTTGCCGCCAAAACTCTAAAAAAAATGGTTATCATAAAAGGGATATGCTCGAAGCCGAGTTTATTTCCATTCAATCCGGCGGACAACAAAACGACCAGTCGCCGCCGCAATTCCCCGTTCTCCCCCAGCCGACCACCACCGTCCTGACTCCTCCACACATCCCCTCACCCAGTCACCCTGCCGCCGCACCGTCCTCCCGGAGTGCTGTGACCCATCCATGGCCGCCGCACCCCAGTAGACAGGAACGGGTCCACGAGCCGGAGCAAATCTGGCCAAACACATCCCCAACCGGAGCACAAATCGCCGACTTTGGGCCGCCAGCTCGGTCGGCGCGACTCGGAAGCCTGCAAGCGGACGGATTCTTCTCCCGGCGGCGTGGTTAGTCTTCCATTACCTTCCAACGCGGCGGCATATTTCTGAGCTGCTGCAACCCTGTATAACTTCCCCCTGCGTACTAATCCCCAATCACTCCCACAGAACCATGGAGAGCACCCGGCCGGCCCTGCCTGTCCCATGGTCTCGCGTGTACGGGGCATCTCGCCGCAAACGCGGCCCGGCCCCGGCCGCCGCCATGGAAAAAGTCCCCACGGACCTCAGGGAGGTCGCTCGCTCTACGCGGCTGCTCAGGATCGAGGCATTCAGCTCGATGCTCACTACCAACTATATGAGCATGGACGGCTGTTTCGCGAAAACCACATGGAGCGTCTACGGTATGACTGGGAAGTTCGTTTCTATCCTGCCATGAAGGTCGCCCACCCTACTCCTACTAGCCCTCCTCCTATGCCCGATACATGGGTAGCTGTGGAGCTTGCCCTCCCCAGTACCAGTGGTGAAGGTGAAGCCCTCATTGGCGCCAGGCTAAGCTGTCGGTTGGTCGATCCGAGAGGCAAGCTGATTCCTTCCGGAGGAGACCACCCCCCTCCTTCACGACAAAACATTGTAGCTTTCCTTGTGCCAAGAAAGCATCTTGCAGAATCAGGATATCTCAAGCACGATTCCCTGACAGTTGAATGCACCATCATGGTGCTCATGAAATCCCCTGATACGACTGTCCTCCCGGATAAACAAGTGCCCGTGCCATCCTCTAACTTGAACCTGGACCTTGCAAAGCTCCAGCAGAGCAAGACCGGAGCAGACGTCACATTTATCGTGTCCGGCGAGTCCTTTGCTGCACACAAGCTCATACTTGCAGCAAGATCCCCTGTATTCAACGCCGAGTTCTTCGGGGACTTTGGTGAGAAGAATGCTCAACAAATCCAAGTCGAGGGCATAGAGGCAGCAACGTTTCAGGCCATGCTTAACTTCATCTACACCGACGCGGTGTCTGAATTTGATGAGCAGTCGGAGGACGGAGCAGCGTTGGCTCAACATCTACCTGTTGCTGCTGACAGGTATGGACTCGACAGGCTCAAGCTGATCTGCGAGGCAAAGATTTATAATGGCATCAAAGCCGGGACTGCAGCCACAACTCTGGCTTTTGCTGAGCAGCACAACTGTTCGCAGCTCAAGGCCAAGTGTATCGAGTTCATCGTCAGCACTCCTGATATCCTGATGAGGTGTTGGCGACCGATGGGTACACACACCTTGTAGAAAGTCACCCATCGGTGCTGCGTGACCTTCTCACGTCTGCTCGTGGAAGGAAGAGACAGAAGCAGGGATTTGATGCTGCCTAGTTCCGGTTTCTGATCTTTCATGGATGCAAGTCGACTTTCGTCATGTCTTTCCAAACAATTGAACCGTAGCTCAGTGTTAGAACTCCAAGATTGTACTCTCTGTTTGTGCTCGTCATGCATGCTTAGTAACTTAGTATCTGTCTTTCTCTGAAAATGAGAACTTATCTCCATTCAGATATCTCATGAGCAACTCGTTGCTTGCATTCTCTTCAGGTTGATAGCGATTTTGAGCGAAGTGTCGGAAAATTGGTGTCTCTTTTGTTTTGGCAATGTCAGTACCATCACTCTATCTGTTTCAGTGATGTTAACAGTCTAGCACGATTCAGACTTTTAGAGTGTAGACATGATTTGCGCAGCTGCAGTCCGACAAACAAGGTGTGTGTATTTGCTATTACAAGATATTTTCAAATTTGGGAGCACCAACAGCTGAACCAACATATTGGGCAACTTGTCAAATATCTTAAAAGGATGCAATCTATAGTACTACAGAAGCACATGTAGTTCTGTTATATTTTTTTTGTAGTCGATTTGCATGAATAAGTGATTCATCTTTGATCGTTACATTCTTCAGAATGTAAGGCATCAGTCTTTATTAAGAGGAGGTAGTATAGAAGTAATTTGAAACGAAATTTCCCTTGTGAGCAATTAACTCACCGCCTGTAGGTACATGCAAAATCATCACAACGTTCATCTAAGCAACCGCCTGTATAAATTCATTACCTGAGCCTAACTACAATATGTACATTCTAAATCTGCATATGTACACCAAACATTTCAACATCTGCATCGTAAACTTTACTTTCTCGCATTACATCAAACAACTCCCAGATCATCCAGTAGATGGACCCCCTGTTTGGGTGAGACGCGTCCCTTGCGACGAATCCGTGCACCTCCTTCCTGATCTCCTTCCAGCTGCGCCGGGCCTCCTTCCTCACGCCGGCCTCCTCCATCCTCCGCCGCACCCTTCCAGCGTCGCGGCGTGGATGGCCGACATTAGCACGAGCTCGCTGAGTCCCGGTCACCTCCCCCTTCCGAGAGCTTCGTGAGCTTCTCCGCGGCGAGCCTCCCCGTCTCCAGGTTGCCGTGCAGCCTGCACAACGCCAGCACGGTCTTCCATATCAGGACGCCAGTCTCCGATGACATGTCCTGGATCAGCCGGAGCACGTCGTCAAACCTGCCGATCCGTCCCAGCATGTCAACCAGGCAGGCGTAGGCGCAGAGCCGTGTTGTCCAGCCATTACTGCTCTAAAAAGAACGCCTGAAATCCAGTGTTTCCTGATATCCCTCATTGAAAGGAACGCGTGCCTGAAATAGATTCCGTTAATTTTATCCAGCTAACCCTTACAAACAGCATGTACTTTACAATTTCCACCGTAAAAAGTTCATATCTCTGATGCCAAATAGCATGATCTTATTAATTCTCACATCTATATGTGCTAATATATATTAGGTTATTACTACAAACAAACTAGGAGTGGACTAGAATGCATATGATTTTACAAACAATTTCCAGGAGAAAATGCAGACAAATTTTCTCTGGTAGTCTAATTAATGTTCTACACCATAAATTCAATACATGATCGATCTAGATACTTCGACGACGAACTAAAATGGTCAAGCATAAGATACTTGTACATAATATTCACCATAGACCTAGACGACATAGTTTTCATTTAGAAAATCTTGGACAGACAAGATCCCAAGAGACCTCAGAGATATGTTCAAGACAAGTAAGATGGTATCTTCAAGTTTAAGCATCATTGCTGTCAAACTCTGAAATACTTGGAACAAAAATGACCAAGTACCATCATCGCAGGTGAACAAATGCACCTTAGTGGAACAGGTAACAGACAATTCCATCATATGTATGTATCACCAATCTTCTTGAGAACTTCTCAAAAAGAAAAATCTTGACTTGAGAGGAGTATGTTGACTAACTGACATCCTTCTCAGAGAAGAGTAGAAGACACACTTCTTTTCACCCTCATTTGCTTCAACTACCTAGAGTAATTAGCAATAGCAGGTGGAACCCTGAAAGCTGGAGCTCATTTGGTCGATTCCAAGGCAATCTTTCAAGTCACATTCCAAACTGTCAATGAAATTATTAGCTAAGCTTCTGTCTTTTTATGTGACTCAAACAGTAACTGAGAAGGCCATGTTACAGTTTCGCCGGCATGTTACTAGGCAATATCAGAATACAGTCTTACAATGTTAAAAATTAAAGGGCAGTTTGTTGGAGTTATAAACCCGGTTTATTAGTGAGTCTACCGCCAAATGGGGTAAGTATAACTAAAATATAGCAATCGTACATGTCACACTGAAAGGTTTTTAATCATCTTTCTGCAGCACATTTTAATCGATTACAGACTGAAATCAATATGCTATTGATAATAGTAAGACAGTAATACATAAACATACATCATCAATCATTCACATTGGTTAGCTTATAACAGTAGTTAGAAAGAATCGTGTAATGGAAGTAGCAATATGAAAAGAACAAAAACTTAGTTACCTTGACAGAAATGGATGAAACTATCAGGTCCTTTGCAACACCTTAAATGGATACGAATATCAAAACATCGGTGAAGTATCCCTCTGAACTCTAATGTTGTCGGTGATCCTGCCACGGCGAGGTCTCAGTTCTGCTGCTTGACAGCTGGGGAATTCCTCTAATACAGACGGTGGATCCATTTATCACTGGCAAAGGTGAAAAACTTAAAAGGATAAGTTGAGTACTTGAATGAAGGAGGGGAGAGGATGAGCTCAGGATTCCTCCACCCGCTCAACCTACATCCATACTCCACAATGTTGCATAGAACTTCAGAATTAACATCCCATTCCGTATGCTCAGGCAGAATTGCGCATTTTTATCAAACAACTCGAGAATATGTATCTTGCATATTTAAATCTGCATATGTACATCGAACAATTCAACATCGTCTTTGTCGTACGCTACATCTTGCATGGCATCAAACAATCCCTGGAGCATTTGGTAGATGGGCACCGAGTCGGGATGAGACACATCCCAGGCGACAAAGGCATGCACCTCGTTCCTCACCTCCACCCAGCTGCACCCGGCCTTCTTCCTGACACCGGCCTCGTCCATCCTCCGACGCACCCTGCTGGCGTCGCGCCACTCCCCGCGCATCGCGTGGATGCCCGACATCAGCACGTAGTTCGCCGAGTCCTGGTCCTTCCCCCCTTCCGAGAGCTCCACGAGCTTCTTGGTGGCGAGCCTCCCTGTCTCCAGGTTGCCGTACAGCTTGCACGACGCCAACAATGTCTTCCATATCAGGACGCCAGGCTCGAACGGCATCTCCTGGATCAGCCGGAGCGCGTAGTCGAACCTGCCGCTCCGTCCCAGCATGTCGACCATGCAGGCGTAGTGCGAGGGTGTCGGTGCGGCGTGCTGGCCGGCCATTACTGATCTGAAGAATGCCATTCCATCATCCACCAGTCCAGCGTGGTTGTACGCTGCTAGGACTCCCAGGAACGTCGACTCGTCTGGCTCACCGCCACCTTTGGAGCACATCTCACCGAATGCCTCCAGTGCCATGCTAATCTCTCCATGCTGAGCGTACCCGTGGATCAGCGAGTTCCAGGACGTCGCGTCACGGTGATCCAAGATGTCGAAAGCGAGCCTCGCAGGAACGATCTGGCCGCACTTGGAGTACATGTTAACCAACGCATTGCCGGTGCAGATCTTCGAGTCACATCCTACCTTCAGGGCAAGGCAATGGAACTGCCTCCCTTGATCCAGCAGTGCCAGGTCAGCGCAGGAACTCAGCACGCTCGAGAAGGCATAGTCGTTCGGTGTGAGACCTTGTGAGTGCATCTGGGAGAGCAATGCTATGGCCTTCTCACCATGACCATTCTGGAAGTATGAAGAGATAGCTGATGTCCAGCTGACAATGTCAGGATTCTCTATTTTGCTGAACACAGCCTCCAGTTCTTCAACAAAACCACTTCTGCCATACATGGAGAGCAGGGCATTGGACACCCGGAGATTGCCCATGAGGTCGTGCTTGATGGCCAAGGAGTGAAGCTGACGCCCCAGCTCTATGGATCCACAGGCACCAAGAGCAATCGACAAGGCAAACTCGTTAGGATATACGACGCCCTCCGAGAGCATATGGTCGAACAACTGCAGCGCGTCCTCCAGCATCCCAGCTCTGATGTGCAGCTGCATCATGGAGCACCAGGCTACCACGTTCTTGCACTGGAGATCATTGAACACCGTCTTTGCCATGTCGAGATCGCTGTTTCTTGAGTAGAAATCAATCAATGCGCTCGACGCGTATATGCCCGTCGACGGCGAGCCCATGGCCTTGACCATGTAGCAGTGTATCTGCTCACCCAAAACGTGCGGGCAACGCGCCGCCAGGACACTTGTCACCATGTGCTCGTTCGGCTCCACTCCACGCATCATCATCTGGCCAAGCGTCTCCACCGCCAGCCCAAACTCGCCGCACCGGCAGAAGGCCGAGACGAGCGAGGTGTAAGCAACGACGTCCGGGGACTCCATCCGGTCGAGCACATCCTGGGCTGCGCCCAGGGAGCCGCACCGCGAGTAGAGCTCGACCAAGCAGCTCCCGACCCACGCGTCCCCGGCGAACCCGGACCTCACGGCGAGCGAGTGCACCTGCTCACCGGCGCGGAGCGCGCCCGCGGCCGCGCACGCCGCCAGCGCCGCGTTGCACGCGAAGTCGTTCGGCGCGACGCCCGACGCCACCATGTCCGAGAACGTCTCCAGAGCCTCTACGGGGCGCCCACCGCGCGTGAGCCCGGACACGGCCGAGGTCCACGCGACCACGTTCTTCCGCGGCATTCGGTCGAACAGGTCCAGGGCGTCCGCCAGCTTGCCGGCCTTCATGAGCCCGTCCAGCCGCTTGCATTCGCGCACGACCTCCGGAGGCTCGCGACGAATGTGGCGGCGCGGCGGAGGTCCCTGGCCTGGAGGCGTCGGGAGGAGCTTGGCGTGGAGCCCGGCCATTGCTCGCTCGTGTCCACTCCCATGGCAGAGCTTTCGGGCTCCAGAGGAACGATCGAGTTGAAATGGATAAGCTTCGGTCCAGTGTAGGCCGTGTGGAAATTGGGCTGCAATGTTACGTCGGCCAGAAAGAGCCTACGGCCTAACAGGCCCATTAGGGCCAATCCACCAAGCAGGCAAGCCTCGAAACTGAAAAAAAAAGAGGGAGAAGGGCAAAGCTGCAGAGCAGAGCGGAGCAGCAATGGAGTTATGGAGGCGCGCGGCGACCTGCGGTCGATCCTGCCGCTGATCCCGGTGGTGCTACGCGGAGGCGCGCTCTTCTGGCCGCCGGAGGCGCAGGAGAAGATAAAGGCTCTTGCTCTCGGGCCCGACGTCAGCCGCGTCACATCCGGCGACGTCCTCGCCGACGCGCTCCACGACCTCCGCATCGCCCTCTCCCTCCCGGCGCTCCCCTTTCGCGCCGTCGAGAGATACGCGCTATTCTTAGACGATCTACTCTCTCGGGCCCACGCGCGGGAATGGTTCTCGGACGTGCTCCCCCGCCTCGCCCGCCTTCGGCGCTGCTCGAGGACGCCGCCACCGTCGCGCTTGGGCTCCTGACGCCGGCGTCACATGACGCCGGCGTCGTGCTTATCGGACAGGATCTCGCCGCCGCGCTGCTTGCCTGCGCGCTCTTCTGCCTGTTCCGCACCGCCGGTCGCGGCGAGGCCCGCCTCCCGGCCATCAATTTCGACACATTGTTCGCGTATGCCCCTTGGACTTGGCTCATTCGGTTTGCGTTTTCCAAGGTTTAATCAATCCTTGCAGATGTAGAAGTGATTAGCTGTTCTTACTGATCTCTTGTGCTTCTGACCGTCTGTGGTTTACTTATGGATCGACAGGGCAACTGACTTACAATTCGAGGCCAAGTCAGGAGCACAAAGTGAGGTGCCTTGCTCAATATTTCGAGAGGGTGACCGCGTCTACGCGTAATGGTTTTGTGTCGTTTGAGCGGAAGGTTCTTCCGCGTGGTTCTGTTTCTTGGGTATGGTTGGCCGCTGGTTATCCGGTAACGCGATGGGGATGGGGATGGGAGAATAGTTGTCCCCGTGGCAGTTAATGGGATGAGGATGGTGAAAATTTTATTTTATAGGGATGGTTATGGTTAGGCAATAACCGGTGGTTAGTATCCCCGTTGCCATATTGACCCTCTACCCATTCCGGGTAAGTGTCGCTGTATATTTTACACTAGTCCTCTTGCATGGTTCCTCCGATATTAACTAGCACCAATTAGTTGAGTTCACCTTTGTTTGTTAAATCCTAACAGAGCTTGTAACTAGCACTGTTTCAGACCATATGCCTCTTTACATGAGATGCTATAGCTTACATGGAGTGGATTAATTAGATAAAATCCTTCCTACAATTTGAGAATGTATTCAAAGAGGAGTACTATGGATCGGCTAACGATACACTAGAGATCTCTATTAAGATATTTTTTAGACTTTACACAGTAGATATTGTTAGGGATATTTAAATCTAAATGCATCTACCAAAAAAGGATGCTCCAAACATTGAAAATATATAGCCAATAATTATATAGTAGAAAACCAGCATACTTATTGTTACAAAATATATTTAAATTTTGTATAAGATAAGTGCATTTTGAATGTACATTACAAGATAAAAATGATACAATTATTATTAGTGACATTCATATTTAGCTAACTGTAATGTAATGGGAAGATACGTACACTAAGGTTGCACCATAATTTTTATAGTTATCTATACTACTATTAAAAGAGCAAACATGTTGGGATATTTTAAATCTTGTCCGTTCAATTTTTAATCAATGATCTAGATTGTCCCGATGTCGAGCAGCAAACACATTAAATCTTGTCCGTTCAAATTTTAATCAACGATCCAGATTGTCTCAATGTGGAGCACCAAACAACTTTGACCGGTCAAACCATTTTTACCTTACGTTCGATCGATCCCTGGTGTTTCCTATCGATAGTTGGCGCCAACACGGAAAGAAAAGCCCAGTTATTTTCGTACGAGGACAATCGATCGACGTTGGATTTGGATTAGGACTCGGACAACACGTACTTACCCAAGTTCAAAAGGTCTCCGCATATGATCCGGCATTAGGTAGAAAAATAAGTACAATAAAACCTTACAAACATATTTTATGGAAATCATACGTCCAAGGAAGTGACGCAGGAGTATGAAAATCGTACGGTTCGTCCATGCACAAAAACGTTTTCCTCGGCATCACGTATAAGCATACAGGCGCGTCGCTAATTTTTTGTTTCATACTAAATCTCAGCGATCGTGACCATCTTAGACAAGACATGGATCCAAATATCCGGACCAGACCCGGGTCGGCTCCTTCTCTGTGTCTTTAAATATGGTATCAATTGATTGTCCCATCCAACAGACCGATCCAAGCTTCCAATCGAAATCGAGTGTTCCAAGCTATCAGGCACGGAAGCTAGTAATTCGATGAGACGGAAACAATGTCGACCAGGTCGTGGGCGAGAAGAGTAAGATAATCAAGCCGCCGCCGACTCTATCAAATCCACCACATTATCGATCGCGAGTACATCGATAACGGCATTCCGCTTCACCGCTGTAACATGCATGCCGCCGCACGCCAGAGGTACCAGCAGCGCCAACACCACCACGTCCGGCCAGCAGGACCCAAAAGCTCCCGCCGCCGGACAAGCATTCCAGGAGGACCTCGCGCAGGACATGGAGGCAAAACCGCCTCAACGATCGGCCACCCAAAACGAAGGATGGCCTAATTAGCTGTCACGATCCTGAAGTCGGCAAGTCGCGTATACTAAGGCCTCGAGCAGCATGACCTCGACCGCTCGATGCTGCCTCGAGCCATAATTTCGTCTCATCCCCGTGTCTAAACTTCGGCACTCAGTGATGCCTCGGGCCCACCACTCGATGCTGCCTCGAGCCATAATTTCGTCTCATCCCCGTGTCTAAACTTCGGCACTCAGTGATGCCATGAGCCCACGACTGACTGATGGCTCCGATGATCGCCGATGCCGCCTTGCCGCCCGGCGATAGCATTGTCCAATTTCCAAATGACGTAAGCGCAGCAACGAGAGGATGCGGCCTGCACACAAACACGTGAGACAACGGCGATGCCGAACGGTCGTGGCCCTTTCGGCGGACAAGCAGCCAGCACGTGGAGCCACAGTGCACGTCGCAGCGACACCTGCTAGCCACAGATCAGTGAACCCTCACTTGCAACAGTAGCCTCTGTGCTTGTGAACAAAGCCTGACGGCGGCTGCCTTCTATGCAATACATGGATAACTGCTTTTCAGATATAGTTGGTTTCTGAATATTTACAAATGGTAATTTAATGTTCTCACGTACAACTTGTAAAGACGTGCGTTGCACGTACATGCCAACTAGTAGTTAATAAAGTATAAAAGTTTAGTATAAATTAAATTGATTTAACTCATCAAGAAAAACAAAAACTGTAGAAGCATAATCAAAAATGGAATAAGATACTTGAGTTTGAGTGAAGTTAGCCACATGTTGGATTTCTTCATATGTTGTCAGTATTCGTTATTGAACAAGTAGAAAGAGTTTACCTTCAGCAAATATAGCGTGGCTTCACATTGCTTTTCAGTCACCGGCCTTCACTCACATTGCTTTTTAGTCACCTTCACAAGTACAAGATAACTAATGAGTAATACAAATGATTTAAGGGGAATGAGCGGAGATAGGAAGAAGAACTGAAAATGTCGAACCTACATATTGCCTCATCCTGTGCTCGTAGAGACATCGAGAATAGTCCCAAAAGCACAAGAAAATATTTTTGTAGTGCTTAAAATTGAGACAACCAATCAATGTTGTTGAAGTGGCATGAATATATTTTCTATTTAACTTTAACTAGCTAAGTGCCCACGCGAGACTGCATATACGTCTCTCTCTCTATATATATAAATTCTATTTCAACTATATGTCTACTTTTTTGCAGAAAACTACATGCCTTTACTATAGTGTGTTATGTCATTGTGCGTGGTGTAACATATATTAATTAAGCACGTAAATGGTTAAGGGCAATGGTTTTTTGTGTGTAATGAAACTGCAATATGGGAATGCTTGCAAAATTAAAAATATCGATATATAGCCTATGTTCTCTCCCAACAAATTACACAAGCGCCCATAAGAAAAAATAGACACAGCAACATTCCCATAGATACATGTCATTTATCCTTTCTTTCTTTCCCTCTCCATCTCTTAATAAAATTCCGACACAAATGGTCCTCGTGATCTACCCCATCATGTCATCTCTCCAATCCATCTAGCTATAGTTAGTCGTCTCCCGACCGTTGCTGCCATTTCCTCTCGCTGACCACTAAAAAGATGAAAGTGAGGGGGTTGATGAAGGAAAAGATTCGAAAAGCGAGTGAGGGGAGGACGCAAGAAGGGGTGCAGCATCACGTTGTAGTGGGCAGAGGGGAGAGAGCCTACGCATGGAGGGAAGTACGACTTTTGTCAAGCGGGTAATATATTTTGCTATAACTGGGTAAGCGATGAGTTTTGTGTTGATGAAATCAATATGAATCGAGACTTGTGGCAACAAATTATTTTTCACCGGTTAGTCCATGAATTCTGTATCATATACAGTAGTTGGAACAATTTTATTCTAGGTGTTGCACCCTGCTCCCGATTCTATTTCGTATCATATGAATCAACACAAACAAAATCTTGGGATAGAGGTGTGGCAATTGGGCTGAAATGGATAAGCTACCGAGGAACGAACGAGTTAGAACGAGCCTAAGGCCTAACATGGCCCATTAGGGCCCATCCACCAAGCAAGCAAAGGCTCGAAACCGGAAAAAAAAGAGGGAGAAGGGCAAAGCTGCAGAGCGGAGCAGCAATGGAGGCGCGCGGCGACCTGCGGTCGATCCTGCCGCTGATCCCGGTGGTGCTCCGCGGCGGCGCGCTGTTCTGGCCGCCGGCGGCGCAGGAGCAGCTGAAGGCGCTTGCCCTCGGGCCCGACGTCAGCCGCGTCACGTCCGGCGACGTCCTCGCCGACTCGCTCCACGACCTCCGCGTCGCCCTCTCCCTCCCGGCGCTCCCCGCGCGCGCCGCCGAGGGGTACGCGCTCTTCTTCGACGACCTCCTCTCTCGGGCCCACGCGCGGGAGTGGTTCTCCGACGTGCTCCCCCGCCTCGCCCGCCTCCTCCTCCGCCTCCCCGCGCTGCTCGAGGACCACTACGCCGCCGCCACAGCCGCGCTCGGGCTCCGCCTTCTGGCGTCGCAGGACGCCGGCGTCGTGCTTCTCGGCCAGGAGCTCTCCGCCGCGTTGCTCGCCTGCGCGCTCTTCTGCCTGTTCCCCACCGCCGGCCGCGGCGAGGCCCGCCTTCCGGCGATCAATTTTGACACATTATTCGCGTACGCGCCCTGGCTCATTTCGTTTTGGGTGTTCTATGGTTCAATTAATCCTTGTAAGCGGGTAAAATTTACAAGCTGTTCTTACTGATCTCTTGTGCTTCTGTGGTTTACTGATGGATCGACAGGGCACTGACTTACAATTCGAGGCCAAGCCAGGAGCACAAAGTGAGGTGCCTTGCTCACTATTTCGAGAGGGTGACTGCATCTACGCCTACTGGTTTCGTGTCGTTTGAGCGGAAGGTTCTTCCGCGCGGCTCTGTCTCCGGTGGCGTTACCTACCCTGACAGTGATGCCTGGATGAAATCTGCCGCGCCCCTCTGCCCATTCCGGGTAAGTGGCGCTGTATATTTAGCACTAGTCCTCTTGCACAGTTCCTACGATATTAACTACCACCAATTAGTTGAGTTCACCTTTTTTGTTAAATCAAAGCAGAGCTTGTAACCAGCACTGTGTCAGACCATATGCCTCTTTACAGTTGACATGTAGTTGATTATTTAGATAAAATCCTTCCTACAATGTGAAAATGAATTCAAAGAGATGGGAGTAGTTCCCCGGGATGATATCTGAGGAGTATTGCAACAACTCTATCATATTGAGTTGTATATCTTCTATGAACTGTGTCTTTGTAGGTCTATTAGAATAGCTGTTTGTTTTGAAATTAGCATCACATGGTAGATATGCTTTGGACTCACTGTTATCAGTAAATGTATTGATCTTTTTTCTATGTGATTATCTCTTTGTTCTTCATAATGTGTATACTTCCTGGGAGAATCACATGCTGCAATATTGAGTTATTATCAACATTTTGATGATTTTGTGCACATGATAAATTATATGTGTGCTGGTATTACACGATAACGGAAAAAAGGCTAATATGAATATATGACTCTGACATTTCAGTACGAATTAAGGGCAGCAAGTGGTTATCTCTCATCATAATCTTAAAACGCCTAAATTCTTTACAATTGAGATGAAGTCTGCTGATTGTTTGTTTTCTTTTCATTAGTAGGTAATTTCCTCAGGTTTGATAGAAGATGAGGAAGAAGAAGCCCTTGAGGTCGACTTTGCAAATAAATATTTGGGAGGAGGTGCCCTTTCCAGGGGTTGTGTGCAGGTCCCTTTCTTTTGATTGATAGATTACCTCCTTAATGTTAGATAAATCACGCCGATGTAAGTTTTTTTGCGGTTTTCTTATACATCACGTATCTCCTCTATGGTATAGGAAGAGATCCGTTTCATGATAAACCCAGAGTTGATTGTGGGCATGCTCTTTATGTCTTCAATGGAAGATAATGAGGCTATAGAAATTGTTGGTGCAGAAAGGTTCTCACAGTATATGGGGTTAGTTTTAGCCTTACCCACCCTTTGCTTGATTTAGTTCATAGGTTGATAGGAAATATTCGACACTACTAATCAACTATGAAATCCCTACAAAACTTGATGACTTTAACTTCGTAAATGAACCCTTCACTTGCTTCATACAGGTACGGTTCCTCATTCCGCTTTGTCGGTGACTATTTAGATCAGAAACCCCTTGATGCAATGGGTAGACGAAAAACTAGGATAATAGCAATTGATGCTTTGGACTGTCCAGCTAAGTTGCAGTATGAAGCTAGTGGTCTTTTAAGGTATGTCTTGATCTTATTCCACTTCAGTGTGTCACAGTATTTCCTGATTTCTTGGTAGCTTGTTCTTGAACACTTAAAAAAATGATATATAGTTTAGTTTTTTTCTAAAGTGTTTTCATCAGTAATACGTATATGTGCAGGGAAGTTAACAAAGCGTTTTGTGGATTCACCAATGGATTAAAGCATCAGTTCTATGTGAAGCCATTTCAGGTGTTCGCCTAATGACTCCTATGGAGTTCTGTTAATTGACATACTTTATGAATTACCAAATTTTAAGCTCTGGCAAGTGAAAAATGTCAGAGTCTATTAGTAAAACATCTTGATCTCTGGTTATGTCAGAAACTGACCTTTTATTATGTATTCGGAACTATCATATTTTTTCTGCTCGTTGAGAAATGAAGTAATATAAGTTTAGGTCAGAACATAATGGGCCTCTGCTGCTTGTGTATATGATTTCAAATAATGACTAACATGATAAGCAGTAGCTTACTACTCCCTCTGTCCACAAAAAGATGTCTCAACCTAGCTAAAATTTGTATGTATCTACACACTAAAACATGTCTAGATACATACAAATTTGGATTAGGTTGAGACATCCTTTTATGGACGGAGGGAGTATATGGGACAGCATTGGAAATATGGTGTCTGAACTTCTGATCACGTTTTAACTTTTAACACATGGCTTCAGGATTCTAATACGATGGATAAGGGTCCAAGTGTTAGCTCTGATGACTATATAGGAGTTTCAACTGGAAATTGGGGTTGTGGAGCTTTTGGTGGAAACCCTGAAATTAAGAGCATGATTCAGTGGCTTGCTGCATCACAGGTACAGGAAACAGTGTTATTACAGTCAAATTTCAGGGGTTGGCAACTTGGCATTACTAGTGAACTATTTCTGTTCCCTAGTAAATTTATGCACTGATAAATTCAACTATCAACATGATTGGAGTGATTTGTGGATTACTATTTGCAGGCACACCGACCCTTTGTTAATTACTATACTTTTGAGGATGCATCACTGAAAAGACTAGAAGAGGTACCACAAGTCTATAAAACCGTCTTCATTTTCTTTATGATATACACAAGTACAAAAATAATATTTGGCTGTACTACTTTCAAAGGTGTGGTAGTTTTGCATGTTCAATTATCTTCACAGTTCTGCAATCACATGCTTGAAATGTCTGGCTGTTGTACTTCTTTTAGTGCACTGGTATCTAATCCTTGGGGATTTGGATCTTCCCCCCATTGAGTGGGTCCAGTAGATGTTTTCCATGGACAGATGACAGGTTAGCGATGGGGTCATCTAATCCATATCTGGAAGGTTTAGTACTGTACTTGCACACTAGTCATGATGGATGGTTCTAGATGGAGCAGGGATCCTCCTTTCTTCTTTACCTAATGGAGCCGGTCATAATCACATGTTGTCATGCTTTCCTTTGATGTTAGCTTCGCCTTACTCTTTGCATCATTACACTGTTGCAGGTAATCCTGTGGATAACACGCCACGGGTGGACTGTCGGCGAGTTGTGGCACATGATTCTCGAGTATTCATCGCAGAGACTCAAAGGAGAAACCTACGAGGGTTTCTTGACTTGGTTACTCCCCAAGGACGGCGCAGATAGCAACGTAGATTTCATGTGTGAGTAGCCCAGTTTCGTGAGGTTAGCATTTGTGTAATGTGCATTACTTGTGTGAGCAGCAGCTTTGCAAAAACATTATTTGATTATTTGTTTCCTTGACGACAAACGAGCAATGTGCGAGACCAATTTATGAATTCCATGATTGGGCATAGTCATACATTGATCTTAAATAGTATGATCAACAGGTTATCATGTAAGTAGTACTAGCTGTGTGGATACATATATCTCTTCTCCGTTCATATGCTTTGATAAGTTCTGCATGTCATGCCTCTCACTTGCATATCTTGTGTGGAAATTTAATTATCGTCAGCGGGCAAGTCTGATGTTTTTCCCGCTCCGTTCGCCGTCTTCTTCCACCTTGCAATCTTCTCCAGGCCCTAGAAGGTCAAGTTGATTAGAAGATTACCACCTCAAGTAACTTGGTAATTTACACCGATGTAGCCAGATATAGTTTGAGCTGACTAAAACCAACACTGTTTTTTTTACAGCTTGTTATGGTACTACTGCATATACTAACGGTAGGAATCGTTGTCCACGATCACCATTATTATTATTTGTGACCGGACTGCAAACATATATAGTAGCTAGGTAAGTACCTTTCGTGGTTCGACCGCCACGTCATTATCTTCGATGGAGTCGATGACGAAACCCAAGGGGATCAACACCTCCTCGTAGCTGCATATGAGAAGAGGTATTCAGATTAACATCTCTGTCTCAACAATGTGATGGAACACCTTGATTGGCACTGATGCTACTAGCTTACTCGAGCACTGTCGTGTTGTACGGTGGCCCGGAGTCCTGGTCTGGAGCCTGAAGTGCATGCATGGACAATTACTCACTTTGATATACTCACTTTGAAATAGTAACTACTCCGTATTACTGAGCTCAACATGAGGCGTAATTATTATTAAAACGGAATGTGATAATGGATTCATGGTACTTGTTAAATGTTAATCAGCAATGATCTATATATGCTGTCAGTGGTAGCAAGGGTTGATGATTTTTACCAGGTACATGAGGGTGATGAGCTCCCCGTCTGGCCGCAGCAGCTCGTGCATCCTCGCCGCCCACGCTTGCCTCAGCGACGGATCAAGGGCGCAGAAGAACCTGAAACATTTAGTTCATTCAACCAACAGAGCACACGTAGTATAAGTAATGATATGTGGTAATTAATTTTTGCTTAATAATTAGGACCAAGAATGTAAAAGGGAAGTACGTGTAGTCGAAGATGAGATGGAACGGCTCCGGCGGCGCCCAGGTAAAGAAGTCGGCGTTGACGAAGGTCACGTCGGGCGACGACGACGACCACTGGAATTCAGTTAGTTAACCAGTGTTGTTAGTGTTAAATTACTTGATGCCGTTCGTACGAGCGCACACTGCTAGTGTTAACTCTATACAGTCACCTGCTTGGCCTTTTGGAGGGCGGCGTCGCAGACGTCGAGGCCGACGACGAAGCGGCCGGCGCCGGCCAGGGCCACCGCGTCGTAACCCTGCAGAAGACGCTGTGAGTGTGAGTACTGTACGTACGTATAGACATGGCCGGCGCCGTGCGTGCGTGCGTGTACGTACCCCGCCGCATCCCGGGACGAGGACGCCGCCGGTGGGGAGTGTGCCGGACTGCACCAGCTTGACGACGGCCGGCGTGGGCTCGCCGAGGTCCCACGGCGTCACGCCTTGCTCCCAGCACCGGCTCCACCCATCTACACACAATATACACCAGTCTCTATCAGTACTTCAGCATAGTATAGTTCAGTAATACGCCGTGGCATGCAGGCACTATATACCACCTGCGGACTGTGGCCCGTCGACGAGCTGCCGCAGCCGGACGATCGCCGGGTTCGAGCCGTCGAGGGGCCCTGTTCGGGCGCCGACCCTGCCGGCGTTCACGTCCGCCACCGCCATCGACGCCATTCACTCACCTACGCGCGCTAGCTGAGACTAATCACTAGTATCTACCGATGCAGTATTTTCCACTGCTCTGCTTTACGTACCGGGCCTAAAGGAAACACAGACGCACACATCGTATAAATACTGTACTGCTGCTGCTGCTGCTCTACGTCACTGATTACGTGCTGGTAGTAAATTCCAGCAGAGTTCGAACCATTTCCTGCGTAGCTCCTTGGAAATCATTCCAGATAATGAAGCTTGTAAATAAAGAGATAACGGGAAGAGTGAAAGAGAGCGACTCGCGTGTGACTGCAGGCCCCTCTTCCTCTTGGGATCCTCAGACGTATACCCATTCATCGTCACCACAATAATCAAAAACCTCCACAAATTTATGCGCACCGGAGAGTGAGACGCCAGGCTCGTCGGTGCTGGGGAAGGGCACACCTGGCTGTCGAGATTCCAACTTTTCACCAGCATAAAAGGGTCCAACCCAACGCTATCACATACTCTATATATTTACAATTCAAGATAGACCGAAAGGGCTTGTCAAACGACACATTCTCGTAGTAAGAAACTGGATCTCCATGGCCGGAATTGTTTTTTCTTGATCAGCAGTTAAAGAAGGCCTCAAGCTATTGAGCTTGGTACGTGTTAGTTGCTAACATCAAGGCCAGCCATGCTAGATGAATACATTCCAACTAGTTTCTCACTGATGATAGAAGCCTGTGCTGACAAGACACGCACACTCTCACGCCGCCTCTCATGTTAGATGTGAACGAAGCAAATGCGTCCTGTGGCCGACGCCAATTCGCCTCCCTCTCCCCCTTGGGTTCCCAAGACTCTTCCTCTGTACACCTCACCTGAAACCTGCAGCATGAGAGAGAACCCCGTTACAAAATGGACACGGCCTGTGTCTCAGAACGTGGCGAAAAGAATGATGTCGACATGTGCCGGGTAGATATTATTCCTGATGGAAGATATAGGGTTTCCTTCTAATCATACTCGGTCAAACAGAAAAGGCGGTCCGGATTGGCCAACGGTGGTTTAAATTTGAAATGCCAAAATTTGCAGAGTACTCGAACGAGCTGCGGGGCATCACGTCTCTAAAAAAGCAAACAGCTAACATACCAACTTGCAAAAACAAACATTGCTATTCTACAGGATGTACTAAGTGCTAATCTGTACAGGTACAGTTCACGAGTAAATTGTTTATACTATTTACTATAGAAAGGGGTGACATAATTAATAAAATAGAGTTACGGAACTAACCGAGTAAACATGCAGGTTTGTTCATACCAACGATATGTTTTGTGGGCTTTTATGAGCCTACTGTGGTTAAGCATTGTGAAGGAAAGCACCTTTGTTTAGGACAAGATAGATATCTTCAATAGGAATAACTAAACTGATAGTAAAAAAAAGGTGAACAATGAACTTTACTGTATTACACTATTACTGCAAGAACAGTAGCATTATCATATTTCAGTTTGGGTGTATCGAACTTGAAATATCAAGGTCCTAAGTGTAACAGTACATAAGGCCACAATATACATGATACCCAATGCGACAGTATCGATTTCTCAAGTTAAGCACATCCAAATTCAAAAAGTGCTCCATTCTGATCATGGGATTATTTCTGAGGTAGAGCGCAGTAAACACAAAATGAGATAATTTAATGAGAAAGAAACCTGAAATCGTAACCTCTTGTTCCAGCATTCAAGATGTCCGCCTGCCATAAGGCACTTGATCATCCTACATTTTCTTATGATGCATCAGCACATATGCATATCACTAAAGCAGTACAACTTCATGACACAACTTGACTCACACAAACCCTCTGAAAAATACTAGACAGATGCAATGTATCAATTCACCTGATGATACACATGTGTATTTTCATACACCCACTCTGGCTCCGCTGATGGCATGTTTTGGCTGCCAAACTGTCCATTATGAAGAAACCAGTAGATTATTTTCCTCCGTTGCACATGCTAAAAATAATTGCAAATGAAAACGCAGTCATGTTGCACAAAAGAAAACCTGCAACGTCTGGCCTGGATGCAGCTGGTCACCAAAATGATTTGGATGGCTAGATTGCGCAAAACGGCTCTCAAATGATACCTCATTAGGATCAACTTCTTCCTGGAAATTATACAGTCAAAAGTAAGGTTATTGTCAAGACTCTCGCATGCAATGATGAATTTAATAACCAAATGTTGATGATAGAAACTACCATCAGATCATCAACACCATGTGCCCTGACATGAGTACCAAGGTTGGAGGCAGTCGAAGAAGAATGTAAAGCATCCTTCTGACTTACAGCCGATGATACCAGTAAGGAGTCCTGCCACACAACAAATAAAACTTGATTAGCACCAAGTCACCAACAGCAAATTAATGGAAGAGTTTACAGACTAGAAGTAAGGAAACACCTTGTTTCCAAATTGATTTGATACGGACTCCAGGCTTACGTCTTTACTCTTTTTGGGAGGACGGCCACGGCGCTTTTTGGATGGACCCCCCTCAGATGAACCAGGCTGTGCATGGCTATCACCGTTCACAATTGCACGTTCAGATGGTGAAAGTTTCTGCTCTATTTCACGGCACAAATTATCATCAAGAAGGGTCCTTGTCATGTCATTAATTAGTTTTAATGCATGCTGATACTTCTCATCTGAAACCATTCCAATCTCAACAAGACGGAGGCACTGCAAAGAAATATTATCATACCGCTCAACATGATTACTTGACACTAGATCCTTCAATGGGTTATCCAGAGCATGCAACTGCTTATAGTCACTCCGCCACCTGTCAAGTACATAACAAGGGGGGATATCGTATACTTGCTGCCACTTAAGCACCGATAACGCATGCCGACAAACAATTCCACAAAACTGAAACAGGCCACAGTTACATTCCATCCTGTTGGTCTCCATGCAGTGAACAACCTCATACTTTTTATTCATCATTTCTCTGCCTGGTTCAGCAGCCAAATCAATAACTATAAAAGAAGACGCTGATCCATCCAGCTGAACTTGACACTGCAGGGTTGAGTTTAGCTCATCCTGGAACTTCACAAACATGTTCAAGGTGTACAATTTGGATAGCTGTTCTTCCATGGGAAACTTTGATACAAGGACCCTGCCGCTACTTAATGACTCAAAATCATCCTGTTGCTCCATTTTGTATTTGTTCTGTACAAGAATGGTGTAGTTCTTAAGGAATGTCGGCAATGTGGTTAATTGGCTTAATGAATCACCAAAGAATGCATCTGGACTTTCCCGGTGAGTAACAGACAATCCAGCCCAGAAGGCATCTTTCAGGAAGGAAGGGACCCACAAGTGTCGATTTTCAAACAGAAAGGTGAGCCATTCATTATCCTGAAGGCCATAGCTCTCGATCGTGTTCTTCCATCTTGCCTCAAACTCATCAACCTTCAAGGAATCATATGTTGCAGCTTCCAATTCGGTTTTAACCGAGTCATCAAATTTTTCCGACATAGTTCTTACTATATGCCAATCACTTATCCTGTGGTGTGTTTTTGGAAATACTTCGCGAACCGCAGCTTTTATCGCCACACACTCGTCAGTAATAATGGCGCTTGGAAGCCGTCCCTTCATGCAAATTAGCCATGACTTGAACAGCCATATGAAGCTCTCAGTGCTCTCATCTGAAAGCAAGCCACAGCCTAACAAAACAAGCTGGCCATGATGATTCGCCCCAAGAAACAAAACAAGTGGCACGCCAAACCTATTCCTTAAGCAGGTTGTATCGACCCAGATAGCGTCATTGAAGTACTGGTAAGCCTCCCTGGATCTTGAATCAGCCCAAAGAACACTCCTGAGATGGCCCTCTAAGTAGAAATCCATGACATAGAAGAAGTTTGTCTGCTTGGCCTGCATCTCGGCGAAGAAACCGTTGATGGCCTGAACATCGCTCTCCCTGATCTTGAGCCGCCCCCAGTCATCATCAAGCAGCATCGTGGCATCGAAGTCGCCGCCGTTAGAGGCGACGCGTTCACCTCTGGCAGCCCTGACCACCAGGTCTCTGCTCATCCCGCTGGGCAGCGTCTTGTAGCACCTGAGGAAGCGCGCCGACGAGGGGTTCAGCGGGTGGTTGTGGTCGAGGTTGACATCGGTGAGGTGCAGCAGGCCGTCCCCCCACAGCCTCGCCACGATGGTGGCCTGGCAGTTGGTCTTGGCAGTCGGCCTGGCCTGGTAGCAGGCGTCCTCCTTGCCGTTGCCCCACTTGTTGCAGACGAGCTGGAGGCGGCGGCAGAGGCCGGCCTTGGTGAAGGACGACTTATTGACGCAGACGCCGAAGCCCGTGCGCAGGGCGTAGCGCTTGTAGAAGTTGAGCACCTCCTCGTACGACTTGAACTCCATCGCGTCCCTCGGCGTCCGGTCGTCGGACGGTGGCGCCGCGGCCCCGGCGTCCAGCTCCACGGTCTCCGCCGCAGCCGCCGCCTCCACCATGTCCGCCAGCTCCCTGCTCGCCGGCGAGACGTCCTCCGCGTCGTCGTCGTCCTGGTTCAGGCTGGCTGCGAACGCCAGCTCCTCCTCCCCCGGGACCGCGTTTATCTCCATCGCTCGCCAATCTGCCTACACACCGCGGGCCGGAAGCAGGCAAATCCGCGAGAAAGTGGATGGGTTGGAGGGATTAGAGTACTGCGAGCGGCAAAACCAAACTAGTGAAAAATCTTGGCAGGTTAGGGTTCCTCACCGGCAGACGAAATCGATGAGGATCTCCACTCAGTCCAGTAGAGCGGAGCAGGCCGTGAGAGGTGAATTCCTCGGAGAGTCCAATAGGCGGCTGCGCTTCGGTGGAAGAAAAAGCGGAGGCGTGCTCGGCAGAGAGGGTTCGCTGGCAAACGGAGAGAGAGGCCGCCGGCGCCGCCGCGAGGGGGGAGGAGAGGAGAGGAACAGTGGGCTGGACTGGATGGACGAGGGGCGGACCCACATGTCAGTAGCTTTGACATTGCCACATAGGTCAGGTTTTCTTGTTTGTCGAAAAAGAGGGGAAAAACATGAAAAAGAAAGCTGATTTCATCGTAGACAAATGAGAGCTTAAAGCAGCATCAAGTTTCAGAGGGGAATAGAAGGTTTTTAATGAGACGTCTTGCTAGCTTAATATATATGGACAAGTTATCATTTGGGAATATATATTGGTTTGAATTTCAAAAAAAAGAATTGCTCCCCACCAGTAGGATTACATCGATGTCCTAATTAAGGAAGACCAAGCTGAGCTTAACAAAATAGAAGCCACACTTAAGCATCTATGAGAACATTTGGAACGATGTTGCCAATAGTGATTTCTTGGAAAGGATTGAAAAGGTATGCACTTTCTAGTGCCTTTTTATTGAATCATTTTGTTAGCAATGGTGTGAACACTGATAAATCCTCAATGCTAGTCAAGATGACGGTTAAGAAACTATTTGATGAGCATGAGCATGGAAGGAGCCGTGATGAGTCTGAGAGGAGCCATGCTGAGGCCGAGATAATAGAAAAGTTAGTCAGCGAGATGAAAACAACTGTGACAAGAGTCGAATAACAATGAACCTTAATCCCAATAGAGGAAATGGACAAAAATGGGTATTTACGATGAACCACATAAATCTAGAGGACTTGTTACTTGAAAAGTTACCCAAAATCTATGCACAAGAAATTAAAATAAATAATATTTATACTAAACTTTTATACTTTTGTATAATTCATTTTTATCAAACTACAAAATAGTTTAGTATATTTTTGTAGTACATGGTTGGGGCACTTAATAACCACAATTGTTGTTGCTAAATACTAATTGTGGTGGTCTTTGTTATACAAAATCCAATATTTATCCTTAATAACACACCACACACATTGCTGAATTTATATTATATTCGGTAAGAAAAGTTACATTAGTCTCTTTTTTGGGACATGCCTCATCCTTAAACAAAGCCCTAAACTTTAAGGACAACTCGCATGCCTCCAAAAATTAATTAATGTCACTTTTATGAATGTTTACGTTTATATATATTCTTGTATGTGTGTGTATGTGTTCTAATGTTTCTAAATTTTTCGGTGGAGGCCTCTCAAGTGCAACGTGTAACCAATATCCGGATCTGAAATCTGGCATATGATTACATACAAGCAAATAGAAAATTATAGAGAGTATAATGTGCTTATGAGGAAATAGCGGTCTATTGGTGGCATGTAGTGTTACTGGTTTTTAATCATATGTGTAAAGTCTTACATGTGTGGCTTAAGTAAATAATGGAAAGAAGTGGATAATTAATAAGGATAATTTTGAGATACTCCCTCTGATTCTATTTAATTTTCGCATGTTACATGTGTTGGGTTGTACTAGCTCAGTTGAAATCCCATGCCACATAATTCGGATCAGAGGGAGTAGCATTCAACCATCCGGGTGTTTCAGTTGGACAAATGAGAAGCTTGTTTACATCGCGTTTATTACTCCATGCAGCTCTCCTTATTTTGCTGGAGTTGTGGGTTGTATTAGTCGCTCTATAAACTCAAAAGGAGGGAGGGGAGCATATAAGAAACTAAAAAGAATATTTTCAGTAGCAATGAGCCCACAAAGGTTGCAATGTCATTTTTCACACACAAAATTACTATGGTCTTATCATATTAGGTCCTCTTTGATACACAGTGATTGTTTTTCTTCTTTTCAAAAATAAGGTTCATCGAAAAACCCTAAAAAGGAAAGCATATTCGACGTAATTGAGAACCTAATAAATCTCTCGAATGTCTCACCATAAAGACAGATAGTAAACTGAATTTTCTATCATGGAAGACTGTTTTAATTGGTCGGCTTTGCTAGGGTTAAGTTCGATTGGTGGCATTTAGTGGTGTACCTGTGCATTTTTAGCGTTTTCAACTAGTTTTGTCGTGTATTTGTGTTCACTTGAGGGCTTTCTCAACACCATGTATCGTTTGGCCGTTTGGCTTTATTAATATAAAGCAGGGTGTATGCCTATTTAGAGAGGGTTAAGTTCGATATTGTGTAGACTGAGTCACCCATTAATAGTAAAATGTGACAATGCATGCACACTTTATCTTTTCGTGTTCCAATACCCAGAAGTGACTAATTACTAAGTTAATTTTGAGATAGCATGCATGTTTCAGTGGCCACTTTAGCTTACATATATAACGTTAATTACTCCATGTAGCTCGCCTTATTTTGCTATATTTGTAGGTTTTATTAGCTTCTCTATAAATCCGGGAGGAGGGAGCACGTAAGAAATTGTGATACCTCTAAGATTACATGAAAAAATGTGATCGGAAAGAATCATGCTCTAAATCCGCAAAATTATAATTTTAGAGCTATTTCATATGATTGTCATTGGAACTTTAGAGGTTTAAAATCATTAGAAACTTTCCTTATGTCGGTTGTTTGATTCATAAGATTGTATCGTATAGAAGTTCTCCTAAGGAATTTTGTGAGCTACAATTTACATGAAATTTAGCATCAAATCTCACTTCTTTGGAAAAAAATCATGTGGGATTGAAATGTCCTTGACATTGCAGTCATGTGTTTTTCCTATTCCCACATTTTAGAATCATGTGAATCAATGATATCCGGAATGTAATTATTTTATTACGAGTCTACACATGGTTTAGGATTTGCACTTTTAGGTGTGCACCCTTTAATGAAAGACACAGAAATATAAAATTACGAAATAACAGTAGTGCACTGAACTCTTGCTAATGTGACAAGAGTATGTAGCATTATTACGCCTGGTATTTCGCATCAATGATGCACCTAGTCAAAATTATTACAAAGTTTATTAAGAGTTTCCAAACAAAGGCCTGATACGTCCAAAACGTATCCACTTTTCCGAACACTTTTGCTATTGTTTTGTCTCTAATTTGTGTGATTTGGATGCAACTAACACGGACTAACGCTGTTTTCAGCAGAATTGCCTTGATGTCTTGTTTTTGTGCAGAAAGTCAAAGTTCCAGGAAAATTCCAGAAAAAATACAGAAAGTCCTATTTTTCCAGAAGACCCACGGAGCCAGAAGATGGAACGAGGAGGGTGCACAGGGGCACCACACCATACCAGGGCGCGGCAGCCCTTGGCCGCGCCCAGGTGTGGTGTGGCCACCCTGTGTGGCCCCCGACGCTCCCCTTTGGACTACTTAAAGCCTCTGACCTAAAAACATCGGGGGGGTTCGTCACTTTTTCCAGAAAACATCCCGAGCTCTGCCGCCATCGAAAACCCTATTTCGGGGATCAGAAACTCCGTTCTGGCACCCTGCCGGGACGGGGAATTGGAGGAGATCATCGCCATCATCATCACCGCCGCCTCTCCATCGACCATCCATGATTCCCCCATCCATGTGTGAGTAATTCCCCGCTGTAGGCTGAGGGGATGGTAGGGATTGGATGAGATCATTCATGTAATAGTTGTGAGAATTGTTGGGGCATAGTGCCTAGTATCCATCGGTAGTACTTTATGTCATTGTTGCAACTTGTTATGCTTAATGCTTGTCACTTAGGGCCCGAGTGCCATGATTTCAGATCTGAACATGTTATTGAATCATGATGATAATTATTGTTTTGGATCATATCTACAAGTTGTATACACACGTTATTGTCCGGAACCCGAGGCCCCAAAGTGACAGCAATTGGGATAACCGGAGGGGATGGTTTTGACGTGAGGATCACATGTGTTCACGGAGTGTTAATGCTTTGCTCCGGTGCTTTATTAAAAGGAGCACCTTAATTACCAGAGTTTCCCTTGAGGCCCCGCTGCAACGGGCTGGTTGGACAAAAGATGTTGTGCAAGTTTCTCATTGCGAGCACGTACGACTAAATACGGAACACATGCTTATGATTGATTATTACTTGGATACCTTATTATCATTTATCTGCAATTGCCCTATGAATGTTTATTACATGAACTATCTCATCCATGCAGCGCCCGTTCATCCATCCCTATGCCTACAGTATTTTAATCCTGCTGTCTACTGCAATTATTACTGCTGTCTTTACTTTACTGCTGCTATTATTTCACTACTGCTACTGTCATAAAACTGTTGCTACTGATAATCTGTGTCGAGCAAGTCCACTTCCAGGTGCAGCTGAACTGACAATTCATCTGTCAAGGCTTATAAATATTCTTTGGCTCCCCTTGTGTCGAATCAATAAATTTGGGTTTTACTTCCCTCGAAGACTGTTGCGATCCCCTATACTTGTGGGTTATCAAGACTATTTTTTGCGCCGTTGCCGGGGAGCATAGCTCTATTTATAAGTTCACCAGGAGTTATATTGTTCGCTGCAATTCATTCATCATGGGTAAACCTCGTGATGATAAGGTTCGTATTTTGCCATCCACTACGAGGAGAGGTATGATGACGTGAATCACACGCTCGTTGGGAGACCCCAAGAGGAAGGTTTGATGCAGTTCAGCAGCAAGTTTTCCTCAGTATGAAACCAAGGTTATCGAACCAGTAGGAGTAACGATTCTTCAGAAGGTTGTTGGCGGCTCGCACGGCGCAACACGATCACCAACGTGGACCTGCACACAACACAATCACAGTACTTTGCCCCAACGAAACAGTGAGGTTGTCAATCTCACCGGCTTGCTGAAAACAAAGGATTAAACGTCTCGTGTGGAAAATGAGTATTAAATTGCAGCGAATGAAAAAGGAACAGTTTGCAGTTTGTGGTTTAATCAATGTAAAGGAATTGGACCGGGGTCCACAGTTCACTAGTGGTGTCTCTCCATAAAGATATCTAGCATGTTGGGTAAACAAATTACAGCTGGGCAATTGACAAATAGTGAGCGCATGACAATGCAAATACATGACATGATGATTACTATGATATCTAATTTGGGCATTACGACAAAATACATAGACCGTCATCCAACTGCGTCTATGACTAATAATCCACCGCCGGGTTGTCATCCGAGTCCCCCGTTGGTATTAAGTTGCAAGCAACGGATAATCGCATTAAGTAAAGTGCGTAATGTAAACAAACACATATGCCCGTAGTCATAGCATCGTTAGGTTATCCCTAGTGGCAACAGCACATCCACAACCTTAGAACTTTCTGTCACTGTCCCAGATTCAATGGAGGCATGAACCCACTATCTAGCATAAATACTCCCTCTTGGAGTCACAAGCATCTACTTGGCCAAAGTAACTACTAGCAACGGAGAGCATGCAAGATCATAAATAACATAGGGCATAAATTGATAATCAACTTGACATAATATTCAATATTCATCGGATCCCAGCAAACACAACATGTAGCATTACAATAATATGACCTTGATCATGTAGGGCAGCTCACAAGATCTAAACATGATGGCACAAATAGGAGAGACAACCATCTAGCTACTGCTATGGACCCGTATTCCAAGGATGAACTACTCACGCATCACCTCGGAGGCAGGCATGGCGATGTAGAAGCCTCCGGTGACGATTCCCCTCTCCGGCAGGGTGCCGGGAAGAGGTTCTGGACCCTCCCGAGCTAGGGTTGACGGCGGCGGCGTCTCTGGAACTTTTCGTGGATAATGGCTCGGGTGCTAGGGTTATTTTCTCGAGGGGAATAAGTAGGCGAAAGGGCGGCGGCTGGAGGGTCCCGTGGGGCCCACACCGTATGAGGGCGCGGCCAAGGGGGCACCCGCGCCCTCATGGCGTGTGGGGCCCCTGTGGCTCCTCTCCGTTGCTTCTTTGCTCCTTCTGGTGCCTTCTGGGAAAATAGGGATGTCCGTGAAGTTTCGTCCAATTCCGAGAATATTTCCAGACTAGCTTTTCTGGAATACAAAAACAGCAGAAAACAGGAACTGGCACTTCGGCATCTTGTTAATAGGTTAGTCCCGGAAAATGTATAAAAGTGACATAAAGTAGATGCAAAACATGTAGCAATTGGTATAAAACAAGCATGGAACATCAAAAATTATAGATACGTTGGAGACGTATCAGCATCCCCAAGCTTAGTTCCTGCTCGTCCTCGAGTAGGTAAACGATAAAAACAAAATGATTTTTGAGGTGACATGCTACCAACATAATCTTGATCAAATAATATTGCAAGGCACATGTGAATGAATAAAGTGATCCAAGTCAATGGTCTATAGTTTGCTATCAAGTAGATAATGAATAAACAATGAATCACACAAGCCAAACGTTTTCATGGATTGTACTTTCAAGGCAAGCATCAAAGTGTTTTGCATAGGTGTTAACTCATAAAGCAATAATTCCTAGTAAAAGGTATTCAATCAACACAAAGGAAGAATTAAGCTTCAGCAATTGCTTCAACTTTCAACATATTTATCTCATGGATATCGTCAACACAAAGTAGTATAATAAGTTCAATACATTGCATATAACCCATGTTGCACAAAATTGACACTAATGTTTGCTTGTGGAAGACAGAAAGAATAGGAAAACTGACTCAACATAAAAGTAAAAGAAAGGCCCTTCGCAGAGGGAAGCAGGGATTAAATCATGTGCTAGAGCTTTTAGGTTTTTGAAAGCATATAGAGATTGCATAAAATATTTGACACTCCTCCCAACCTTGCTTACACAAGCCATGGCTAGCCGAATCCTCGGTGCCTTCCATCAATCACATACCATGGAGGAGTATCTATTTTTGAGAGGTGTATGTTAATTGTCAACGAATGGTAGCGGGTGATAACATCATTCTACCTGTCAAACGGACTTTCAAGAGCGGCTCCCATAGGGACGTTATTTCTACCAGCAAGGCAGATCATCCCTTTTTCTCTTTGGTTTACACACATGCAGATATTTCACTGTGTTGTCATTGCTTACTGATGAATCAGGGCAAAAGTGTGAAGAGAATTAATGGTTAAAGTTGTAATTAATTGGGACTGGGCACCCCGTTGCCAGCTCTTTTTGCAAAATTAGAGGATAAGCGGATGTATATGCCGCTAGTCCAGGTGTGAAAGTCCATTTGACAACCAGAATAAAGAATAACCACACTAATTCCTCATGAGCTGGTAAACATTGACACAAAAAGGGAATAATAACATTTTGAATAATTTAAAGGTAGCACATGAAAAATTTACTTGGAGTGGCAAGGAAATACCATATATAGTTAGTTATGGTGGACACAAATGGCATGGATTTTGGCTCAAGGATTTGGATGCACGAGAAGCATTCCCTCTCAGTACAGAGTTTAGGCTAGCAAAGTTTATATAAGCAAACACGAGTATCAACCCATGTCGTGGGTTTGTCACGTCAGGTGTCATAGATGACTTCGTAGGTGTGGGATTATGCGAGTCAAGCATCTCCGAGCTTGGGATCGCAGGAACAAAGATCAACACAGATTTACCCAGGTTCGGCCCCCTCAATGTGAGGTAAAAGACCTACTTCCTGCCTACCCTAGATTGGTATTGATATGATAATCGAGGTGTTACAATGGAGGCGATCCGATCTGGTACTCGCCGTATGAGCTAGGGTTTGGGGCTTGATAGCTTGACCCGCTCTAAGTCCTGCGAGTCCTCTTTATATACACAGAGGCTCGCTAGGTTACAAAAGGAAACTTCCCCATAAGGAATACATCCACAGAGGCCTACTCGGAGACTACTTGGTCTTCACGTCCTCCGGGATATGTCTTCTAGATCTTTCTCCTTATGGCGGTTCAATATTGGGCTTGCTCCCAAGTGGGCCTTCGTCCGTGCGAGTAAGTTAAGTCGCACTGGGCCGCGGGTTAATCCAGAAAGTATTCCCCCGACATTAGCCCCCAAGATTGGTTAGGACTTTACGGTGAGAACTTCTGACCTCTTGAAATGGTCTCTGAGCCGCACTGTAAACGTTCTGACCAATCTCCTGACTCATGCGATTCAGCGCTGTGACTCATCCGCGCGACTCATCTCTCCTTCTGGAAATATTCCGTTTCCTTTAATTGCGGACCGTTACTTGTTTTGCGGGCGCAAATTGTGCCGTTGGTTGCGAGCACAGATAATGCCGTTAGTTGCGGGCCCCTTCAGTTATAAGCTGCGGCCACCTAGGTCATTATCCATTTGCCCTTGCAATCTTCTCATCCCTAGCCGCGCCGTCTTCTTCCTCGACCCGAGCCTAGTTCCCCAATCCAATCTCCCCCTCGCAATGGCGCCCAAGGCGAAGCCATCTGACGATAGGCGCAGATCTCCTGCAACTGGGAAGGATCCTGGGTAACAGAGGAAACTCTTGATCTGGCCGAGGCTGGCTTCTTGCCGCCGAAGGAGGACGGCGTCTGGCGGGCGCCAGGCGATGAAATCGAGCCGCGCCCCAAGCCCAACGAGCTGGTGATGTTCGTGGAGCACGTGGAGCGTGGATTCACGCCGCCAGGTTCTCCCTTCTTCCGCAATTTGCTGCAACGCCTAGGCCTCCGTCTTCACGACATCGGGCCCAACTCAATGCTCCAGGTGAGCAATTTTCACGTGCTGTGCGAGGATTATCTTGGCATAGCCCCCAACATCGATCTATGGCTGGCCTCTTTCACCTGCAACAGCCAACTTGTCTCCAAGGGTGGCGCCTACGTTCAGGTCGGCGCCATCTCTCTTCAGCGCCATAGGAATTCTTGCCTTCCCAAGCTAGCCCTGGCGAATCGACCCAGGGCTTGGCAAAAATCTTTCTTTATTGCCAAGATACTTCACCGGAGGGCGAAACTCGCCTTCCCTCCTGGTCTAACACCCTCTTCGTGCCTACCGAGGCACTGAAATCAAAACCCCGCGACTCGCCATGTCCTTCATCAATGAGTCGCTGATCAAAGTCCGCGCCTTAATAGGTCATGGTCTTACTGGCCTTGATCTTCTCTCTTGCTGGACCAAATGGCGCATTCAGCCCGTGAGTCCACGACAGCGATCCTTCCTTGAGTGCACAGGCACCTCTGCTGACGTTGATCGTATCAAGGCTTCGGACTGGAGGCCTGAGGATTGGGTGGAATTTGTCACCCGCGTGACTGAGGAGAAGGACATCTCCTTCGATAAGGTGGGGCTTGCCCCTTTCAGTGTTAACAACAAGCCTTTTGAGGTAACTCCTCTTCTCTGTCTTTTCGCCTTCGTAGTTGAGTCGCATTCCTTTTCTTAATACTGCAACTTATATTTCCTGATCCAGGCTGATGAGAACTACTGGTCGCTGCCTGCGACCGTGCCGGCACTGCTGCTCCCAAGCGTGCCGCACGAAAGAAGTTGCTGCCCATCTAGAGGGCAGCGAGACTGCTGATATCCCTTCTGTTGCCTCTGCGGCCTCAGATGGTGAAGAGACTGAACTGGACGAGGATGAAGTCCAGTGCCAGCCGCGAGTTCTGTTGCCGCGGCTGGACCAACTCCCCGTAGAGCCTCCAAGAGGCTATCTCGTGAGAACCAGAGGTTGATGCTCTGGAAAACCCCGAGGCCACGAAGCGTCGCAAACCTGCTACGGGCGCGATCTCCTTCGTTGCCAGGCGTGCTTTCAAAGCCACCGCCTCTGCTGAAGAAGACATGGGTCCCCACTCTGGTAATTTCTGTTGTCTTGTCATCTTGAATGCTTATTCTTTTTCCTCTACTGACACGCAAAACTTCTGCTCGTAGATTCTGGGACCCAAGGCCTGTCCTCACCGTCAAGCGGTGAACTTATGGCCTTTGTGAAGATGGCTCCAGAGTTAGTAACTTTTCCCTGTGCTTTCAATACTTTTATTCTGGCTTATGTGCTTCTTCTTCACACAATGCCCTTGCTTTTTCAGAAGTGCGGCTAACCCGCGACTGAGCCTGGAACCGCGGTTGAGCCGCATTTATCACCTGCGGCTCATACCGCCATGGTAGAGGGCGTGGCCACCACTGATGACCTGGCCACGGTCCCTGTTCTTGACACAGCCACCCAAGAGGTGGCTCTGGAGGATAGAACGGATCCCCTTATGATCCAGGACGTGGAGAAGGTCAACCCCTCCTCCATAGATGTAATGGCCAAGGATGCTGATACGCCAGTGGTTGAGTCGCCAGCGGCGGACAATCTGCGGTCGCCAATTCTGCATGCTGAGGTTGCTTCTTCCTCCTCCACAAGCCGCGCTGAGAAACTGTCAGAGGCTATCATTGCCTCAAATGACAAGCAAGCCATGGAGCTCCGCAAGGCACTATCTGACCTGTCTGCGGCTTATAAGGTAAACTTCTATCTCCAGTTATCTGTCTCTAGCCCCCAAGGATCAAGTTTCTTCTTTGACTGTAAAGGGAGACTTGATGCTTCTCTTTTAGCTGTTGATATATACTTACTACTGATGTTCCCTTCATAGGAGGAACTAAGCTCCATAACAGCTGCCAAAATTGCCTTGGAAAAGCAGCTGGGGGATACTCCCTCTGAACTGGAGAGGCTACGCGAGCTCCTTGGCCAGCGTGACGCTGAGCTGAAGAAGAGGGAAACCAGGATGGGCGAGCTATCTGATGAAAGCTTCAAGTTATCTGAGCAAGCCAAAACCGAGCTGCGCTTAAAACTGTTGAAGAGAAGTTCCATGAGAGGGTCCAGCAGCTGGACTCCAAGTCAGTGCTCAGAAAGACGCCATTGCTGATGTCAATGAGGACGCAAGGCTTAAGGCTGTTTCCATTGGCGAGCTTGAGAAAAAGTTGAAGAAAGTTTCTGATGCCCATAACCTTCCACGCCAAAGTGTGCATCATGACTCAAGAGTTAACTGGTATGTTTGCGACTTATCTGCATCTTTTTCTCTACTATCTTTGCCTGTTGTTGTAGAGCTGACGGAGACATGCCTTGATGTAGGTGAAGATGCCAAGGAGCAGCGCGGCAGTACTCAGGACAGCTGGAGTATATCCGCGATTTTTCGCGAAGAACTTGTGACGCCATGAAATCACTGTCTAAGTGCCTGCTGCCGACCAAGCCAGTCCCCGGTGATTCTGAAGGGCTGCTGAAAAGACTGCTTAGGGCGCCTCAGTTCTTTTTGGACTGGAAGAGTCCTCAGCTCGCACCGGCGCGGCTCATGTTCTTGCTTTGGCCAAGACGTACTATCCTTCTTTTGATGCTGCCAAGGTTGCAAAAGGTAGGCCCTCGAAGAAGGTGGATGGCACCGAACTGACGGCCTCAGAATATGCGACGACTTGGAAGGATATGCGCGGCCATGCGACTGAACTGGTGGAGGGGGATCTTGCGACCTATATGGGCAAGTATAATGCAGATGGGAGAAGTTACCCGCTCCGTCATCCAGTGCGGTGATTCCGCAGGAAAGAACCCCTCTCCAGGCGTATCCAGCTCTGCAGCCCCCAAGCCCGCGACTGAAGAGCCCTCCAGCGAGCCTGCGATTGCTCCTTCTGGCAAGCTTGGTAAGCCGCCTGTTCCTCCTTCCCACCGGCCAAAAGCTGCGCACAAGTGAAGAAGAGAAAACAATGGTTTGATGATCTTGGCCCTTAGCGGTCTGTAATAATTGTTAGAATTTATGTGTCATAAGACAATATTATGGTTTGCTTAAGTACTCTTGGCAGTACATGTTTCGACCAATAGGCTGGTCCTTATGATTTGTCTCGGTTTTTCCTCACTTAGGCCCTTGCGCGGCTCAGTATTTCCCAGGTAAAAAGTGCGTGTTCAGGGTCGAGAGCGGCCATGATAGGCAATCAAACTCGATTGACGCCGCACCCCCAGTACTTTGGCCGCATAGTGCAAGTCGCATCCAAGAGAGGTTGAGTATAATCACGATAAATGCCACTTGTTTGGCGATCCCAAGGAATAGGCCGCGCTAAAAAGCTGCCGCACCCCCAAGGGACCAATGATTAAAAAATAAAAGACTCACAGCTCAATTGGTAGTTTGAGATGCTTTATTTCAGAATCATTATATGATACATAGGGTCGGTCGCGCCTAGGTGGCGACCAGAAGTGATGCTTGGGTCGGTTGCGCCTAGGTGGCAACCAGAGATGTTACATGGGTCGGTCGCGCCTGAGTGGCGACCAGAATTGGGTCGGTTGCGCCTAGGTGGCAACCAGAGATGTTACATGGGTCGGTCGCGCCTGAGTGGCGACCAGAATTGGGTCGGTTGCGCCTAGGTGGCAACCAGAGATGTTACATGGGTCGGTCGCGCCTGAGTGGCGACCAGAATTGGGTCGGTTGCGCCTAGGTGGCAACCAGAATGTTACATGGGTCGGTCGCGCCTGAGTGGCGACCAGAATTGGGTCGGTTGCGCCTAGGTGGCAACCAGAATTGGGTCGATCGCGCCTAGGTGGCGATCAGAAGTGTCATATTGGGTCGGTCGCGCCTGAGTGGCGACCAGAATTGAAATTTTTAGCCCTGAGTGGCCAGCTTGATGATGTAAACTCTTAATAATTTTGCTGCGGCTGCTGATGGCAACTCGCGACGCTTGGGATGTGTCCTTATTGGCAATGGCTCGTAGCCTTTGACTTCCTTGCCTCCCTTGCGGCTGTAATCTGAAGTCGCAAGTCAGGCAGGTGCCTCTTGGCCTTCACGATGTCATCAAAATTCTCCTGCGACTCGCATGGTCGCGCTCTCTGCGATGCAAGCTGCTCTGGCTATGGCCTTGTCGCCTTCTTCACATTCTTGAGCTATTCTTTTGTCGCCATTGATGGTGATGACACCCTAGGGCCTGGTATTTTAGCTTTAGGTACACATAGCACGGCCTAGCCATAAACTTTGCGAATGCTTCTCTGCCAAACAGCGCATGATATGGGCTCTGGAAATCTACAACCTCGAACCAAATGTACTCGCTCCTGAAGTTGCTTTGTGTCCCAAAGGCGACCTCCAAGTTAACTCGCCCCAATGGCTGAGCTGATATGCCTGGCACGACACCATGAAACGTTGTTCTTGATGGGTGTAGCTGCTTTTCTTGAAGGTTCATTCTTTTGAAGGTTTCATAGTATAATATATTGATGCTGCTGCCTCCATCCATCAGTACTTTGCTCAACTTGTACCCTGCGACTTGAGGGGCAACCACCAGCGCGAGTTTTCCCTCTTCATTTATTTCTCCTGGGTGATCCTCGCGGCTCCAAATTACTGGTTGTTCGGACCACTTTAGCCATTGTGGGACGGCTGGTACTATGGCGTTAACAGCCTGATTGCGTCGTCGCAGTTTTTGTTCCCTCCTTGAAGTATTCACCACAATGGTATGATACTGACCCAACTGTTTTGGGAACTGTGGCTGATCTGGCTGCGGATTTGGGACGGCGTTGTTGCTGTTGTTGCCTCCGCCATGTTTACCTTCCTCGTTGTTTTGATGATTGAAGTTTGTGTTGAGTGGCTGTCCATCCTTCCACTTTTTGTAATGATAACACTGTGCCTTCGTGTGGTTGGGTGGTTTCCCATCTTTTCCTATATGGATGTCGCAGGGGCGGTTGAAAACCTCTTCCAAATTAACTGGATGAAAATTCCTTCCTCTGCTGCTGCTTTGTTTGTAACGAGTATTCGTATTTGCGACTAACCCTGAGTTTCCTTCCTCGTTTTTGCGCTTGTTATAACTCGCATTGGCATTGCTAGCTTGCTGTTGTTGAGGCTTGCTACTGGCCTTCTTTCCCTTGCCAGTGCTTTCCTCTTCCTCCCATCAGATGCGTCCCTGGTTTTATCCGAGCTAGCATACTTGTTGGCCGCCGCCATTACCTCGCTTAGGCTCTTGACTTTATCCTTCATGCGACCTAGTTTGTGGACTAGCGGCTCAAATTTGCAATTTTTCTCCATGACAAGGACTGCTGAACTGGGTGGTATGTTGTCTGAGGAATGTATGATCTCTGCGACCCTTCTCATCCAGTGGCGACTCGACTCGCCTTCCTTCTGTACACAACGCTCAAGGTCCTCTATGCTGCAGAGTCGCTTGCATGTTCCTTGGAAATTCTTGATAAAAGCTTCCTTCATCTCATCCCAAGAGTTTATTGAATTTGGTGCAAATTTGTAGCCATATGTGTCGTGGGTTTGTCACGTCAGGTGTCATAGATGACTTCGTAGGTGTGGGATTATGCGAGTCAAGCATCTCCGAGCTTGATCGCAGGAACAAAGATCAACACAGATCTACCAGGTTCGGCCCCCTCAATGTGAGGTAAAAGACCTACTTCCTGCCTACCCTAGATTGGTATTGATATGATAATCGAGGTGTTACAATGGAGGCGATCTGATCTGGTACTCGCCGTATGAACTAGGTTTGGGGCTTGATAGCTTGACCCGCTCTAAGTCCTGCGAGTCCTCTTTATATACACAAGGCTCGCTAGGTTACAAAAGGAAACTTCCCACAAGGAATACATCCACAGGCCTACTCGGAGACTACTTGGTCTTCACGTCCTCCGGGATATGTCTTCTAGATCTTTCTCCTTATGGCGGTTCAATATTGGGCTTGCTCCCAAGTGGGCCTTCATCCGTGCGAGTAAGTTAAGTCGCACTGTGG
>CAMZMU010000048.1:7960599-8103721 GCA_947311845.1 Poa pratensis
GAACTATTCTAACATATTCTACTCTTAGTTTGGTTATATTAAGTCTTTTCCTCCTCACCAAAATGGCGACAAATCAGATGCCAGAAAATAAAATAAAAAAGACCACACTTCAGGTGGCATCCACACTCTAAGTTGGAGATCTGATCATATTTCTGTAACATGCCTCTAGACTTGAAACTTCAGTAGGTAGCTAAGGAGTGCCCTTATGCAATAAGCAATCTAACAGTTGCAACTATATAACTAGTTGGGCACTCTCATATTACGCTCTTAGCTATTGATATAGAATTATTCAAACAATTAAGGAAAACAACAGTTCGGCCAGGCAGGAACAGAGTATGCTGCATGAAAGAATCAGTAAAGGTTGATTCTAAGATTACCAACTTGTCGCTCCACCCAAGGATCAGAGTATGGCTTTGCTCAATGACCTTGCTCCTTCCTTTCCTCAAAGAGTCAAACTTCTCTGAGATTGAATCGGTGACAAGGCCAAGCATCATGGCAAAAATCAACATCCCACCAATACTGATGGAAACCGAAACCAACTTAGGTCCGAAGCCCTCCGCATTGGCATGGTTGCCCGCGTCAGCGACAAATGTCCACGATAACCAGAGGCAATCCGACAAGCTATCATCGGTAACCCCATAAAGAGCCAGTCCACCAAGGCCAATAAGCAGCATCGTGGCGACGAGCAGGACCAGGGGCTTAGCATACGGATGAAGCGACAGGAATATATCGACCCTGTACGCCAGCCGCTTGTTGATGGCAACCTCTTCGGAGTCCTGCGGCCTCCTAAGCTTGGACAGGAGGTCTATGTACTTGAGGACCACTATCGGCGCGTATAGCGCGGAGAGCGAGAGCAGCAGGGAGAAGTTCTTCAGGCTCCTGCTCGGCACGGAGTCGTCCTCGCCGTCGCTCTGGACCGAGAACATGCCGCTCATGTCCAGCGACGATTCCATGACCACGATGCACGACTGCAGCTTCCCGGTGGCCGCGGCGAGCTGTCCCTGGTACGATCAGAACGTCGGAACGAACATCGGTAACGGTAAAATTGTTATCTTTTCGTAATGCACAGGTGGAATGGGTGAGGATTTTACCCGCAGATGGTGGACCTGGTCGTGCAGGGAGAAGTTCCGGCGGAGGAGGGAGGCGAAGCACAGCAGGATGGCCTGGAAGGAGGAGTTTTTACCGCTATCAGACAACGGCGGTCAACGAAAGTCATACACGAGTGAGTTGGCCGTTACTCACCGCCGCGGAGAGCATCCCGGACCACCGGAGGGCGGCCTGCGACGCCGGCGGCGGCTTCCGCTCGGGCACCGGCGGGGCAGCAGCCGCGGGCGCCGCGGCGGCGGCTGGGAGAGTCCGTGCATCGCCGCGGCGTACGCCCGCGTACCGGGGGTCCCGGCGGCGCGGCGCGGACGGGAGCGGCGGTGGCGAGGGCTGCTCCGGCGAGGGGTGCGGGGAGCGGGAGCGGGGGGTTGGGGGTGGGCGGCGGTCGGCGAGGGAGTATGGCTTGTGGGAGCGGGAGGTGGAGGGGAAGGGGGCCCTGTGGGCGAGGTTCCTGGAGGAGGAGGAGGGTAGGAAGGGCGGCGCCGGCGGGAAGAACCAGTCGCGGTGCGGCGGCGGCGGCGAGCTGTCGGGGTCCAGGGGCATTCTCGGGATTCCGGCGCTGGCGAGTGGGTGAGGAAGGGATGTTCGTTTGTTTGTTCCGTTGGCGCTCTTCGTGGAATCATTCCCCTCTTTGTCGTTGACTTGCAGCAGGTTTAGAATTTGTTTGGTTTTCTGGTTTAAGGCAGATTTTCATTTCATTTTATTTTATGGATATCCACGGCGATCTGGTCGCGTCGGGGCAGTGGTGCTAGCCGGCGGCGGAAAGCCGTGGTGCGCAACGGCGCATCGGAACCCTAGCCGATCGTGCTCGCGCACGAGAGGTAGGAGAGGAAAATTAATTGTCTCTAATGATGTGGTGCGAAGCAAGACCCTAGCCGACCACTCTGAAGTAGAAAGCTTATCTAAGAACCTCGATTGTGATTTTTGCCACATGTGACAGAAAATCAATCATCATGTGGTTGTAGTGTGTCGAGGACTAGCCAAGATGATGTTGTGTAATAATCTACCAACTTACAAACCCCAAGTTGGAAGGAAATTAGAAAATCAAACAAATATTACGACATGGTAAACATAACCAACAACACAAGCAAGCATAGAAATACGAGGACCGTCGTGCACTTGCCTCGGAACGAATATTTAACCGAATAACCTGACTCCCCACTGGTAGCATTACATCGATGTCCTAATTAAGTAAGACCAAGCTGAGCTTAACGAAATAGAAGCCGCACTGAAGGCATCTATGAGAACAATTCGAACGATGTTGCCAATGTTTATTTCTTGAAAACTATTGAAAAAAGTATGCACTTTCTAGTGCCTTTGTATTGAATCATTTGTTTGCAATGGTGTGAACAATGATAAATCCTCAATGCAAGTGAGGATGATGGTTAAGGAACTATTTGATGAGCATCAGCATGCGAAGAGCCGTGTTGAGGCTGAGAGGAGTCATGTTGAGGCCGAGGTGATAGAAAAGTTAGTTTGCGAGATTAAATCAACTGTGACAAGATTCGAATAAAAACGAACCTTAATCCCAATAAAGGAAATAGAGAAAAATGGGTATTTACAATAAACTCTATAAATCTAGACGGCTTGTTAATTGCATGTATAAGACATTGGAAAGTTATCCAAACCTATGCACAAGAAACTAAAATAAATAATATTTATAGTAAACTTTTATACTTTTGTATAATCATTTTTATCAAACTACAAACTAATTTAGTATATTTTTTGTAGTACATGGTTGGGGCACATAATAACCACAATTGTTTTTGCTAAGTACTAGTCGTGGTGGTCTTTTTTATACAAATCTAATATTATCATTAAGAACACACCACACACATTGCTGAATTTATATTATATTCGGTAAGAAAAGTTACATTAGTCTCTTTTTTATAGACATTGCCTCATCCTTAAGCAAAACCCTAAACTTTAAGAACACCTCGCATGCCTCCAAAAGTTAATTAATGTCACTTGTATGAATGTCGACGTCTATATATAAACTGTTGTGTATGTGTATGTGTGTTCTAATGTTTCTAAATTTTTTGGTGGAGGCCTCTCAAGTGCAATATGTAATTAATATCCGGATACCAGAGAATCAGGCATATGATTACAGACAAGCAAATAGAAAATTCTAGAGAGTATAATGTGTTTATGAGGAACTCGCGATCTATTGGTGGCATGTAGTGTTACTGGATTTTAGTCATACGTGTCTTACATGTGTGGGTTAAGTAAATAGTGAAAATGCGCATGCACTAAGTACTCATACTTGTGTTAAAATGACACCATTTATGTTAATCTCCAACTATTTAAAAGATAATTAATTAAAATAATTTACTCCTTTGTTTGCCGACTATGCATGCTCGTGACATCTTCAGTCCAAAGTGTTACTAATGATATAACACCCAAAAATAAAAATTGTGATCTAAACGCAACCCTTCAAACAGAGCATGCAATGCAGTCCTTCTTCAAATATGAAGGACCATTCATAAAACTATCACATCTTATATGCCATGAATATGTATAGATTTCAGGAAGTGCACATACCCCCAAAAATTGAAATGTGCCCAGATGATGATAGAATTTTAGGATTCACAAACCCCAAAATACTATGTATAGATAACACGAGTTGATGATGGTGTTGACGGTGATGTGTTTTGTGTTATGCCTTATGTGGACTTACTAAAACTGATGCGAGGTATGTGTATTTTTCTTGGTGGTATATAATAAGCCTCCTCATGATTAGAATTTTCACGTGTATTGTGTTTAAAATGTTCAGTAGAAAATAAATTTGAGGGTCCGTGCCTAATTAATATTCGTTGGGTAGACATGGGTGAACGCAACATTTGAGAGAGAACCGTAGCAACTCGCGCGGGCACTTAGCTAGCTAGTACACCCTCCGTTCCAAATTAATTAACTTTCATGTATCTAAATGTGGACGTATCTATACTTGTAATTTGTCTAGATACATCCACATGTGGGCAAATAGAAGTCAATTAATTTGGAATGGAGGGAGTAGATACTAGTAGTAATTGTGTAGTGTCATGTTAACTAATGATGAAAAAAAAACTTTTTAACAGTATATGAGAGCATCTCCAAGCGGAGTTGCCAAACCGCCCCCAAACGTCCGGGCGGACAGCCCGGACAAGATTTGAGGTAAAAACATGCACCCAACCATGGTCTCCAAACATTCCCCATAGGTCCGGGCTGTCCGGCAACCCCCAAACCCACCCCATATGTGGGGAGGGTTTGGGGGCGACCGGACGCGACCGGACGCGTCCGGGCAGACAACTTTTCCTTTGTTTTCTTTTCTTTTGTCCTTCATTGATCCTTCTCTCTCCTTCTTCACCAATCACATGCAAGTGACCCCACAATTTGGGGGGATTTTGGGGTACATGGTTGGAGAAGGCCACTTTTGGGGGCTGTCCGGTCACTGTCCGCGGACGCGTCCGGATGCAGTTTGGGAGCCGGATTTGGGGGCTCCGCTTGGAGATGCTCTGAGCCAGTTACATAGTGGCCGAGTCCGTGGGCTCGAATAGCACGGACGCACCAACAGGATCCGGTTCCGATTCATACAGCACCAGGCTTTCTAGGGTTACTAAATCTCCCTTGGTAGAGTCCGGTTCTGATTCGTACAGCAGTTACGAAATCTGCCTGCTGTGCCAGGAGTCCGGTTCCGATTCATACTGCCTCTTGATTCTGTGAAATCTTGTATAAAGTCCCAGGCCTCGGCATCGATTGATACCACACCTAGAACCTGAATTCAGGGCGGTTCTCCAGACGTCGATGGCGACCGAGCAGCAGCAGACCGTCGTCACCAAGAAGCACATCGGAAGCGGGGGAGAGCCGAGTCAAAGAAAATAGCACAGGATCCGTATGATTCGGTGTACGGCCGCGTCCCCTGGGAGATGGTCCGCCGCCGGCCGTGGACATACGCTGGAAAGCTGGATGAATCCATGGTGGGCAACTACGTTCTGCTCTTGGGTAATGTGATGCGGGTCCGGCCGCTGAGCAAGACGATGACCATTGTGGTGCTGCTCCTAGAACCGTGCGTTGTATGGTCGTTGCCGGTGCCGACGAGGGGTAACCACACGGATGGTGCGCTTCGCCGCTACCCTGCGTCGAGGGACCTTCATTGATGTCTCCCCTCCCGGGATCGGGAGGGATCTGCTTGGCACAACACAACAGGTGGAGATTCAGGTGTGGAAGCTCCATACCATTGCAACAAACAAAGATGGCAGTCTGGTTGATGCGGTCACCACGATGGAAGATGACAGTCCTGTTGATGAGGTTGCCATTATCGAAGAGGGCAGTCCAGTTGATGGGGTCAACTCAGTAATGCTGCCAGAGAATCTGGTGGGACGTGAGGGAGAGATTCAACATTCAAGTGTGAGGAGGCTCCATTCCATCTCAGTGATTAAAGATAGCAGTCCAGTTGATGGGGTTGCAACGATGCAAGTTGATGCCACTCAGGTTGATGGGTTATCACAGAGTTCTTCCATCAGCATCACTAGTCACTACAAGGCCTTCGATCATGCCGCAGGAGAATCTAGTAGAAACTACGGAGTAGCGCTGATGTGTTATGAGATACTTCGATGTCAAAACTCAAAACTACCAAGATACTTTGGATGTGTCATCCGCGACTCCACTCTTTGGCCTTTCGGGCAATTTACAGTGAGTGATGGACTATTTTCATAAGGTTTTCATTAAAAAAAAGTATATGCACCGCCTCTATTGTCTGAAAAATTATAAGATATCAGGAAGAATAAAATGATGGAAAAACAGTTGTTGCTTTTGTGATGAAAAGCGTAAAGATTCAATATCCCTTTCACGCCTGTGGCTATTTGGAGATAAGAATTACTAACTATATTAAGGGAGCCCAAAATGACGCTCCCTCAGGCCCCCTACTTACTGTACCTACTGTTTAAAATGAACAGTAACTACAGTGCTTTCATCGCGGACGTCCAGCGACGATCGGACGGCCCAAACGGGCCCGCGCGCGTCGTCTTACGAAAAGGCCCCTCGCGGCCGAGCAATTGCACCGCGCCCCTCCCCTTTCCGTGCGGAAGACCCTCTACGCAAATTTCCACAATCAACAGGGACTTTTTTGTAAAACCATCCGCCCAGCTCGCCCCCGTCCTCTTCTTCTCTCCCTCTCGCCCGAGGCCGCCGGCGCCGCCGACACGGCGCGCCGCCGCTACGCGCTGCTTCCTTCAGATCGACGGGCACACGCGGCTCCGCCGTCGTCCGTTCCACATCCTGCCCGAAGGACGCTTGCCGGGATGGCCGGATTCCACGGCGCCGTGCTCCGTTTCCTCGCCTCCGGCCGCCGGCTGCCGCCGTCGATCCCGCCGTCTCCGGCAACCATTTCGACCCAGCGCCGCCACTATGTGGCTCAGCGCGCTCGCGCGTCCGTTCCCGCGCCCTACGCCGCACGGACGCGCCGCCGGCGAGATAAACGCCGCCGTGGCGGCGGCCCTAGCCACCCAAACGATGACGTCATCGCCGACGTCACCTACGACCCCACCAGTCAGAATTCAACATATTTTTTAAAAAAAAAAACTGTACGGCCCACGCGTAAGAAATTTCGCAATTACAATAAACCTGCTCAAAAAAAAAAAAACCTCAGGCCCCCTACTTACTGTACCTACTGTTTAAAATGAACAGTAACCACAGTGCTTTCATCGCGGACGTCCAGCGACGATCGGACGGCCCAGACGGGCCCGCGCGCGTCGTCTTACGAAAAGGCCCCTCGCGGCCGAGCAATTGCACCGCGCCCCTCCCCTTTCCGTGCGGAAGGCCCTCTACGCAAATTTCCACAATCAACAGGGACTTTTTTGTAAAACCATCCGCCCAGCTCGCCCCCGTCCTCTTCTTCTCTCCCTCTCGCCCGAGGCCGCCGGCGCCGCCGACACGGCGCGCCGCCGCTACGCGCTGCTTCCTTCAGATCGACGGGCACACGCGGCTCCGCCGTCGTCCGTTCCACATCCTGCCCGAAGGACGCTTGCCGGGATGGCCGGATTCCACGGCGCCGTGCTCCGTTTCCTCGCCTCCGGCCGCCGGCTGCCGCCGTCGATCCCGCCGTCTCCGGCAACCATTTCGACCCAGCGCCGCCACTATGTGGCTCAGCGCGCTCGCGCGCGTCGAACGCGTCCGCTCCCGCGCCCTACGCCGCACGGACGCGCCGCCGGCGAGATAAACGCCGCCGCGGCGGCGGCCCTAGCCACCCAAACGATGACGTCATCGCCGACGTCACCTACGACCCCACCAGTCAGAATTCAACATATTTTTTTTAAAAAAAAAACTGTACGGCCCACGCGTAAGAAATTTCGCAATTACAATAAACCTGCTCAAAAAAAAAAAAACCACCCAAACTACAGTTCAAAATAACGATTATAAAAGTACTGTAATTCAAAAAAATTCACGTCTTCAAAACTACAATGAATTCAACCAATTTCAGGGAAAAAAATATAGGGCCCACGCGTCAGAAATTTCGCATTTATAATAAACATTCTAAAATCCAAAAAAAAACCATACCATCCAACCTATAATTCAAATTAACGATTATAAAAATACTGAAACTCAAAAAATTCACGTCTTCAAAACTGCAATTCGACATAACTTTTTGTTAAAATTTAGATAAAAAAAATATAGGGCCCACGCGTCAGAAATTTCGCATTTACAATAAAAATTCTAAAATCCAAAAAAAAACCATACCATCCAACCTATAATTCAAATTAACGATTATAAAAATACTGAAACTCAAAAAATTCACGTCTTCAAAACTGCAATTCGACATAACTTTTTGTTAAAATTTAGATATTCTAATTTGCAATTCAGAATAACGATTATAAAAACCCCTAAAAATCGGAAAAAAAAAAACATATCTCCAAATCTCGAATTCAAAAAACAAAAAAAACTCCAATTCAATATAATATAAACAACATGCCAATTTTTTATAAATTCTCCGAAATATCGAACTTCCAGCACAAAAAAACTTTCTAAATTTTTTCTAAAAAGAAATACCAAATTACAATTCAGCATGACAATTACAAATAAAAAGTGCTAGAATCCAAACAAAAAAAAACATATCTTCGAAACTAAACTTCGAAATAGCGCAAACAATATATCAACAACTACAAAAAAAAAATATTAACATTTATGTATTCCAATCTATAATTCAGAATAACAACTGAAAAAATACTAAAATTAAACAAATTCTTATCTTTAACACTATGATTCACAACAATTTGAACAACCCACCGAAATTTTATAAATTTCACAAACTAACAAACTTTTAGCACACAAAACATTACAAAATTAAAAAAAAACATATAACGCTACTTTACAATTTCCGATGCCTTCCAAATCCGAGCATTCGAAAACCATTTCCAAATTCAAATTTCGCCCACATATTCACAAAAATATTCACCAACGGCGTACTAAGCAATGTCGCGGTTGGCCCCACCTATCTAACCATAATTCAACATTCCAACTCAAATTACAAATCGAAATACTCCAAAAAAATTAATGTCCTCCAAACCTAACCACAAATTTGCATATATTCCAACCCAGACAATTTCCAAAATCTCAACATCCTTCGACCTGCAAATTTTCTCAGATCCACATAATATTCGTAATTCAACAATTTCTAAAAAAAAAAAACTTAAGCAACAAAAACAAAAACCAAACCTACAAAAAAAAAATTCCTACATCAAAAAATAAATAAAAAATAAACACAAACTTTTCCGGATTTCACAAATATTAAAACCCACACAATTTTTAAATACACACGTTACCAAATTTAAGTTACATTTATTCTCAAAGAACTACTCTGATGATAAAAACCAACAAAAAAAACAAGGGCCACATGGCTACGTTGCTTACATTCTGTAGACACTATTTCCCCATTGAGTGGGAGACCTTTTATGTTTTCTCTTTACCAGCTTTTGTCCAAAAATAACCAGTTTATTTCATTTTCCAGCGAATTTCAGCACTTTTTTAATGTATAATACTTTTAAGATAAGACACAGACATAACCCACCAAAACAACTAGGTCAACATTTACAAATAATGTAAACAAATTCCCTCCATTTATGCAATCAAATTTACTAAATGCTCAAATTAAATTTAACTCTCCCTAACTATGAAATTAAATTTCAATAATGATTTGGTACATGTATATCTTAGGAAATCTCAAATTCTTTTCCTCAAAAGATGTATTAAACTTAATAGCTGATAATGCAATATATTACATCTAATCAAAGATCTAAATTACATACTTACAGCGAAATACATACATAAAATTTAGTCACAAACATGATATCTTCCCTCTAAATGTAATGCTACATAACAAAATTATGAAAAAATGTAACTACATTCCACCACTACAATTTAACTACCATATTTAAAAGTAATAAAACTTAAATCTACCTAATAAATAATACTTATTAATGCCAAAATAAAAACTTATTTAGACAACTCAAAATTTAAAAAAAAAATCACACAAGCGCGGCGTGACGACGCGCAAAATACCACTAGTATGAAACTTATGAAGTACATCAATTAAATCTATTGTTAGATTGCATCACTGCATTGGATTGCTTTGACTTTCTTTTATGTGAAAAAATGAACTTTGCAGTTTCTATTTTTTGGATAAACAAAATCTTCATAAAGGTGTGCATCCACTGATGCACAGAGGTAAGCAATTAGCTTTGTTTTCGAAAAATGGTCTATGTTTTTTAGTATTTTTTCAGCACAACACTCATACTCCAAGTCAAATCTCCACATCCGTTCTTAGTCCCTTGGACTTCACTAAGAACAAGAAGTATCATCATTTGCAATCTCTCCAATTCTGGTTCCCAGTTTTCCACGAACCATCTCCTCATCGATAAAACTGTCCACAACCAAATGAGAACGATCTAACAATGCTACACAATAGATCGACTGGATGAAGATTCCACTCAAAAACTGGGTCTTTGCATGGTATCTTTGTCGAGGGGTAATTCTTACTAAAGATAACCCTGTAAAATAAAATTGGCATGGGAATAAAAAGTGTGTCTTCTGTCGCAATGACGAGACTATAAATCACTTATTTTTTGAGTGTAAATTTGCTAGTTTTATAGTCTCTCAAACGGTATTAGATCGGTACGGCAGCAGCCAGGGCGTCTCGCCGCGCCCCCGCCGCTGCAAGAAGACCTCTGCCGCCTTCATCGTGTAGACCGACGCACGGCGGCGACAAATTGATGGTTCGCCCTACCCACCTTTGTTTACGCAAAAAGAAGAACTCGTCCCATCGATCTACCACGGAAAGAAAAAGACTACTAGAAATGAAGGAAAGGAAAGGATTTATTTTCTCTAAGATTGAGGGAACAAACGCCGATAGAATTGGTAATGTTTGGAAACGATGAACAAGAAAGAAGAAATCTCTGTGGCTAGTCGACAAATGGGCTTGATCGGGCCACAACGCGTCACAAACAACACGGCAAGCCGGCCGACACAAGAAGCCCACCAGCGCGATACGTCGTCTGAAGCGTGTCAATGGCGCTGCGTCGAGTCCAGCTGCTGCTGCTGCTACCGCCTATGAGTTTGTATCTCACACGAGATGCAGCAAGCAGCAGATGAGATGGAAACGGAAACATACCTCGGGAAGCAAGGACCTCTTAGTCTAGTACTTATATACCTGCCGATACTCCTAAGTTCTAATTGACCCAGAGACGTACGACTGTACGAGATGACGACGACGACACAGACCGCCCGCACAGGCGACGGCAGGTCATCGGCGCTGGCAGCGCGGTGGTCCGACCTCCCCGACGACATCCTGGGCAACATCCGCTTCAAGATCACATCCCCGCGCGACCGTGTGCGCCTCGCCGCCGTCTGCAGGCCATGGCGCGCCACCACGGCGCGGCTCCCAGCGCCTCCTGCCGCCCCGCTTCTTCTCATGTCGCCGCGCACCAAGACAGGCGGGGTGAAGCAACTGTGCGGTGGCGGCCCCGATGATAGCTGGGCCATGCGCGTCCCGGACAAGGTGGCGGACAAGTACTTCATGGGCTCGCACGAAGGCGGCTGGGTAGCCGCGTTAGATTATGGCACGCGCGAACTCATGCTCATAAACCTCTTCTCTGGCGCCGAGATGGGGGTATGCTACCCGTGGCCAGAAGATCCGTGTGTCGATTTCAGTAGTCATGTCATATTTTCGGATGACCCGGCCTCTTCTAAAGGTTGTATCCTCGCCACCATCACCAACGGCTGGAAAAACATTGCGCTATGCAAGGTAGGCTGTCGCAGCGGTGGACCAAGCATGGTTGGGATGATAAAATGTTCATCGACATCGCCTTCTGCAATGGTGACCTCTACGGCCTCGTGTACCCTTTTAAGGAGCTGGTCAGATTTAAAATCGGCATGGAGGAAAACGGCTCGTCCATGGTCATATCCACCCACCAGCTAGCCATCCAAAGGAACCACATTCCAACTGTAGCATACTACGACAGTTGTTACATCGTCGAGTTACATGGCAAGCCATCGATGGCAATGAGGACCCGCTGGTTGTCTAACCATGAACCTTTCTTCAAGGTGTTCGAGCTTGTCGACGCGGACATCGGTGAATCTTACCGATACAAGTGGGTAGAGATGTCGAGCTTCGGCGAGTATGCCTTGTTCTTGGGCCGGCAAGGTGTAAGGCAGTGCACGTAGGTTCTGAGCTTCGCGGATTTGAGAGAAACCATATCTACCACTCTAAAGCTACTAACTCAACAAAAGGTAACTTGTGTGGCGACGAGGTGTACTCTTTAAAATTGGACGATGGTCGCCTTATGTATCGCAGAGAAGACCAAAACATCGGGATGGCTTAGGGCGAACAGGGTATTACATGACGGGATTTGGAAATACGTCAATGTGGCTAGACCCTCCGGACTTGTAACCTAGATACTTCTCAGTCAAGTATGACCATACATGTTAAATTGATTTACGAAATTTCTATTTCACAACGTTTTGTACAAATTCTTACCCTCGAACTTCCTATTCTCTCTTGTCTCCCCCCCCCCCCCCCCCCCCCCCCCCCCCGCCGCCCCATGTTCTCCCCAAGAGAGTAAATTGCATTTTGCCATCACAACTGAGGCTAGGGTAACTGGTTAGTGCCTCTTTTGAATCCTTTTGCTGATACCTAGGTACCAGTTTTGAGGCGAGTTGTCACAGATTATGCAAATAGTCCATTGATCGTGGTTTGAATGTTTTTCTGACTGACGGGACTCATCTATCAAGGATGCTACGCAAGTCGAAAAGAATCGATATGGGCATAGACTCCCGCACGGTCAACTCTTTCTTTGTGTGCCTCCCCGATCCTCTAGGTGGTTTTCCTCGATCCCCTTTCTTCCCTATCGTCCTTAGGTTCTTCGGTTGAGCCCCGTCGGGAAGGAAAGGGGAACATGAAGCGGCGAGGTTGGCAATAATGTTCCTCCTCCTTCGTGGCTCCACTCGCTCCCCGATTTCACCTCCCCCAATCCCTATGATCGCCTCGCGTCTCTGCCATAGCATGGAAGAATCAAGCTACAGCCGACATCCCTAATTTGAAGCACCTCCCTACCGAGGCGATGGCGGCGCCGCTCCTCCTCCCACTCCCGCGTGAGAGTTGCATACTCGATGTTCTGCCTAGAGTGGTGCTAGTTACAGAGGATGGGGCCACAAGGTGTGGTAGTGCCGGTGGCGGGTAAATGTTCGGATGGGCTGAGCCGATAGGCAGCGGTTGCGGATGGCTCAGATGTGATGCTGTGTGTCGTCGATGAACCCGAGTTTATGTAAAATGTATAACCACTGTTAGGTGTTGATGCAGCTCTGGATCCCTCCTCCTTTGTTCAAAAAAAAAGTAGAAAGTCAGCAACTGTTATCACATTGACTTGTTCTAGGATGTAGTGGCTATCGACAGAGTTGTTGCAACTTTCACTCTATTTTCGAATACGGTAAAATGTATTGCTAGAACCGATGAAATTTGTTCGACATGGACAGGTAAGTGCTACAAAATTTGTAGCAAGCCAGCAACTGCTTACCTAGGCCATGCGGAGGGGCTTGCTGCAGGTCGGAGGAGCTTACTGCTAGAGGCGCCACCAATAACTATTGGACACTCGAGACCATGCAACATGGTCAAAACTCGCTAGGTGTGGCGGCGGCGATCTACAAAGAATGTACTTTTCTTTGTCGCACTCACGTGTCACTTTTGCTCGTTGTCATAGGGAATCCCATCGGGCCGGCAGCTCAGGAACTAGCTAAAAAAAAATAGATTGACTATGGTGTGTGACATTGTGATCCTCCTATTTATATTAGGCCATGATTGTACAGTCGAAAGCGCCTATACCTACCTTTAAGAAATAGAAAATAATTAATAAATAATATAGCGTCTGATTAAGAGTCTCTTTCTCCAACCCTAATTGCCTCCGTCCGCTTAAAATATTGGCGCTAGCGTTCGATAATCTCCAATGCTATCACGCAAACGCCCCCAATAAATTGGATTTTGCCGTACATGATTATCACTGGGCTTGGTAGGGCCTTCCTAGCGCCCGACGCCTACTTATGACCAGGAAAAAAGGAAACGGAAGCACTCGGCGACTAAATTTTGATTCCGGCCTAACTGCCAGGAATCGATCCTGGCACCCGCTCTTAGCGCCCCCGTTGTACATCCCATTAAAGTTGTAAGAGCATCTATAGTGTCGAGCCCTTGTGTATGCGCTTAAATACAAAAATTCATATACTTTGAAAAAATAATATCGATAAGAGCCTCCACCTGTAATGACCTACTCTTGCTAGTCTCCGCTGCCTTTAGTTACGAAAAGAAAAGGCCTAGCACCCGACGCATAATTTGGCATCGATGCCACACTGATGCCAGGATTTGAGGTCACAACTGTGGGGTTGGCCGGGATTATCATCGTACCGTCAAGGTCTAAGCGCCCCGTCGTGGATGCTCTAATTGCGAACAATGTACTAACCTTTGTCCTGATGTATAAGACGTTTCGGTGGGCTAATATTTGAGAACATAGCGAGTATCTTTGATTTCGAATTAATAAAGCATGCCATGGCTTTCCTAAAAAAAGAGAGTAAATTCCATTATCTTTTACCCCCTAGCTAGTTTGCCTTTTGTGACACTAGATATCCAGTTTGACAGGAATTTGTTCAGCTTACCCCATCTAGCACAACGTGTTCCAGAATCCAGATATTACCTTATTTAAAATTAAGATTCGGAAACGTTATAAGTTCTTGGCAGGGATAAAAAAATACGCAAAAGTGCTTCACCCGATCACCTCCGCTTATGAGGAACGAGCCATCCAGCCAAGATGGACAGCTTCACCCGACTCCTAGTGGTTCTCGGATCGGACACCGTGCGGATCCCGAAATAAAGGGGGCAGCCAGCAAGCCAGCAAGCCAGCCGTAAACCAGCGACATCTAGTCCTAGGCTTTGCCTGCCAAGCGCCGCCGCCGCCGCCGCCGTGTGAGCTAACACAGTATGTCAGACGAGCCACCGCCGCCGACGGAACAACAGTCCGAGCTCCAGCAAAACACGTCTCCATCTTGGGAGCTCGTCTGCTCCATGGCTCTGCGGCTGATGATGCACTTCATCCTCTCCCCGCGGCCAGCAGCCAACGTCCCCGTTGTCCGTCCTCGCCGCTTCACTACTCCGCCGGTGCTGGGCCTGGTTGACCTCGTCCGTTCCTCCTCCGAAGCACCACCTGCCTCCTCGGCGGCACCTCTGCTCCTGTCTCCGTCAGTTGGCCGCCGCCACAGTGCGCCGCCGCGGTTTATGGGCCAAGTCCTCGTGGAGGTGCTTGCTGCATATTCCGACTTCCCCTTCACTGGCACCCTTACTATCTTCGATGGCCGTGCTTCCAACTATTTCTACCGACGTGAGGAGTGGGATTGGGATCCCGTTGCGGATTCAACTCTCGGAAAAAAGAATGGTTAACAACACACGCCGACTCCTCCGAATTCAAGGTATATATATGCATGATTTATATATCTATGATTGTTAAGTACTCATCACGCTAACTAGATTGTGATTTACATCATATATGTATATGAATGCAGAATAAGCTGCGGATCACTGGAGCAGGTCGTGCCATCTCGGCATTTACCGGCTTCAGCATCAGTGCATCTATCCCGGAGACGGAGAGTATTACACAGCAGCCTATGATTCACCACTCGATTTTGGCAGGCACGATGAGCCCAACACCATAACCATCACAACGAACATGGGCTCTTTATACCTGACGTGTGCGGTGCTAAGTGACGCCGTGCAGGCCATCTGGAGCTCACGGTGCGCTGCCATGGCTGTACCCTTTCGCCATGGTGCATGGTCAGTTACGGCATACATCGGCACATTTGAGGTTGGGGCCACAATCTTCAGCAGAGACGCCCATGAGTGGGAGGATTGCCCCTTCACCGACTGTCAAGAAGGTATGCGTATCGGCACGGAATTTTGCCTTCCGTTGAGCCGATTGCCCCTTGTGGTGCCAATTGGATCATGTCTGCACCTAAAGGGGGAGCTCATATTGAATGGATGGCAAACAATATCTGTCGATCATTCTATCCCAACTGAAAGTCACTTCTTCGAGACTGGTTGGGCCGAGGACAACGATTTAGAACCTGAGACCGCTGTATGCTTAACTCTTAGTGATGTATGGATATGAATTTGTTGGAATAGTATTTCCATTTTTGCTGTACGCGCCTTACATCAAGTAATGCGGGAATAGTAATGCTTGTACCAACCATTCCTCTGAATTACTGCCTTTCTTTATACTCCGGTGCATTTCTTCACCTTTTCAGATAGTGAGCATGATGTACTTGTATTTTTGTGTTCTACCACCAGCCTTTTATCTCCTTGTCGCCTTCTTAGTCAATTTAATAAAGCCCGTCATGGCTCTAGTCTAATAACTGCATGATGTCATGTAGCATCTCACTATTCGCCCCTTGCATCTTCTAACAACTTTTTGAACTTGGAATTGTGTCAGTCCATTCACTGAATCACTGAATAACTAGCAAGGAATATGATTTCTCCTGGTCATGATGTCGTGTTAGTAGTTCAATCTGAAATATCAACTCTTCTCGGCCCTCACGTCGACCTCTTCCTCCTCAAAGGTCGTCGCTGACCTCCTCTCCGACCGGCCAGCAAGCCTCTCTCCTCGGCTGCCCTTATTTCGATTTAATCCATCCTTATAAGTTAGATCCGCGACTCTTCCTTCGGACTTCAGATCCTCGATTAGGACCGTCAAGTGGCGGATCTACAACTTGCTTAGGGGGTGCACGGGACATCGGGAAAAAATAAATTCTTTTGCAAAAAAAAAACATTTTTTACCATGTCTGCACCCCTCAAAAGATGATTTTTATCAAGTGTGGCACCCGGAGGCACCATGGTGACTGCTCTAGCTCCGCCATTGGGACCATCTATGTTCCTAATACCGCCTGACGAAGTGTTGCGCCGAGCTTAAGAACAAACCATGCCAATGAGGATTCTACTACCACATCCCGCTTCTATTGTCAAAGTACCGCCAGGGAGCATCGAGTTAGTCCGAACCGCTCAACGGCTCGACCAGCTGAGGTGCCTTCTCAGGAGAGGGCCTATGTGCTTGATGAGGACCTTCCATGATTCTGCATTAGAACAGTTGTGGAAACTATATTTGCTCCTATGTTTATATTTCTCCAAGAAAAAAAATTAGTTGCCTTGTGGCACGCTCAGGCTTTGACAAATTCGTGTGTCCGCCTTTTTAATCCTGTAGCAAATTAGGAGTTAAATGTTAATGAAGGTGCTTAAGCAAAATATGATAATGTTAATATCAATGTGTCTCATAGGGTTGTTATGATTCATGTGTTTTTGTGTTTACTTTTAACATGTAAAATGCGTGTAGATTTAAAATATATACACATGAAAATGTTACATTACAAAACTAAGATACATTATGTGTATGTCATTTATTTCCATGTATGTCCATAGTTATGTCTTAATTTATGCGTCTGTCGACGATGGTTGCTTTACTATGTCGGGTAGTCATCCAGACGATGCATGAGACATGAGAGGGCAAGGGAAACTTACTATTTATACTAAACTCTTATTCTTTTGTATAGTTCGTTTTATCAAACTACAAACTCAATCAATATATTGTAGTACATGGTTGGGGCACTTAGTACCACTTTTTTTTTGTTGCTAAATACTAGTAGTGGTGCTCTCTGTTATACAAATCTAACATTAAGAACACACCACACACATGGCTGAACTTATACCATGTTTGGTAGCAAAAGTTACATTAGTCTCTTGTTTGAGACATTGCCTCGACCTTAAACGAAATCCCAAACTTTAAGAACAAATCGCATGCCTCAAAAATTAATTAATGTCATTTTTATGATTGTTGATGTTTATATATATTCTCGTGTTCTAATGTTTCTATTTTTTTTTGGGTGGAGGCCTCTAAAGTGCAATGTCTAACCAATATCCTCATGTCGGATTCTGGGATATGAATATGTACAAGCAAACAGAAAATTCTAGAGTGTATAATGTGCTTATGAGGAACTTGTGATCTATTGTTGGCACATAGTGTTACCGATTTTATGTCATACTTGTCTTAAATGTGTTGCTTTAGTAAATAGTTTTAAATGCACACACACTAAGTACTTGCCTAATACAATCATTTATGTTAATCCCCAAGTATTTAAAAGTTAATCACAATGAACTACTTGTTTATTTACCGATTATGCATGTTCGTGACAACTTCAGTCCAGAGTGTTATAAACGATATAGCACCCAAAGATAAATATTGTGGTCTGGACGAAACCCTTCAAAAAATAGCATGCAATGCATTACTTCTTCAATTCTGGACAAATGTTGATAATACTATCACATTTTTATATGACATAACTATGTATAGATTTCATGGGTGCACATACTAAAAAAACAGAAATATATAGTTATTTATATGCACGAGTAATCCAGTTAGTATTTTGCGCAACATTTTATCTTGACAAGTAGTGTCAAAAGAGTAGAGGCCCTCTAAGTTTGTGACAAGTCTAAACCATGCACTTTTGCAAAACACTTTAAATTCAAACTATGAAGCTACCTATAGCTTAGTGCATACTTAATGTGTGTCATGACATAGTTCATTTTACAATTGATAAGGTCTTCACTTTTGTCATCATTAAAACTAAGTTTTTTAGTTGTGAATTATGCTTCATTGTAAATATGACCATTCAAAGAAAATGTTGTAGGTGTTTGTATTTTTTCTTCAACTATTTATGCTCAAGATTGAAAATGTTAAAGTAGTACATTTTGTAATTAGGATGCCCCGCTGAGAGTTACCACATATGGTAAAACCCCGTGGGACAACCTACACTTTAACACATCAAGAGTTTTCTCGACAATGACTATGTAGCCTTCCTGGATTATCACATGTGGGAGAGAAATTCTCATCCTATACTCAAGCCATGAAGTGTCTTACGTGCACATTGGCTTGTGTTGTCCCTGGCTCGAGGTTAACCCCGAAAAAAAGTTTCACATCAGTGAGGTGCACCACAAGCCCCATTGAATGGCATTACCTTCGCCCTGTAGTTATGTGACACCGACAACTAGGCAAGACGAAGAGACAACACTGGAGTCGTGGCGAGGCAAGTATGGATGAGGTCAGGGTGACGCTAGAAGAGGCAAGGCGATTTAGGACGGGCGACCTGGGGACGTCGGGATAATACGCTCATGCGAGCGAAGGGGTATGCGTTCCCAGATTCTGAGTGATCCCAAGGGCATAGTCTGAATTGAGTGAGAAAGACTTCTGCCTGGCCGACAAAGGGCTCGATATCATGGGACAATTTCATGCCTGAATGCCAAGACAAACTAATGGAATAGAGGATTTCAGGCTTCTAATACCAAATTCCAAGACTCAATGCATACACCCAAATGGTGCCTAAATGCATCTCTTGTGTTGTTTTGTCTCTAACTTCAAATCTACCTATAAAATCTACTGCATATTTGCACTGTAATGATAACTAATTGATTGTTACCGTCAACAATCATTATGGACCACATCGGGCATGACATCATGTTTTTTTAGAAATGGGGTAAAGCCCCGGCCTCTGCATCGAGTGATGCACACAGCCATTTATTATCAAAAATAATCAATTATCACCTTATTACAACTTAGCGATCACACAAGGTTGAGACATGAATCAACCATCGAAATAGCAACATAGTTTGAACTACAAAAGTCGACTAATATGCTGCCACGTATGTCGGGAGAAAAACTCCTGTGCCACCAACAGGAGTCGAGCACATCCAGAAACCATAAGCTCCTGCTGGTCCGAAGTAAGCAGGGTAGCCCATAGCTGGATCCAGTAAGTCGCCATATTGATAACCTGTAAGACATGAAAAGTTGTTTTCCTGTTAAAGACAATATTATTCCTGCAGTTCCAAATAGACCAACAGATCGCTGAAACGCCAATACGAATCCTAGCTTTGGTCTTTTTATCAATCCCATTCAACCAATTTCCAAACATATTGGAGACATTTGTGGGTGGAGGGTCATGTAGAAGGAGAAAGAGAGGAAAATGGCTCAAGATGAAATGGGTGCGAGGAAAAATATAAATTGACGGCCCATTGATTCAGGATTCTAAGAAATGTACCAGTGGGAGAGATATAAGATGAAGATCAATGCCATGTCAACTTAATTTCTACAGAATCATGCTTGCACCGAAATTTGTTTGATAGAACAATGAAAAAAAACAAAGTAGTCTCGTCGTAAATTTTAATGGATAAGAAGTTTAGTCTAAAAAGTACATTGCGTACAACATGAAATCCTTAGAAAATGGATTTTACTGGATCCGGTCCACCAAAACAAAGTACTAGCATTTGAAAATTCCTAGCGATTTCAGCTCGCCAAATATTACATGAAAATCCTTCGAATTAAAAAGTCGGGTCCATCGACATTAAAAAAAGAAGAAGGGAAAATGGCTGGGCTGTAAAACATAGAGAGCCTAGATAGAGTTAGCAATTTGCATCAGCCTAGATAGAGTTACTAATCTAGGAATATAGGAATATATGCTGGCATCTCCTTTACACAGGCTGACCACCTGACCCTACCAACCATAGCATTTCCCGCGCGAAACTCGTCCGCCAAAACAAAAGAGCGCGCCAAATCCAACACAAGAACCAGAAAACATCCCGCGAAGAGAGAGAGAGAGAGAGAGAGAGAGAGAGAGAGAGAGAGAGTAAATCGTCTGGATCCGATCCATGGACGCGGCGATGGAGGACGCGGAGGCCCAACCCGGGAGGGGATGGGACGGCGGCTGCGGCGGCGCCGACGCGGTGCTGGGCCTCTCCGGCGCCGGCGCCTCGCTCTCCGTGTGCTACCACCAGGAGTTCGGCCCCCACGACGACCTCATCCTCCTCGAGGCCGCCGACGACCTGCTCCCCGACCTCCTACAGGGCCGGTAAGCTCCACTCCTCGACTGCCCTGCTTTCGATCTAATTTATCCATTTGAAGTTAGATCCGTGCTCTTCATTCAGACTTCAGATCTTCGATTAAGATCATCCACTGTTAAATCCCCAGATCAGTTGATGTAATACTTAGGTTGGATTTGATTCTCTGTATGCTTGCCATTAGCCAGATTAGTACATCACGAGCAGTGGAAAAGGGCATCACCATGGAAAATACTTAGTTTGTTGATTGTTCTTGAGCCGAAACCCGAGTCTGGCCAAATAAATAGTGACACCTGACGCATATATATTATTAGCTCAGATCCTTGCAGAACTAGTCCAGAACTCCAGATGCAATTGTGAAATCATTACCTGCTGTACTACTGCTCTACTGAAGAAAAACACTGTGTTTTCATCTGTGAGAAATTTTGATGAAGACGTTATCTGTTTATGGAACTGTATAACTGTAGGAAAACATTGTGTTTCCATGTATGAGAGATTTTGATGAAGACTTCTCTTGATACAGGGTGACGGTACGAGGACGCCCTGAAGAAGAAGCTGTCCTCTGCACGCCTTCGGCGACCTACGCCATGAAGTTCGTGGGCACATCCAACTCTATGTTCCTAATACCACCGGGTGAAGCAGTCCCGCCAAGCTTAAGACCAGACCATGCCAACGAGGATTCGACCACCACATCTGACGCGGCCGCTTCTATCATCAAAGCAGCACCAGGGAGCATTGAGTTAGTCCGAACCGCTCCACGGCTCGACAAGCTGAGGAGCCTTCTCAGGGAGAGGCCCTATGTGCTCGACGAGGATCTTGGAGATGGCTCCGAGCATAAGAAGGGGCTGTACACGTGGGAAGACCTCTGTGTGCTTGTTCAGGCCAGCGACAATGAGCTGCTTGATGGGCTGAATGCCCTCTCGGCTGTTGAGATCGATGGGTTCTGGAGGACTGTCGATGTCAGTTCCGTGAACACGGTTCTGGACATGATTCTGCACAACTCAGTGCTGCATGATTGGCTGTTAAACGCTATGCCAGAAAATGCTGTGCTATCTGTCATGGAGTCTGACGGCTTTACGCGCAAGATTGTAGCCCACTGCCTCAACAGATTTGGCACAAAGGTCGAGCAGGAAGCGGCGAGTTGCTGGAGCCTTGATGAGAAACTGGTCTGCTTGCAGTTTGCCCGGAGAGCGCTGAGCGCAGGAAAGATGAAGCTCAACAGCTTCATGGATAAATGGGAACGAAGCATCCCTTCAGGAATGCGTGCAGATCTTCAGATGCTCGAAGGGGAGGTGCTGTATGAGAAGCTTGGGGCTGAGACCTGGGTGCACGCTTTCAGGGTTGCCGATCTGCCATTGACGCCGGCTGAGAGGTTTGCCGCACTATTCCAGGAGCGGCCAAGGTGGGAATGGAAAGACCTGCAGCCCTACATCAGGTATAATGTCTCACAGCAGTTTTTGTTCACATTCTGCAGTGTAATTCTCATGCAAACATCTTTCCCCCTCTATGGTCCAGGGACCTGCGCGTGCCTGGCTCGTCTTCAGAAGGACTGCTTATCAAGTATGCCAGAAGAACGCAACCAAGCGCTGACGCGGAGCCTATTTTTACCGCCAGATGATCAATCTATCCTGCTACATCCATGATTTGGTTCTGGCCCTTGCTGATGCTGGTGAACTGCTGGCGTTGGTGTTGCTGCATTTGAGACATGGTTTTGATATGGATATTGTCGACAACATAAGATTGCTGCATTTCAGGCATGCTCCAATCATATTAGCAGTGACGCAAGAGGGTTTTTGTGCCATACAGTGTCTGATCCTGCTTCTGGCATGTTCAATTAAGCTACTGAATTTGTTTTCAGTTTTGATTAGAGACACACCATCTGAACTTGAACATGTAATGTCGGTCGTCCTAGCTAGTCACGATTTCAGAAGTTGTTTCAGAAATAACCGTTTTAGAATGCATAGCAGATCATGGCAGGGCGCCGAAAAGTGAACTGAAGTTGTGTCCCAGGCTGTGTAGGCAGGCAGTACAACTCTGTTGCGGAAGTCGATTAAGGCCCTGCTCTGAACATCATGCCATCCCTTAGGAACTTTGAGAGTATTAAAATTAATTGTTCTAAACGTGGCCTGAAATTTTTGAAGATTTAAATGAACTTCAGAATTCTTTGTTATTTGAATATGATGAACTCTCAACTCACGGGTCCCCGCAAAAAACAAAAACTCTCAACTCGCTGGGAGAAAGAGGAATATGAAATCTCAATGGGCTGGAAAGAAGCGAATGGGCTGGGTACTCAAGCCCAGTCGGAAGCCCATCAAACAAAGCAAGAGGCCCGATCCGAGCGCAGCTCATGTGTCTCGTCCCCTTCTCCTTCCTCTCATTAGGCTTGGGTTGGAGAGCGTCTCGTATCGTCGTCCGGCAGAAACCCTAGCTCGTATAAACCCCGCCTCGCCGGAGAGGCGCTAGCAGCAGCAGCAGGAGACGCCGGCCGGCCCGGCGCCCGCCTTACGCCATGGACGCGATGCGGAAGCAGCTGGACGTGCTCATGGGGGCCAACCGCAACGGCGACGTGCGGGAGGTCAACCGCAAGTACTTCGACCGCGACGTCTGCCGCCTCTTCCTCGCCGGCCTCTGCCCCCACGACCTATTCCAGCTCACGGTAACCCCCTCCCCCCGTGCTCCTCCACCTCCCGTGCCGATTTGGTAGGGTCAGGCTGGCCGCAGTAGATTAGGTTTAAAATCGAAGCGGAGCAGATACCTCGGGCTGCTAATTGCCTTTCAAGGAATCTATTAACCAGGGTTTTATTTACGGCGTGCACTCTGCTTCGAGATAATCTGGAGTAGTTTCTCTTGTGATGCTGCGATCTGACTGGCTAATTTTGCTCGTGGCAGAAAATGGATCTCGGACCCTGCCCCAAGGTCCACTCGCTCCAGCTTCGGAAAGAGTATCCTTCATTTTACTACCTTGCAGTGCATGTTTCGCTTCAGTAATTCTTTCTGCCCGCACGTACTACCGTTTATCCGTTGCATTCCTGAGCTCTTGGTAGTTATGAGGAGGTAAAAGCGAAGGGGTCGGAAAACTTCGACAGGGAGCTCGAGGACATGATTGACAGGCTCATCGTGGAGTGCGAGCGCAAGATCCAGAGGGCGCTCAAACGTCTCGCTGACGAGGATGCCAAGGCTGCTATCGCAATATCCGTGTCTGAGGTTACTCTGGTACTTACTCACCCGTGTGTTTCAGAGCTCATCTGTTAGTAAGGGGCTACGTGCTTCAGCTAAATTGACTGTTCTTGTTAATGTTTGCAGGATGAAGAAGTCCTACAGCTTTCAAAGGAAATCAAGGAGAAAATGAAAGAAGTTGATACCTTCGGTAATGTCCTGATTCATGTTTTGCCCAATTGTTCTGTTCGCAGTTGTCCAGCCGGTTGATCGATGTAAAATCGCATTGATAATTTCATTAGGCGTAAAATAGCAGCCCATTGGAATCTAGCGAATTATCTGGTTTCTTTATTAAGGGCCAACAGCATAGGATAGGAAAGTGTAGTAGCAGGAAAATACAGTTACTAAATGTTTCTTGTTAACTTGCGCCAAACAGATTTTGAAGGGAAAACTGATGATAAAATCAAGACCATGGAAGTGGTGGAAGAATTAAGATCTAAAAGGGCTGACATGCAGGTATTGCTTTGGAGTTTTGAATATCTGAGTTCTTAGTTCTCGTAAATCTTGGGTTAAGAGGCCATGTTACTGAATATGTATTTCTGTAGTTTTAATATCATAGGTTGTTTTTCCTACTTCACTGCAGGCTACCCTCTTGCTTGATGCCTTCAACAAGGACCGAGCTTCAATACCTCAGTCTAATCCAACTCCTCAAATCACACCACTGCCACCACCTCCTCCTCCTGATGCTCGTACTCAAGAACTGATTAATGAAAAGCTAACTAAAGCTGAAGCCCTTGGTATGTTTCGTACCATTTTTGTTTACAAAGAATATATAGCATTTTCCCTCTTTTCTTAATAGCATATATTGTTGTGATGATGAGGACCAAGATACTTAAGTTTCTCTGATACATCCTAGCTTTGAATTCCCCCACTCAATTAGTTGATTACTATATACGACAATAAGATATTTCAATAATATATTTCGTAAGGATATGCGCTGGAAAATTTGCTTTGATATATTTTATGTTGCTAAAGGTGAGAAACTAACAAACCATGAACTTATATAGCTTTTAGTTACTTTTTGTCGGGGGACCGTTTAGGCATGACTCAAACTTTTTGACAATCAGTGTCTGCCAGGATCAAAGATTAGGTTTGTGGTATTATATAGGAGTATATCTTTACTTATTTGTTCATTGCACATCAGTGTCTTCAGTAGCGTGGACAATTAAATTTTCATCGATAGTTTATTCACTATATATGTACGCGCTAAGCAGAAAAAAATAAGCAATGATCTTTTCCTGTTTGTCCTTGTGGTAGGTGAACAAGGGATGGTAGAAGAAGCACAGAAAGCTTTAGAAGAAGCAGAAGCTCTCAAAAAGGTTGCTGTTGCCATCATTATCTTACTTTACCGTGTCTAGCTTTTCACCAGTCAGTTCTAGTAGGTTAATTTATTTATTTCAGCATCACCTCTGCAGACATATGATACCGTTAACTTGGCATTGTTAGGCCACCGATTCTTCGATTATTTTCTTTGCTTTGTATGAACCATGACTGATGTCTTGTTTTGTTGACTTTATCACCAGCTGGCGGCATCACGGCAGGAGCCGCCTTCTGATCCTGCTAAATACACTGTTGCTGATGTTCGAATTGTGAGTTTGAAGGGCCCCACTTTTTCTTTCTTATATTCATCTAATGTCATTAATTTACACATCACTAACACACTAGCCTTTTCTGCTAATGTCCTTTGATGATTGTTTAGTCGTAGCATATGCTAGGTTCTCTTACAGGCCACAGATATGCTTTCAACATTAATGGTTTCCTTTTATTTATAGGACTGCTCCAGTCTTTTAACTGAGTATTTTTTACATGCAGTTTTTTCTAGCCGTGGTTTTTATGCGCTTATATTCTATAATTTGGAATACTAATTAAACTCGTGTATTTCCCAGCCATTGGTACTATGAAAAAGCTTGTATTTTGTGCAAGTTCAAATTTCTGATAAATTTGATAATATATTGTATAATTCGTTTTATGTCTCGTTTTGAACTCATTCAAGTGACAGCTCGACTTTCCCAAATTAATGTGCTAGCGAGTAATGAAATACTCCCTCCGTATCAAATATAAGACTTTGTACCTACTTTCTACACACATGTATATAGACATGTTTTAGTGCATGTCTATATACATGTGTGTAGAAAGTAGGTACAAAGTCTTATATTTTGATACGGAGGGAGTATAAAGTAATATAAGTAGTAATTGATAGGTGTTGCACACATGTAGTATTTGCGCTTGTGTAACAGTATTGTCAGAATAAATGACTAAGTATGTTATGATATTGGACTACCTATATAGCTACAATTTTTGTGGTAATGCTTTCTTGTATTATTTTAGCCTACCCCAACTTGTTTGGGAATAAAAGGCTTTGTTGTTGTTGTTGTTGTTGCTGCTTTCTTGTATTATTTTCAGTGTCATTCACACTATTAAAACTTTGTAACTAACCTTTTCATTTTTCATGGTTTATTTACATATTGTTATACAACGAACTTATTCAATGAGTGCTACCTTTGTGTGTCGTATTTTTTTGAAATTTATGAGCCTGTTCTTGTGTGTTGTGACTGGTATTCATATGATGCATTATGCACATGTGCATTCTTGAACGTTGTAAATTAAGAATGTCTTCATATGTAATGTGCTCTAAGAATTTGGTTGCGCAATGGTCCGCACTATTTCCTAGAGTTATGCATTCTTTTCCTTGCATAAATTTCATATTATTTATATCTGAACATCCCCAACTAATGCTCATATGTGCCCTAGCATTGCTCATTGTATTCTGTGTCCACTCTGTAGACTGATCAGAAGTTGCGCCTCTGTGATATATGTGGAGCATTTCTGAGTGTCTATGACAAGTAATACTCTTAGCCCCCACTCTCTAAATGTTTATCTGAATTGGACCATTAAGATGGAAATGTATCTCATCCCATATTGTATACAGTGATCGACGTCTTGCTGACCATTTTGGAGGGAAGCTACACTTGGGCTATATGCTGATTCGTGAGAAACTGAAAGAACTCCAGGTACATTCTTGCATGCCCGAAACTATAAGTACGATGTTGGGAGTGATTGATCGAAGTTTTAGTATTTCAGATATTATCACCTGATAAAGGTATAAACACATTAAAACAAAAATCCACAAGATTTTGTTAAAGACTTACATTCTGTTTTGTCAAATTGGTTTATGGGGTTTTGATGTTCTTTCTAAGTTTGTTAAGTTGCAAATTTTGAACATCTTTATCAGGTGCTGAATGTAATGTCCCATTTTCTGCTTTAAAGAGTTACTCTGTTTTGGGCCTTTTAGCATCTGTGAGTTTCCTTATCTCTAGGAAGAGCCTCCAGGTTCTTGCCTTCTCTATATGTTATTTTATCTCACATTGGAGGGCGCCATGGTTGTTGCGATAGTCATTACAGGAATTAGTCAGTGTTGCATAAGTGGAATCTCATGTGACAATCATCCTCCTTCCCATGGCAACAACTGCCACTGTATGTTGACCAATGTAAGCATAGGAGTGAGCAGACCATGGTATGGAGAATCATGTTTACTTAATTGCGTCAACTTTCTCATATGTACTCAGCTTAGTATTATGTTGATCAGAAGCTGGAGCTTGCTTTCTGCTTGGTGATCCATATGTTGTAGAGCTGGTGATAAATAGTACCGGTTAAGTAACTCTGAAAGCGCATCCTTTTGCCATCTTTACCTGTAAGTTACAACCTGTTCATATTGCTGCCTGCTTCACAAATATGTAAGTTGTCATTTGCTGAATTGATCTCAACTGCAATGTATCCCTTGCCTTCATTTCGACGCTTCCCTTCATTATTTTCTGGTTGTTTGAATCAAGCTATCCCACTTGGTACTATTTTTGCGGAAATATGTCATTTTAAAACAATGTCTTATTACATTCTAGGAGGAGAGGAACAAAAGAAGGACCGAGAAATCTGAGGATGTCGACAGACGGTATGGACTTCCCATCTTTATTTAATTCTAGATTACTAAATAAACAGTAAAGCCTGAAAATTCATATTTGATTTTTTTAGATCAAGAGAACGCAGCAAGGACCGCAATGGGCGGGCATCCAGGGATAGGGATGCAGAAAGAAAGGACCGAGTCGAACCTCGGGAAAGTAGAAGAGACCACGATAGGGATCGTGATAGACGCCATGACAGGGACCGTCGCCATGACCGTGACCGGGATAGAGACTATGACCGTGACCGCTCCCGTGGTAGTGATTCAAGGAGAAGGGAGCGTTCTCGATCCAGGGAGCGTGGCAGGTACTGCTATGTGGTTTCTTTTGTATCTAATTTCTCTTGTCCAATCAAGGTAGGCTTGCCTTCCGCATTGTTATCATCATTGGCCAATCCTGACAGCTGTTTTGGTTTTCAGGCGCCCAGATAGATACTGAATCTGTCGGTCAAGTGCTAGCTGATTTTGGGGTACTCTGGTCTTCCTACATGATAGTTATGGTGCTTTAAGATATGGCCGAGTTGCGCTTTGTACTGGAGAAAGGAAGACTCGTGATATTGTCTTTGTCGTTGTACTGGTGCAGTCGAAACCTTGTGCTTTCTGTATCTTTTTTTGTTTGTCTGACTTTATGTGGTGTACCAAAATATACCGTTTTATATGTTACAATGTGTCAGTTGAGTTGTTGTGTCAATATGCACTTGTTTTTAGTAGCAATTCAATCCTGATTTGGCTCACTTGTCAAACAAACTAGAAAGATGCCCCACGTGTTGCAGGGTGAACCTTAAAAAAATTATAGTATAAAAGAAAGCATATTTGATTCATGAAATGGAAAAAAAAAATCTCGGCGATATGAGGGATTTGATTAGCCACAATAGTTGAAAATCTAAATGTTCGTATATTTAACCGCTAAAATTGATGATATGGAAAATTGTATGGCTAAAAGAACTTATAATATGAATAACTTGCATGTATATGGATGAATATCATTAATAAATATGGTATGACATGGATTAATGAATGTCTCATACAGTGGGTGATGTGATGATGACATGGATAAACGAGGTTAAAATACATTATTAAATGAGTATGTTAATGTGGTTTTAGTTTATAAGAAGTATAGATATGAAATGATATCGAGTTTTTTTTTCCTGTGAGACAATGGGCAGCACCCTTTCATAATTTTTTAATTAGAAAATGGCCAAGATCTCATCAGGTGACTCATTAAACATGATCTGCCTTTTGCGACAACGTTTAACATGGATAATAAAAGTACAGGATAAAACCTCTGTAGCACTAGACTTAACATCCTGGAGTGTGGGACGCAAGTAGAGGATCGGTCGAGGCATCCATATCGCACCTTGTTTATCAATGGCAAGCAGTCAGAGGCCCACCTGGAACTTCTGAAACCCAGCGTTTTTGGTGAATTCGGGGGCCTGACGAACAGCAATAGTTTCAGCCACTTTTGAGTTTTGAATGTGACCCAACGCACATCTATTTGCCGCCGGTACGAACCTCTTGATGATATCATCGGCTGACAACACCAAGCCAGATGGAGATGCAACACGGTTCAATATTTTCTTTGGAGATCAAAGGCAAACTTTTTGTCTAATTACCAGCACACTTCAATGAAGAACCTAGAGGAAATAAGAATTCAGTGAATTGAGCCAAACGAGAATTGCAGCAACGAGAAACAACACAAGAATTGCACCAACATGTAATAACGTATTTTAACCTCGTGCTCCTGAGCACACTTCTTACTGATCTGTAATTTCTGCATTCCAAGTGGTGAACCTGCCGCTGTTCGGGCCTCACGCAAATTAAGTAGTCTTCAGACAACACTGCACTGTCATCCCTTGTGTGATGTAACTATACCGTTATAAATACAATACATATATTTTCAGCATCGATGGCCTATTAGCTCAGCTGGTTAGAGCGTCGTGCTAATAACGAGAAGGTCACAGGTTCGAGGCCTGTATGGGCCAATTTTTTATTTAAAAAAAAAAGTTTGAGGGAATTTCTCAAATCTCTGGACTTGCCGGAAATGCTTGCGCCGGCTGAAATGGGATGGCCGGACAAGGTGGAGCGGCAGAAGCACAGGAAGATGAACTGAGAGGTACAAAGATGATTGTTGACGGAATAAAACCAGTCCCCAACTGTTTCGTAAATCCACATTTTGAAAGGAAAATTTTCAGGGTGAAAAAATAACTCAGCCTGCGAAAGAAGAGAGCCACTGATTCGTGAAGGAAAATTTTCAGAGTGAGAAAAAGATCTCAGGTTTGCAAAACAAGAGAGAAAGACTAACTTAGTCTAGTTAAATCCGTTAGGCCGTGCTTGGTATCTTGTTTTTTAGCCAAAACAATCGGTTAGAATTACAGACATGTGGACCTCCCGCAGAAAAAATGAAGCACCACCAAAAAATACTCGTCTCCGTAATTTTCAACCCCCGATCAAGCGAGGCCTTAAGAGTTAAAACCGACTACCGTCCACAGCCTACGATCGTTGTCCTGACACCCAAGAGCACCTCCGCATAGATAGAGATATGAATTTTAGGGCACTCCATTTTGATTTAGGTACCAAACTTTATTCTCACATGATGGATGATGTAACATAGGGTACCTATTGAAACTTGATTGCATACTTCAAATTTGCGAATTATATTTGAACTAGAGCATGCAAATTTAAAGCCAAAGTTCAACACTAGCCACACCCTACTGGCCACCCTGGCGAGACGCAGTTCCAAGGGCGCGACGCAGCCGCTTCAGATTGCGAGGTCGTGTCCACAAGAGTGGCGTCAACGGACACCTCTCTCATCTAGGAGGCCAGGGACATGTAGCTCCGTCAAACCATGTCTATGAGACTGGCGGGGCAGCCACCGCTGTATATATATAGTCCTTTTCCCCTTTGGAGAAGGAAAAAATTTCAAGCTCTCACTCTTCCTAGAGGAATCACAGACACCTTGAGGTGGCAACAACGCCGTGTCGGGTCTCGAGAGGGAATTCGGGCATTAGAGAGAGAGAGAGAGAAATAGTATGGAGCTTTGTGTGAGTAGGCTAAATCATTTTAGATACTCCCTCTGATCCTAATTAAATGTCGTGACTTGTACATGACATTTGCACTTACGTAGCTGTTTCTCCACGACACTCTTTCTGGATCAGAGGGAGTATTTTTTTTTGCTCGATATTACTTAGCGGGCCTGGGCTTGCCCGGTCCAGCGAGAGAGCACCAACACTCGCCGTTTCTGCGTTCGTCTCCCTAGAGGTGAATCCTATTTGACGCTCATTGCGTCCGTTATGCAGGATACGCGTACCTCTCGAGCGAAGATTCCGCGGTAAGTGGGCCGACACAGATACATTTTCTTTTCCTAGTTTTCATGTTTTCTGTCGGTTTTTCTTTTTTCTGTTTGTGTTTTCTTTTTCTATTTCATGTTTTTTTCTCTTTTCTTTATTATTTTTTAAATTTGAAAATATTCAAATTTGAAAATTCAAAATTGTTCATATTTACAAAAAATAAATTTGAAAATTGTTCATATTGAAAATTGTTCATATTTAAAACTGTTCAAATTTGAAAATTGTTCATATTAAATATTCAAATTTCTAAAAACTATTTTTTTTTCAAATTTCTAAACTGTTCAAATGAATTTAAAACTATTCAAGGATTTGAAAATTTCAAATTTGTAATAACTATCAAACTGTGCTCCGATATACCAAAAACATCGGAGCTGGGGGAGAGAGTACCTGGGCCGGCCAAACTTCCTAGCGCTTCAGGCGTTGCGTCCGTAACGGAGCTGAGCGCTGGAAAGGAGCTCCCCTTCCCCCTAAACTCTATTCATGGCCGCCGCCGCCCTCCTCCGCCGCCGCCGCGAACCCCGTCCTCTTCTCCGCCCATGGCCTCCGCTACCGCAAGTTCGAGGTCATCCCGACCAAGGTGATCGTCCCCTGCCCCCTCATCTCTCAGGTTTCAACCCAATGCTTCATTAGCCCAACGCGCGCAAATTCTACCCAATGATCTCAGTCGGCGTCAGGGCAATTTTTCTTTGATTCAGTGAGATTCGTGCCACCTTACTTAGTGACAGCTAGACCCCAAAACTTGAGCATTTCCAGCTAGTATCTTGGGTTGGCTGGGCTTCATTTGAGGAGCTATTTGGATGTGTGTGGGGGAAATAACCGTCATCTTTCACTTGGTCACTTCAGACGACGATCGACAAGCTGGGGAAATCCTCGGGGGAGACCGTGAAGGTGGCGCGGGGCTCCTGCGGCGGCGGCGGCCACCTCCTCCGGCCGCCTCACCCGCGATCGACCGGCTGCTTATTCACCACCTCCCGAGTCGCCTCGTTCCACGCCTTCCGCTCTCTCGGTACCAAGGTGAGCATTTCTCCGTCTTGGCCCCCTCCTCCCCTGGTTGTGTGGTTCCTCGTGGTTCTGCCATCAGTTTCGATGCGAGATATTGTGGCTTTGGGTTAAACATTGGATCATCTTGGAATTTTGGACTGGAAAAAGCTATCCGCTGCTGTAATGAGAATGGTATCTGCCGCATAAAGCTTGGCCATGAACCCATGGTCCTAACCTGATAGCCTGGTAGTTTCTACCTGGAAATGTTTTTTTTGTCCAAGAGCAAATGGTGTCTCAGTTCTGCCGTAATTACTAAAATACAAGTGTTGATTGTTTTCCTTTGATTTATTTTATGTTTTAATAGAAAATTTTGGACCAATGCACACAGAGAATGTCTACTGCGGCACTGAATCCAGTTGCGGCAAATGCAACTGCAAATTCAGGACTGAAGCTGCTCGTCACGAAAGGGCCTCAGGCACAGAAGGCAGTTGGGATATGGCTCTTCGGATGTGCTGCCTGGGTATTCAGCATGGTCATCCTTGGTGGAGTCACTCGACTCACGTTCGGGGCTTTCAATGACTGACTGGAAGTTTGCTGGGGGATTGCCTCCTACTCCCTCCGTGCATAAATATAAGATGTTTTAGCTATCCAACATGTTGTCTACATGCATACTAATATGAGTGCACATACACACTAAAATATGTCTACATACATCTAGATATATGTGAATGTGGACAAATGCTAAAACATCTTATATTAAAAAACGGAGGGAGTATGTCAGAAGAAGAGTGGCTAGTGGAATTTGAAAAATACAAGCAGTCACCTGAGTACATGAGGTAAGAATGCATTTACTGCCTTCCCTACACGTGTCATCTTGCCACAGGCTGCTATCGCCAAGGCCTCTTTGATGAAACTAAGTTTGTTGAATCATTGAGGATGCAACCCACTTTATTCTATTGAATTCAATTTTGTGATCCTCTTAGATGACCCTAGCTTTCAAGGAAGTACATATCATGTAGCATTGGTGCTACTGAATATTCACGTCTCTTTTGCATTAGTACTTTTTAACAAATCCCTTACTATTTATGAGTCTGAGAACAGATGTTTACTACGTTATGTAAAAACTCAAATAAAACACAATAGGTTGTGGGAATTGGACTAAAAGTTATTTCCTTAATAGAGATGTTCCATAAGGATTGTTTGAGGTGTTCATTGAAGTTGTGAGAATTTTTTTACTCTGCTGTGTTCTCCAATCCAATTAGTCTGTTGATATAAAATTTCTAGTTATGTGTCAAAATGAATTTTATAAGTTTTTCTTGTAGAAAAAAGCATAACATTACTTTGGTTCTAATTGTGAGATCTTTCCTTTCTCCATCCTGTGGAGAGTTGCATCTAGTTTTCTTTCCGCACATTTTCTGCTAATGCGGCAGCAGCATTCGATGAACATATGTAGGGTGAACAAAGGAATGAATCTTGAAGATTTCAAATTTATATACTGGATGGAGTATGCACACAGAATGTGGGGAAGAGCTTTGGGTTTTGTATTTGTTGTCCCTTTTTCATACTTTGTTGCAAAAGGCTATGTTACGCGCCAACTTGGCCTCAGGCTCTCTGCTCTTTTTGCACTTGGTGGTGCGCAAGGACTAATTGGCTGGTGGATGGTGAAAAGCGGTCTTGAGGTACTAATACAATGCCCTTGTTTTATACTAGCATGTTGCTTGGAAATTCACTATTCTTTTTTCTCATGTTAGGAACCAGCATCTAAGTATGTTGAACCAAGGGTTAGTCCATGCAGGCTGGCAGCTCATCTGACCTCTGCATTTGTTATATATTGTGGTATATTGTGGACTGCTCTGTCAGTAGTGATGCCAGAACCTCCAGCTGAAGCGATAAATTGGGTAAAAGGCGCAGCAAAATTCAGAAAGCTGGCAATTCCTGTCAGTCCCGTTGTGGGAATTACTGCCACATCTGGAGCTTTTGTTGCAGGCAATGATGCAGTATGTGAACACTTCCGTTCTTTTGCTGTTTTAAAAACTATGCTTAGCCTTCTTTTTCCTTACACGCCTAATTATTTGTTATGATCAGGGGCGAGCATATAATACATTTCCAAAGATGGGTGACACTTGGATTCCTGAAGATGTGTTTAGTATGGAACCATTCATACGTAATTTCTTTGAGAGTACATCCACCATGCAGGTAACATTTTTCTCTACTCATGATAGGATTTATAGCTCTGAAAGTTATGCCGTCTTAAACTTCTGTTATTCATTCTCTTAGCTTCTTCACATTATTCATTTTGGAAGAAGGAACAGCTGACTAGAATCACAATCATTTTTATATTCACCAATAACAACTGGTTTATTTTGAAAAATGCATTAACTAACATTGCCACAAGTCTTAAAACTAATAGTTTCTTGCGGCCAGTTCAATAATGCTTGTAGCACATAACCAACTTTTCACTCGACAGAGACTGGAAAACTTCTTGAAAATTCGTCATTGTGCTTTATCCACATTTTTTGCTTAACCTGTTTTTTGCATTATGTAGCTCAATCACCGAATTCTCGCAACAACCACCTTATTGTCTGTGGGTGGGTTATGGTTGGCCGCAAGGAAAATAGATATGCATCCAGCAGTCAAGTCTCTGGTTGGATGCACGCTTGGGATGGCTGCTCTTCAGGTACAGTTCACAAATCGAATCCTTCGGCTTCAGTTCATGTTAAGATTACTGTGCATTACAGTACATAACTTAATCTGTTAACTGATGAATTTATTGTGTTACATGAAAGGATATGTTAAACACAATGTTTTTGAGACTAAATCATTGGATGGTTTTTGCCACCCATACTAATCGGCAATATGATTTTTTATTCAGGTCACACTGGGAATATCTACACTTTTGATGTATGTTCCTACCTCTTTGGGCTCAGCTCACCAAGCTGGGGCGCTGACGTTACTGTCACTAATGATCCTTCTCACTCACACTTTAAGAAGACCGTCACCAGCTCTCTTGATGTCGCTTGCATCCGCTGTGAAATCAACCTGATACGACACCATGAAATTTTCTGTGCAATGGCTATGGAAGTTAGGAACACTCCCTGCTGGTCTGGTGACATTCTGGAACCGCACATTCTCTCTCGACCGCTCATGGCATCTCTTGGGCCTAGGATACAAGCCGAATGTCAACCCAAAGGATATCGAGCAGTCAGCCGTCATACACTACAATGGGAATCTGAAACCTTGGCTTGAGGTTGGATTGCCAAAATATCGCAAATACTGGTCCAAGTATGTCAATTTTGATGAAGCGTTCATAAGGGAGTGCAACATACATCATTGAGCTGCTGCTGTGGAATCCTGTGCATAGGCCGCCGAGATGATTAGTCTAGTTTTTTTTTTTGAGAAAGACTAGTCTAGATCTTTGGCTCTGTAGATTGTTTCTTCCCTGGTATTTAAGATATCTAGAACGTTTCTTTTGTTGATTAATCTCTTCCCTGCTTAATAACAGTGCACACAAGTTGTAGCAGGCCTTTAGAATAAAATGTGCAATAGAGGCTAGAGCAATGCAATGTTATAGAGTATATACATTAAAGGGTTTTTAAACATGTATTAAAGGCTATAGTATGCTCAGTAAATTCCACATGGTTGCAGTCATACCTTGTGGGTTTTGATTGGACCTGCAGCTTGGATCCAGTGGGTAGGCAAGTTCTCCAGAGCAGAGCAAGATGATCTTGCTTGGGCACTGAATGGCCTATAATGTCTTCCAAGCCTTCTCCATGGTGTCTTGTTTTGATGAAGAACCTTTACCTGAAAAGCTTCTGTTACTCCAATATTGATCGATTGCTTCTCACAAAATTATATGTAACCATTGAACCCATTTTGTGCTAATAGGAATGCTTAAGATTTCTCTGTTACTTATTTGGAGATTTTTTTTTTGCATTTTCATTTCACATACACTCATTTTCCAATATAAGGGAGTCGACTGTTTCGTTAGTATATCTAACCAAGAGCAAGCCAAGAACATGCTAGGTCTAAAATCTGGGATCTATTGATCTATCCCAAAGAATGTTATGCTCCAGAAGAGGCTTTTATGAAGTCAGCTTTTTACCATACATGGTGCTGCACCAAGTGTATGAAGATGATATTGGGCTGTGTGCTCTCCAAGGACACCTCATTTGATTCACGGCGTAAGCATTTTCTATGACAGGTTACTTGCATCAGTAGGTGAAGTTCACCATTTACAGTTGTTCTACCCTTTGGTCATCCATCAAAAGTCAGTTGGCTACGCCACCCGAGTCTCAAATAGCCCTCTTCCTACTGGCAATAACATGATCATGACACCAAAGCTTGCACAATTCCTACAGCTCCATGGGGTGTGATCAGCAGAACAAGAAACAAACACGAATATCTAGAAGAATATAAACAAAACAAAGGGCACCATTTACAGTTGTTCTACCCTTTGATCATCCATCAAAAGTCAGTTGGCTACGCCACCCGAGTCTCAAATAGCCCTCTTCCTACTGGCAAGAACATGATCATGAAACCAAAGCTTGTACAATTCCATACAGCTCCATGGGGCGTGATGAGCAGAACAAGAAACAAACACGAATTTCTAGAAGAATATAAAAATAAACAAAGGGCACACTTTCCTCTCAAGAACTGCAGGAGAAGGCATACATCTACACCCAAAGGCAGTAGCAGAATTCTCGTATGATATAAACAGGAACAAAAACCTGGAGCTTTCTGTCCAGCCCAGATGAAACCAATTTTACACTCCTGGTTCTAGTAAACTCTCCTCTTGCGGACTTTGAAGCTGGTGGAGCGGATGACGTCATCATCGGCGTTGAGCTTGAGCTGCATCGCGTCGACGGACTCAGGCTTGGTGAAGTAGGTCCAGAGGAGGTATATGCCATCGTAGTAGGTGAAAGGCAGCCCAGTCCTGCTGTTCCTCTTCCTGATGCTGTAGGCTAGCGGGATGACCCCCCGGTTGAAGACCTCCACGTACATGGCACCTCCGGCGACAAGCAGCTGCAAAGCACAGAGAAACAGCACCGGCAAGTAAGCAGTATGGACAACAATAAATCCCATACAACGCGGTATGCTACTTCTAAATTCCACCGAGACTGAAAACCAAGCCCTAAATTGGTTTGGATTTTCTGAAACAGGTGCAGGATTTGTGGGGACGATGTAACCATTGTTAGTCATCAAGCTCTGAAGACTGTAATTTTACCGGCCTCGTGCAATGTAGCAATGCGCTGCTACTGCATCATCATCGTCAGATATTATTCTCTAATCTTTTCGTTACCAACTGATAGAACATCTAACTCAATGGCTGAAACAGTAGACCAAGAGAGCAAATAAGAGGGCATTGTTTCGATTACAGGCGGTTTGACTACAGATCATGGGATCAGCGTAGCCAGTTCATCTTGAACTAGTAAAGATAGATACATTTTTCATTCACTACACTTCACCCCAAAGCCTTCCGACTAACAAGCATCAAACTGACTGAAGACATAAGCGAACACTGTCACATTAGATAGAACAATCCTTAGGACTAACAAACATATATCGAATTTTCATGCACCACATTTCACCCAAGCCTTAGGACTAACAAACATCAAACAGGCCGAGACCGGAGCGAACACTGTCACATTGGATAGTACAATCCTGTATTTCCACAGGGATTCGTGTACAAATAGCAGCGGGATTTGTGCCGGTGATCGAATTGTAGCTTAGTTAAACGATGTCACGTTGGCAAGCTACTACACTGTATGTTTTCGGAGGAAATCATGCTGGAACTGCAGCGGAAGAGGTGATCGAGTTGTAGTGCAGCTAGCTAGCATGTTCTCGGTTGGAACTTTTTTTTTTTGAGATTTATAAAGGCTGCTACTTATTACACCATATCGGAGTCTAACAAAGTGACCATGGCGAGACAACGATTATTACCTCCTCGTAACGCTGGATGAGTGCGAGGCGCTCCTCCTCGGACATGTCGGGGCGGAGCACGACCATGGTCTCGTACTGGCGCAGGCCGGGCGGGCAGGGCGGCATCTCGCGCTCCTCCAGCGCCAGCGCCGCCTCGGAGGCCGACATCCCGAGCCCGCCGCCGAACCCGGAGGAGGACCCGTCCTCGTCCCCGACCTCCTCGTTGTCGCGGCTGCGGGTGCGCGTCCCCGCCGCGCCGCCGTAGAAGCTCGCGGCGTAGCCCGTGGAGAACACGCGGCCGCGGAGGACGCGGGGGGCGGCGGCGGTGGGGAGGAGGCTGCGGCGCGCGGGGAAGGGCGGGAGGGTGGTGGCGGAGGTGGAGGAAACGGAGAGCGCCATGGGCGGCGGCATTGGAGCGAGTCGAGAGGGGCTGTGCCGGAGTGGAGTTGGGGAGTGGATAGATAAGGAGAAAGGATAGGGGGCGAAGCCCACGACGCAGTGCTAATGTGCTACGCATGATTCGAACAACGTTTTCAAAAAAGAAACTCAGCCGGCTGACTTTTTAAAAATGACATTCGAATTTGTGATTCATAGCAGATACAATCATTCTTGTGAATCCTGATTATGCGGGATTCCAAAAAATTAGAAGGGAAGAGTTTATTGATTCCTTTCTAAAAAATGCACTAGGCAGTATAATTTTTAGTTGGTACTGCTAGCGGCATTTAGAATGGGATTTAAATGTGATATTTTTTTTAATGTGGTCGTCTAGGATATTAAAATTTATTCTGTTAGTGTAGTTTGGGAGAGGCTTTGAAAGTTGAAAATCCCAACATAAATTAAAGATTTTCGGTTGATGATTGGCAAAAAACATATTGTTTGGCGCAGGCCTTCCATGGTAATATGGTCTGGTCCCATGTCGTGGGGTTCTTGCTAATCGGTATATTGGGAACATATACTTGATATGGAGACCGAGCTACATATAGCGTTTATTTAAAAAAAATATTTTTTGAGTTTCAGAAAAATCTGAAAACTGTCCTGGATGGTGATGATGTTGTATTCAAACGGCAGGTAAAATCTAGAAATGTGTTATATTTTGAGCTGTGCAAAAACGACACAATATGATATATTTTGCTATTTTTGTGTAGCCTAAAATATGAATTATTTTGAGTTGGGATTTTGCAAGTTGGTAGGATGCACTCTTATCTAAATTCAGGAATTTTGTTTTGTGATTTTTTTGAAACTTCAAAATGTGGCATTTGAATTTTGAAAATAGAGATCTACATGTAGTTCGGCGTCCGTTTTGACTTTCCGTTGAAAACTGTAATTTCTTTAGTTTAGTTTCTAGAAAAGTGAATCTTGCACTTTATTTGTATTTTTCATAAACTTAGAATTAGAAAAATCCGTACAAAGCGTTTGAGTTCGATAATAGATGGCCTAGCTAATTAATGACTTATAATTCGACATTGCCAGGGAGACTCGAAGCCAATCAAGGCTGGCTAGACGGCTGGTTGAGAGCTTCTTATTCCTGGTTGTTCCGCCTGTCAAAGAATTCGGGAGACAAGAGATCCGGCTGATAATTTAAATACGGGACGATGGTGAGGCGCCGGGGCGGCAGGAGACGCGGCTCGCTGCTGTCGCGCACGTCGATGCCGATGAGGTACGTAGCCCCCTCTCTCGGCCTTCTCATTGGCCGGGGGCAGGAAGAGGTAGATTATGCCGGCGTCCTGCTCCCTGAGGAAGGGCGCCCGTGGCACCCTCCTCGGCAGCCCCGCCTCCACGAAGCCCTCTAGCGCCCAGATGCTCAGCAGGCTCAGCTCGAGGTGCCTCTCCCATCGCCGCTCGCCAGCACCGTCGGACAGGTCCAGGTTCAGCACCACCACGGTGGTGTCGCCAGGGTGCTCGCACGACTTGAGGATGACGAACCAGACGCTGTCCCCGACGCCGACGCCCATGGCCCGGTGCTTGTACTCCACCTCCTCCTCGATCATGTACTCTTCCGGAAGAGCGACAAAGGTGAACTCCACGGCGCCGGCGTCGTCATCGATGAGGTCGGCGCACTCGCAGTAGAGGATGCCTTGGGTCAGATTAGCCCAGAAAGCCTTGCCCTTGTACGTGAACGCCAGCGCCGCGTCGAACGGCTCTGGCATCGCCGTGGCGTGCCTCCGCTGCCGTATCCTCCACGGCCCTAGGCCACCATCGCCGTCGTCGTCGGGCGTCCACAAGCAGACGACGGGCCGGCCTGGCCCGTCGCCGGTACTACGTTCGACCGCCGTGAGGACCAGCGAGTACCCGCCGCCGTGAGGCCCGTGACGGCGCACGAGGAGAGGGCTGTCGGTGTAGACGACCCGGCAATGCGTAGGCTCGTACGGGAGCAGGGAGAGCGACGCTGCGTCTCTATCGTAGACGAGGTGGTATGAACGGAGATAGACGCGGTCATTATGGTGGGAGAAGGTCAGGCGGAGGACCAGGACGCCGCCCTCGTCGTCCACGGCCTCGATGGCGCCGAAGAGGTTGACTCTAGTCCCATACATCTTCTTCACCTTTCTGTCGGCGCCTTCGCTGCCATAGATCCTCGCCAGCTCGCTTGGGACCTCCTCCTCGAAGCGGTGGAGGACCTCGTCCAGCGCGTGGACGGCGAGGCTCGGGACGTGGTCCTCGTCGTCGTCACCGGAGCCGAGGCCCGCGACGAGGGTGAGGCCCTCCACGATCTGCTGGCCGAGCGGCCCGCAGCCGTAGGACACCCAGCTCTCGCACTCGCACTCCACCATCCTCCAATCGAAGTATTCGTGGAAATGCACTCTGTTGTCCAGCAGCACGAAGGGCCGGGAAGGCGCTCGATCGAACGAGATTGTGTTTGCTGTTTTTTTTCCCGGACACGGATAATAGATTCGGCCTACGTTGATTGATTTTATCGGATACGTATACAACAAGAAGGGATCTATGTAAATTCCGGAAGGATACGAAACAGACAGCATGCATGCATGAACCGACCTATAAGAAAGGAATGAATTTTGGACGCGGAGATTAATTCCGCCTGTGCGTACTCGTCCCTGGCTTATTCACGGACCGCCATGTACGAGGATTCGAGTCAACCGTTTTTTGCAATTTCAACTTGTACATGGTACACAGTGGCACGTCCGCACGTCTATAGCGGTAATGAGCTTCTCCAACTCATATGGCGCACAACCCCTATCTCTGGCCGTCCGTTCCCGCGATTGAACAGACGAGATTTGATGTTGAATGTCGTGTTGAACGTTCAACACATTCAACACCAAATCTCGACCGTTCAATCGCGCGAACGGACAGTCGAGATACGGGTTGTGCGCCATGTGAGCCGAACATCTACATGTCAATCTCGATCCTGTCCCGCTGCCAAACGATGTATGCCTGATTTGGACAGAACGGCAATTGAGGGTTTATCGAGTACCAGGTTGTTTTCGAACCCCGATCTTGTAATAATCCAGCGCTGGCAAACCTTGGTCTTGGTGCTAGGGAGGTCTTTGGTAACCATGTTGTGTGGTATACCAATCTCCCAATGATGTATCCCATGCAGTGGCTGACGATTTAGTCGAGTACACAAGTTAATTGAAATGCAAGGTGATCCAGATTAAAAAAACCAAGTGTGCCTGATCTCCAGAGAACGGCACTTAAAATCTGCGTCGGATCTGACCATGGATGCGTCGTTGTTCTAAAACCCCGACCTGTTCCGACCGGACCGGTTCAAGGCGGGTGAGAGGAGAGGGTCATGGCCACCGGGCAGGAATGCGGTAAAGGGGAATCCACTCAAATGAAATAGAAGAAAGATGGCTCCTTCCAGTTGTACTAGAACTAATCTCACCAGAAAGTGGAAGTACGCCACGTCGTGGCCAACACAAGCGGGAGCGATGAGTGACGCAAGCCATTGCTTGATTGCTTTAATCATGGGATACTCATAGATGATAAAGTGGAAAGGTGCGGGTTGCAGCGTCACCTGGCTTTCTATGTAGTCAAAGCACAAAGTTTGTATAGGCGCTATTTTGGGCAAGACATACTGCTACGGCTATCCAGATCGCGCCCACTTCGCCGAACTGTCTATATCCAAGGTTTGCCGATGGGTTGATCAATTGCACATGGTTAAACCACATGCGATAGGTTTGACCCTCGCAGACAATTTTTTTTAACAAATATGTGCGATGATATAGCCATCCCACACGGTTGTCGCATCGCTAGTACAGAAAGGCCTATCTGTGGCGCACGGATTTGGAATTCTGTGGCGCACGGGCGGTGCGCCACAGAATCCTCGCCACTAATTTTTTTTCCTGTGGCGCACGGGCTTGGTGCGCCACAGAAATAGCCAAGGTTTTTGTGGCGCACTATGCAACCATGCGCAATAGAATCTCGTTTTCGATTTTTTAAAAAAATACGGCCCGCAGCCGCGCAGCCCCACCCGTGCCTCCTCCGATGCCATCTCGCCGCCGCCTACGACGCCACCGCACGGGGATGGGCGGTGGAGCGCCTCTCTCTCCCGTGCCCGAGCCCGTCTTCGGTCTCCTTGGATCTCCCGGCGGACGTCCTCCACGTCGTCGTCGGTGACCAGCTTCCGCTTGAGGATGGACTTGCAGGCGTACTCCTTGGCCGACGAGCGCTCCACGCACAGGTAGGTGGTGCCGAACTGGCCCTGCCCCAGGCGGCGCCCCAGGTTGTACTTCTGCGGGGTAACGAGGTGGAGGAAGTGGGGAACGAGATAAGGCCAAGGATGGTGGGTCCTGCGCACGTGGCTGTCTCTTCGAGAGAGAGAGAGAAGAGGATCCAGTGTGTGTGGCTGTGCGTGGTCGTAGGAGAGATAATGTAGATCTGAGATCCGATTTTTTGTGGCGCACGGGATCGTGTGCGCCACAGAAATCAGCATTTCTGTGGCGTACGGGACTGGGTGCCACAGAAATGCTGATTTCTGTGGCGCACGGGTTTGAGTGCGCCACAGAAATGCTGATTTCTGTGGCGCACGGGACAGAGTGCGCCACAGAAACCTGACTTTCTGTGGCGCACCAGGTTTCGGTGCGCCACAGAATTGCAAACTTCTGTGGCGCACCCAAAAACGTGCGCCACAGAAATACTTTTAGTGGCGCACGGCTAATTGGTGCGCCACTAAAAGTGTTTCCACCTATAAGCGTTTTCCTACTAGTGCATACTCACCTGTTTGGGTTTTGGCCATGTCCGCACATGCTCAGGAATCATTTGTCATGTATGTTTGTTATGTTATCAAAAACATTATATTGAACGCAATCAATCGTGTGCGTTTAAATAATCATCGCACACATTTTAAATTCGCAGGACCATGCTAGTAGGTGTTGCCCATGTTCAACCAGAATATCTTAATTATATTTAATTAATTGCATATTTCATACGCCATGTATTCATACATTGGGATAAAAATATCAATTGTTAGCTGTACATAAGTGAAATATATACAAAAGAAGAGAGTATAGTTTTTCTTGGTGACGTTTGTATCCGTGACAAAAGGTAGATTCTGAGAGTTATAAAATAAGGTGGACATTTATGCCCCCCCCACTTCCTTCAACACCATTGTCATGCACCATGCTGCACAATATAAGGTTTCTTCTGCACCAGGTTACAGAGTAGACCATGTATCCAACCTGCTCTGATAACATAACCCTCATACAAACATCTATATGTTCTTCCTCTTCGCTTCGAGAAGAATATATGAATGCATCTGAACTTAATGCATACATTTTTCCTCTACTTACTGTGTAGTCACGCTCTTCGCCAGGTTCCTTGGTTGGTCCACATCGAATCCACGAAGAACAGTAAGATGGTATGCGAGCAACTGAAGCAGAAGTAAAAAAATCTTCAGTGAAAAAATTGCAATAAAAATGCAATGGTGCAAGGAGGTTTTGGAGTTGACAAAATAAACAAGATAGTAGATTTTGGACGAACCTGTAATGGGATAATATTAATCACTGGCTGGAGACAATCAGCAACATGTGGAACTTCGATCACTCTGCAAGATCCACTGGGACTGACAACAGATGCGTCTCCCTTTGAGCACATGACAATCAGACGCCCCTTACGAGAAAGGAGCTGTTGGATCACTGACTGTTGCTTGCTGCAAGAGGAGGAGAATTATTTACGCATTTTCCATAACGGAAATTGGCCAAGCTCGGTTCAATGCACAATTGCACATACCTGAAGCATGCATCACGTGTTGCAATGACGATAATGGGAAGGTTTTCATCCACTAGTGCTAGCGGCCCGTGTTTCATCTCACCAGCAAACATGCCTTCACTGTGCATCAGCAACCTCCTTAACTTTCAGGGCACCCTCCAATGCAGTGGCATAGTTGTAACCTCTTCCGAAGACAAGGAGGGACTCCGAGTCGACCAATGAAGAGGCAATTTCCTTCATTTCAGAATCAAGTTTAAGAACTTCACCGGCTTTGCCTGCATAGTGACGTTACACACGTCATTTATAAAGTCAACAAGAAATAACATTTTCTTGACATGCATGGTACATTGTTGAACCAATAATACATACTTGGGAGACTAGAAAGACCATTGATGATAGCTTGCCTTCTAGGTTGAGTCGATATTTTGTCAGATCCAATAGCCAAGGCTAGAATTGCCATGACTACTATTTGACTTGTGTATGCCTGCGTGGTTTTCGGAGACTGTTAGGGAATAAGATGTCGAAATCTGAAACTATGCATTATGAGAACGACGAAATTTACCTTGGTGCTAGCAACACCAATCTCACAACCAGCGTTGATATGAATTCCACAGTGTGTTCTTCTTGAGAGTGTGCTTCCAACAGTATTTGTTATGCCAACACAAAGTGCTCCGTTTTCTAGTGCATAATCAAGAGCAAGGAGGGTGTCTGCTGTCTCCCCTGACTGGCTAACAAAAACTACAGTGTCTTCTCTGTAGATAGGCCCTTGCCGGTCCAGCAGGTCACTTGCAACCTCCATAGTCACGGGAATACCTATGGACAAAATAGCGCAAGGGAAAACATGTGTTAAGAGACAACTAGCAAAGTATTGTTGCACTGATGATTTATAAAAAAAATCGATAAAATTTTATTTCACTCACCGGTTAAGTCTTCCACAAAAGTCCTTGCAGCTAACGCGGCATTATAACTAGTACCACAGCCAATAAAGACCACCCTTCTACTATGTCTGATTGTTTTGAGGTGCTCCTTTAGTCCACCCAAAAAACTCCACCGTCCTTTAGTCTACCCCTCATTGTTGTTGTCAGTGAATGTGGTTGTTCATGATTTCTTTTTGCATGAAGTGGTCATAGCTTCCTTTCTGTATTTGTTCAACTTCCATCTCAAGAACAGATAATGCTCGTTTCACAGACGCTGGCTTCTCTTTGTCATGTTCAAACTTAAGGATAGACACACTGCCATCCTGCAACAGTTATTTTTTTTTCAGAAATTGGGTATGGATAAATTATCAAGTGTAAGCTTCATGGAAGAAACACGCAATCGCTGCACCTAGTGTGTATCCATGTTTATTTTTTGGTTATTGTAAAAAGAGGGAAAACAATGATGATGGTTAAAGTAGTGAATCATACTTCTTCAAGCATGGTAACAACTGAGTGAAAATAGTAGATGAAGAGTGACGAAAATTGAGGTTGGTAAAAAAAATTTCCTAAACAATACTGATCTAGAAAAGGGAAATTGTAATTTAACGATGCATACAAACACATAAATCACTTAAGCATCACCTTAATATGAACGATTTCATTGTCTTCAATAGCTAAATAATTCTTTGTATGCTCCACAATAGCACATAAATCACTAGAGAAAAACAATTCTTTGGGCTTTCCATTTGTTGTCCGTGCTTTGACATCACGAAATGATTTCCCATCTCTTGACTACTCAATTCCTGAAAACACAAAGATAATAGTGACCATCTGTAGAACATCAACATTCAACTCAATAGAAGCCAAACTACAAGATCTATATCCTTACAACAACCTAAAGTGGAAGGCATACCAACGCCAAAATGATAGGATAAAGGGTAATCATAATGAACTTTTCTCGCCAAAAAAAAAAAATTTCTTATAATCATTAAAACATACAAATTTCAATGTGCAGGAATTATGTGAAACAGAACCAGCTAAACATAGAGTTAGTACATCGAATATTGGAGTGCGACCTCGTGATATTCTCATTCATGACAAAACCATATATGGCAAAATCCACATACAACTCTTATATAATATATGCAAAATATATTGATAAAAAGACCAAGTCTAGAATTCGTATTAGAGTTTCAGCTATTGTTGGTCTATATGCGGGTTAAAGATGAGTTTTTTAACCATTTTTTTAGACTTGGAGAAGGGTTAACCACTAGGATTTGGGAGGACACTTGGTTAGGATATACCCCATTATAATATCAATATCCATCTTTATATAACATTGCCCCATGAAAAATGATTATGTTCATGATGTGTTATCTGGTGGTCGATCATTCGCTTAATATGAGCTTCAAAAGGGCACTAATTGGCATAAGTCTCACCTATGTCACCGACTGATGGAGGTCAATCTGTTGGACACGTGCTACACGTTTGTTTGGAAGCTCACAAGCAATGGTGCTTTCGCAGTTAAATCCATGTATGAAGACTTGATAAATGCATGGACACTGTAGGTCTCTGCATAAATATCTATGGACACTTAAACTATGAAAATAAAATTCTTTATGTGGTTTCTTAATATAAAGTTTTTCTCGCAAAAGATCAGCTCGCTAAAAGAAGTTGGCAAGGATGTACGAAATGTTTTCCTTTTGTGACTCAGAGGAGACTATTTGTTCATTTCTTGTCCTTTTGCCATGTATGGCGTGTTGTTTATAGCTCCTATATATCCCTCCACCAACCAATATAACTAATATGTTTCAGAATTGATTGAATGGAATTGATAAAAACCAAGGCTACAATTAATATGGGAGTTTCAGCTATTTTGTTGGTCTATATGGATTGTCGAAATAATTAATATAAGAAAAATCTTTCATGTATCCATCTTATCAACTATCAATATGACGGTCCATTGAATTCAGCTATGGGAATACCTCCTCCCGTTCAAGCAACGAGATCTTATGCCTACTGGTTGTACACGGTTCTGACTGTCACTCAGGATATCTTCAGCCGGACTTCATGGCAGCATATTAGGTGACTTCGAGATGATTAGTTGCTTTATGTTGTCTCTTTTTGTTGGTTGATTCATGTTTGAACCTGTGATTAGTGATTTGTAAATTTGTTGCTACTAAATATTGCAATAAATGTCTGTGTGCATCGCTCGATGTAGATGCCGGGTTATTCCCTCATTTCAAAACAAATGTTACAAACAAAAATAAAACCTCAGAGCATACCATAAATTACAAGTGTATGAATAGAATCCCTTATATTTTTCTTAAGGTACACAAACCAAATAGTAAAAGAAGATACATTGACATTTTTGCTTACATTAACACCAAGTATTAGTGTGCTGCCTCGTTTGCATGCGATCAGTTCGTTGGGGTAGTGTGGACTTTTAAATATAAGGGCATAGGCTCCTTCAAGCTGCCGCATGACTTCGTTAACAACTTGGCTGAATGACACATCACCTAAAAAACAAATTGATTGTGAGAACTTGCCTTACTTAGAACTATTACCAACATGCTCAGCCTTCAGAAAGTAAGTCACTGACTATTTAGTTTGTAATTTGATGATCAGTTCTCTCAAGCTTAGCTAATCCACCTGCCAAGTTTAGGCAATATCTGGTGTCGTGGGAATGTCAAAGCATGAGCCATGAGGGGTGTCTTACAATGAGGTGTGGAGCTAGGCTACATCAGAATTACGGGAGCGAGATAGGCGAAGAGGCGCATCAGTTGCTTAACCGGCTTTGATTCCTCAAAGACGTTTAATGAGATTTTCATACGATCTACCAAGCATCGCCCCTTGCGATGGAGGTTAGGTATTAGGGTTTTTAGATTGATTACAATGTGTGTAGCATGATGAGTCTATGCAACCGGGATAGGGTTGAAGATATATTCCTAGTCGGTTAGGATACTATAGTCCTAGTAGGAGTTGACTAGCCTCTATTTCTTGTTTACTCGAGTTGACGGGGGACTCCTACCTTGTTCAAGTAAGCCTGATGGAGGTTGGAAGCCGTAAGTACGACATGGTCTACCCCGGCCCTTCTCGGTTGTCTCTACTTTATGCGCCTACTTATTAGGAATTCCGTCGTCATATGGCCTAAAAGGTTTCTAGATGGCTAATAAGATACATAGATTTCACCCTCAGCTGGTTTTAATGTGGCAAATATTATTTCAAACTCCAAGAAAACTTACAAAACTAGAGAAAATAGTACACATGGGACATGGCTACCATATCACACCCCAAAGAACATACACGCATACCTTCTTCATCATGAGCCTTATCAAAAACAAACTTTGCTAGTTTTGGGATGACTTCTGTGTCGGTGTCAGACTCAAAGGTAAACCCATGCCGAATTAACGTCTCTTTCAAAACCTGAAAACATACATTACAAAGACCAAGTTAGACCAGGAATTTTCTCTCCATCATCTTATTCATGCAAATATTAATTCGAGATTCTTAACGGGAGGTTAAACATGATTGTTGTCATGCATGCAAGGTTTTAGATAGTCGCGAGTGTCATAAACGAGTGATCATCTTCTGAAATCTAATATTCAGAATTACAATATGCTGTAAGCAACCCGGCTACTCGCTAAGAAATCATTGAGATTCATAGTTTTTTTAAATACTTCTGCTGCTGAACATAGTAGAAGAGATAAGAAGACAACCCATGCATGTGGGGGGTCTGAGAACATGAAACTTATTATAGCCCATGAGCGCAACATGCATGTTGCTAGGTGCAATAATGCATACATGTATTTTTTTTTCCGAAATGGGGTCACCCAACATCTGGGATGCATTCAGCTTTCATTAAATGCATGATGCATGTGCATTAACTGTAAATGTAACTACAATAATCAGATACTACAAAAAATATATATAGTTATATACACAAGATAATTTTTTTTAAAGCAAACCTCATAGTTTGTGATGATGCCGTTGTGCACGACCAAGAACTCATCACCGGCGCCAGAAAACTGCGGGTGACTGTTCCTCGCGGCGGGCACACCGTGTGTAGCCCACCTGGTGTGGGCAATTCCAGCATGCAAATTGAATGCGGCATCCAAGTTCACATCCTTCTCGTCAACCTCTGGAAAGATGAAAATGGATTAAAATTTATCCTCTGCTTAAATTTAGTAGCCGCATACAACAAGAGATCGAAGTAGCCGAATTTGCTAGAAGAAACTCGTGTACAGAAAATTGTCAATAAATCTCAGTAGCAAAGAAAGTATTAAGCGCCAAAGTGGATAAATAGTTGACTGATGGCATAAAATCTCAAACAAGTTATATAGTGGATCCTACCGGCCGGATGGGTTGTATCTTTTGTGTGGATAGAATAACCAGAATTTGGATTGTGAGATCCCAATAATCACACAACGCAGAGCGCCAGCTAGCAACCCAAAAACCACGAAATCCAATATTTAGTATAGCAGAATCCAAAATGCGATCGGGCGGAACCAGAGTAAAAATTTAACACGTGAAATAGCGTCTAATTCCAGGTTTGGATTATGCTTTGGATAGAGGAACCACCTAGCTCAAGGGCAAACAAAAAAAACTGAACTGAAGTAGAGCATAATAACCAGAGGCGGAGGGAGAACGTGCATGTGCTCACTGACCGGAGTAGACGTATCGCACGAGGTTCTCGATCTTGCCCTCCTGCTGGTACACGAGCGGGGGCGTCCCTGCGTAGGCGGAGACGGACGACGGCGCCAGGAGGTCGCCGTCGACGGCTATCCCGGAGGAGTCATAGCCCCGGTACTCGAGGCGGCGGAGGCCGTTGAGGAGCACCTCGAGGATGTAGCGGCGCTCTCGCGAGACATTGTAGTTGAGGTAGGCGAAGATCCCGCACATCCTCGCGTCGACTGGCAGGAGTTGGGGGAGGCTTCTGGAACGTGGTTTGGGGAGGAGCAGAGGAGCTCAGTCGGAGGTTGAAGAAGAAGGAGTCGCCGAGCCGATCGAGCTGGAGGAAGAAGGAAAAGGCCGCGTATTTTGTGTGGAGGCTTTCCCCTTTTATCATGTTTTATACTCCGTAGTACATTTTTGTTTTCGAAAATGGCATGTTTTATATGTTGGTGGGTTACAACTGCTAAGCAGGAGGTCAGCTCAGGGTCGGTGGTTAACTAAGTCAGGAGCGGGCGCCGACGGCCGGCGTGAGAGAGGAGACAATAGTTTCAAATAGCCTGGCTGTAGCTCCACTGTAGCTTTCTGAACATTTTGACGCTAAATAAAACCATTTACAATTTCCAGCTATATCTCATTTATTTTCGGTTTAGCCCGGCTATAGCTCTTTTTAGAGTATTTGCTATAGCCCGCTATTTAAAACATGAGAGGAGACAGATTATCATTAACTTCAGGGGAAATTGGGCGCCTCCCCCACCGTCGGGCATGGTTTTGGTTACCGGTCGAGCACCCTCGGGAAATGGTCATACCGGACGAAAAATCCCGAAATTTTGAATTTTAACGAAAACTTTTAGTCTTTCAGTAAATGGTTAAACTGGGAACCAAAAAATTGAATTTTCAAATTTCGGATTTCAAATTCGTCCGGTAACCGATCGGGATTTTCCGGTAACCGTGGTAATCGAAAATCCCGACCACCCTCGGGAATTTTTTTCTACCGGTAACCAAAACCTTGCCGTCGGGTACAATTATTCTTACTATGCAGGTCATTTACCAGTGCATCTATCTGCTCCCTTTGTGATCATTTATAAATCATTTGGAACACACAAAAATATTTACATTTGTCTGTACAAGATTATACATGGTGAAGAGAGATATTTTTTCCAACATGGATGTCAGATTAGTCTATGGCGCCAGACACGAACTGTTGAGACCTTGTAGTTTTGGAGACTCGGGATCGAGGGGATCGGCTTATGATTTGAATTTGTTTTGCAATCCTACTGAATAAATTAAAAATCAATTATATGCACCAAATGAGATGTTGAAGAGTAAACACCAAGATTTTATTGAGAACTAATGTAATATCAACATGCATGTGCTTATGATTCATGATTGATGAAGTATAGCTCATTAGAATAATAAGTTGTTCACGTGAAAATATGGTATTATCCGATTTCTATCAAAAGATATGTTTTATAACTGCATACTTATATATACTCCTGGAAAACTTTTGTAGAATAACTAAAATATAAAAATTGGTTCACATTATTTACTAAGGCTCACGTGAAATCAAATAAGTTCTCCTTCCAAGTAAAAGAAATAAAATATATATGTTTCTTTCTAAACAGAGGAGTACTAAAATTTCAAGAGGAATTCCTCCGTTCCAAAATATAATACCATTAGCTAATATGAGGCAGACTGGATCCATCATTTCAATTTTCTTGATTCAAATATGTATAGACTTATTTTGTATACAGATTCACTCATATTAGTATGTAGTCAAAATTGAAATGAGTCCAGTTGCCTTATATTAGTGAACGGAGGTAGTATGTTTATAGCTTTTTCCGATTCGGACATATCTAAACATACTTTAGTGTGTAAATGCACTCAATTCGATCCTTTTGTAATCCATATTAAAAAATATAAAACATCTTATACTTTTATAATTTGTAACGGGGAGAGAGTAGAAGGTATACCAGCACATTCTCCACGAGACAGATGTATAAGCTAGTTAGATATGCATGTGAGATTAAACAATAGCTAGTTAAGTATGGTACCCACATGCGCTGACCCCAGAAGATTTGATGCTCCCGATCGAGATCCACTAATTTATCCGGACGCACGATCCATTCATGTTAGCGTCACTGTCACTTGTCTTTTATTTTTAGTACTCCCTGTCACTTGTCATTATCCATCCACCCACCTAAAATTAGGTCATTCATACACTTATGGAATCTAAAATTTTGAAAATCAAAATTTGGCTCTGATTGGTTTGGCATAATGCCATTGCCTCCAGGGATAATACAATATCTTTTTTGATAAAGGGCATTTATTATCAAGGTATCACACAAATACAAAGTGTCAAACACCCGGACTCTGCATAGTTAGGATGCACACAATAAAGAAAATATCAAAAAAGAAAAAGTAAAAATGGCGAGTACAAGAACCAACAAAAGCTCATATAACATCTATGAATTTGTAGAGCCAATCTGACGATCATGCGTCCACCCACGTAGAATAAGAGTATCTTTCTATCCTAAAACCATGTAGAAATCTCCGCAAACATGTCTAGAAACTCCACGCGTTGTAGAGGCGACCTATGTAAGAGAGAAAAAAACGGTGTCATTTCAACATAGGCAAAACGAACATGTTATGACAAGCGACTGCACCCGAATAAGAACTCTAAACTTATGTTCAATACCACGTAGCCAGTGGCGAAAAACATTAGCAATACTACATGACAGATACATGTTTGACGCTACTTTGATGACTGGCCATTGACCATATAGAGTAGGCAAACTTACACTAAAGGAATAAATGTTTAATTGTTTCATCTTAATCATAAAAAACACACATTTTTTTAGAGGACCCCTCTGTTGACCGGGTTGGCTGCTCAAGTTTAGTCCCACCTCGCCTAGGGGAGGAGGCCACACCCAACTTATAAGGGAGAGATTTCTCCTCCTTTCAGTCCGGGCTTTTAGGATGAAATGGGCATTCCGCTTGTAGTTGGGCCGTGTGCGCATAAACGTCTGAAACTAGACCGAGTGTTGAGCTAAATCTGAGTGGACGCTAACATTTGGTATCAGAGCCAGCATTGCCATGCCCGCCTGGGGGGCTTCCTAGGGGATGGGATGTGAGGACCCCTCTGTTGACCGGGTTGGTTGCTCAAGTTTAGTCCCACCTCGCCTAGGTGAGGAGGCCACACCCAACTTATAAGGGAGAGATTCCTCCTTCTTTCAGTCCGGACTTTTAGGATGGAATGGGCTTTCCGCTTGTAGTTGGGTCATGTGCGCATAAACGTCTGAAACTAGACCGAGTGTTGGGCTAAATCTGAGTGGACACTAACAATTGTACTGGAGAATGTTGTCACATTTGTCAAATATAATTTGTCTTTATTCTGTTTATAATAACTCAGTTGACGCATACTAGTACCTTTTATGCTGTGTGCTGCGTAATTGGTCAACTACTGTTATAGTACTTGATCAACCGATCATATCACCCAAGTGGAGTAGTACATTGCTTTACTTGCTCATGTCACCCAAATTACTGCTCATCGATCTCAGTTTTAGGTTGATTTGTTTTTATAGTGTCGTATCATGGACGGATTGGCGGGGTGGCTGCATGTATCCCCATTGGCTATCAAGGATTAACATAACCTTAAGTTAGAATACTATTGCAGTGCACGTGCTTCCTTAGCTGCACGTGCTCTTTCCTAAATGTGCCTTGGTTTATTGTCGAGTGCTTGCTATCCGGTAAATCGTGAAATTATTTGATTTCCAATGAGTTTATGTAATGGATGATGTTTGTTGTCCCTAGTTTGTTGCATTAATCTAATTATTAGTTTGACGTTGAAGTTACCATTGTTTTCTTCCACTATCCTTGCATATGAATTTACAATCTCTACGGTTAAAGATGGCGCTGGACCTTACACGGCGATCTGACACCATTGAAATCCCTCATGTTTTTAATATGAACTAGCCAGGCCCGTGCGCACGGTGGTACGAAGGAAAGACACTAGTGCAATTCTTTTTGCCAAGGTTAGAAACATATCTTATAGATCGGCTTATAGGCACTTAGGTCTGGTGATGTGGTACTAAGTGACTCAATTCAAGTTTTCTTTACAATGACAGGAGCTCTGTCAACTCAAATGATGCATCAAGATAATACAACCACAAATAGTTTGCTGGAGTATAAACTGCCCGAGGAAATCTTCACAACTTAATTGGAGGCTCCCCAAGTTTTGCCCGAAGCTTCCCACCAAGTTGAGCTCCGTGACAACACCAACTGTCTAAGGGCCCCCAAGCACCCAAGAGAAACAAGCTTGCGGGTACCCAAGCACCCAAAAATAATAAGCGTCTCAAACTTTAACTTTCACGTATCAGCGTGGAGAAATCAAATATACACAAGTAATGCAATGTCAAGAATATAAGAAGTAATCAAATCCTTTACTCTCAATTCCCACCAAAATAACTAATGCTATGCAGAAACGAGAGAGGAAGAAAAACGAAGATCTCAACAAATAAATCTCCAAGATCTAGATCCAGTAGGTTCCCCTCACCAAGAGAGCAGATTGATTTATGTAATAGTAGATCCTGGTCTTTTGTCTCGTTTCCCTCAAAAGGGAACAAAAATCATTGGAGTGATAGAGAGAAGAAAGATCAGGGAAGGTTAACAATGAGGGAAAACACAAGATCCACAAATCTGATCCCTTTGGGGAAGAATGGTTAGTTATATAGGTCCTCACGAAAAATAGCCGTTGAAGGGAGAAGTTCGGCCAGAAACCTGGAGACACCGGAAGGCTTGAGTGGGCCGACGCATAGGCTAGGCAAGAAGGGCGGCGACCGCCCAGGGCATCGACAAGAGAAGGGCCCAAAACGATAAAGTACATGATAATCACTATGATATTATTCGTTACTCTCCTATAAAAACTTTAAAGCATGAATGACATTTTTGGTCGACAACGTACAACTTTGACTATTATTTTAACCTATAATATGTTCATAAAATACTATAATACATATGAAAAAATATTTCACAAGAAAAATGCAATGATGTCATTTAGAAAACTCAATCCATAAGCTTTGCTATTATTAGTGCTCAAAGACGTGAACTAAAGATGGTAAAAAATCGTACGCGGCTTACATTTTTGTACCGGAGAGTATCTTAACATAATATATGGTTAATTTGCATAAGAAAATACAAACCCCGGGCCATAAGAACAAACCAACTTGACTGGCAATGTAAGAACAAATTATCGTGACCGGCGAAAACAAGTTTAGTTACCATGTTGTTATCTTGCCGGTGTGTCCTGGAGCATTTACTGAAATCTACGCAATAATTCCGTGCAACAAATTTTTATTTCATAAACTAGCGAGGGAATTGTGTACACCAGATGATAGCAACCACATTGCACAAAGCATATCAAATAATAAAATTTGCATACACAAACATTATAGGATCCACACTATTTTTTTATTGGTGATTAGTGCAACCAATGTTTTTCAGTACCAAGTACAAACCTGCACACTATATTAAATTTGACTTGCTGGAAAATTTTGACCCTGAAAAAGTAGTGTCATTGGTTCAGTTTATACTCTATAATTTTTTTGTAAATATGCTTACTTAATCATACACTACAAACTTCTATTAGACATTTGTTAGATCTTCTCCATATCATACTTATATATTATATGAATTATGCATTGTACAAAACATAGTATTAGTAAATATGTTTTTAGAAAGTACAATTTATTATTTTTCAAATGAATTCACTACAAAAAACACACAAGCTAATATTTAGTGATATTTCCTGATATGTGGTTAAACTATACGCCGAAAATTATACTTGTAATACTATAACATGCTAAATAAGACCCAAATAAGTATAAAAATTTAGTACAAATTGTATTAATTTTGATTCGCCCGGAGCCCGAATTTTTATTGGAGGGGGGCACACCACTCCTTCCCGTTGGATGTCAAAAACAATGATACCTTGAGATCTTCCCTAACAACTGTGTATGGTCCAAAATGGAATGGTGCATACTATATCCATGATACTATTTCGAGCGTTTGACCTTTTCCTCGCCTATGGGAAGAAACCGTGAGGGTTCAAGCCAGCAAGGAGCAAATGGGGACGAAGCTTTTAAATAGTACATCCAAAAGCAAAAGGCCAAGATATACTGGCCTGAGGTAGTAGAGGCTATAGACTCCATATATGTCTCATCACAAAGCGTCCTTTGCCATGACTTTAGGGAGAAGTGGCACAACAAGTCTCAGACTGCTGTTAGAGTGTCCCGAGAGGAAATGGAGGATACAGAAGATCTAGAAGGTAAATTCACGAAGAGAACATAATCATATTGTACTATCACATAATTGAGATCAACTGTCATAGAAGAACTTGGATTCCAATACGATTGCACAACTCTTATGATGCTTATAGCGACTTACTTAAAATTTTATCACTAAAAGCTTAAGTCTTAAGCGTATGTATCCCATGTATGTGGAAGGCCTTCTGTTGGAACTGGATAATGAAAAGCGGGAAAATGATGTCTCGCTAATGATGAGAAGAGATTTTGCTACACAACAATGCTACAAGAGTGCAGTCAGTGGAGATCTATGTGTTTTACAATCGGATACCCGAGTTAACTCCTGCTCCTAGGCATGTCTTCTTCCGCCTTTGGGCCAGATCCAGACTCAACTGTCCGGGTCGCCTCCGTCTTCGCGCTGGATTTGGACCGAAGCGTCAGGGTAGCCTATACATGAGCCTACCTCCTCCTTGGCATGTTGAAGTAGAACTCGCCTAGTCTTCCTGATGTAGGCGAACTCGCTGGGTGAGCCAATCTCCATCTTTCCCCTATGGTACTTGTGTGCCTTCTACAGTTCTCTTGGCTTCATATCATCTATCCACGTCCGAGTTCGTTGAATCGGAATATCTTTTGGATGCGTCCATCTAAATCTTCAGTCTTCAGCAGGTTTTCACCTTCAACGGGCAATCCGCCAAAATTGACGAGGTCACCGTTACTGCGTTGAAGGCCCAATCCGAGTAGGTGTGCACGGTCCAAGGCTGGAGTTGCCCTTCTAACGGTTCTCCTCGATTTTCTGAAGGTTGTTAATTATAGCATGCATGCATGCATATATTCATGTTTTTATATGCTGGATCTCATGTGCTAGAGCTCGTTTAGCTAGTATATTGATATCTACACGCATTGCTCGGTGTTAAGGAGTTGCGCGTACATATTGCGCACCGGCTTCAGCAGGGGGTAGACCATGAATATTTTCTCTTTGGTTGTATTTGGATATATCATAGCAACATGAGAACAGCCCAAGTTTTCACAAGATTCACTCCAATGGCGTCGAAGTGGGGGTTCCGTTTGGGTCGGAAAGAGAAGGAGATAAAGGGCAGAAAAATAAAGATGGAAAAGCAAAAAACATTATGATCCAAGAAATAAAGGTGGAATTTTTTTATTTAATTATATAGTAAAAATAAAAAAGTGTATGTCGTGTATGACATGGCGCTCGGCATACAGCCCTGCGCCGTCAATTCTGCCAAGTATCGGCTTGGCAAACAACTCATATGTGGAGCTTTTTTTGTTTGTCGAACTAATTTTGTAGGTGCTAGGCTTATGGTCTCATATGCAGAATGACCTGATAACATTCCGTCAAGAAGCTCGGCATACGAGGCGATTCCGGTAGTGTACTGTCAAGTAATGAAAACAGTAATCGACAAATTAGGCAGAGTACAGCATGAACGTGGTAGCGTTAGCTGGTGAAGTTATATATAAACAGAATAGAGACAAGTAATAATTGACAAATTTGAAGAAAATTGTCCAGTATAAACGTATCAGCTTAGTAGTAATGGCCAAGTGAATTGAATAAATCCGGATACAGGAAAACAGGGTTATTCATCAACGGGGTGGCCAGACGTCTGTCCGACTGGAGGCGCGCCACACAGGTGCTGCCGCTCAAGTCAATGCACAGAAGGTGACAGTATGCCTTTCCGCCTGTGTAAGGCTCAGGCAGCAGCATGTAGAGGGCGCAATCTGAATCAGGCTGCTCTCTAACCATGGGAAACTTGGGTACGGTCTCTGGATGATGCCCTCGTGCCCTGAAAACCTCCAGCATCTTGAACTCTCTGTGCGGGTGCCACAGCTCATCCTCTGCCAGGAGGTCCAGAGTCCACACTTTCACCATGGTATCGCCAGGGCAAGTGAAGTTTGGTTCGATGATGACAAACCAGATGGAGTCCCCGACGCAGCCCATGGTCCGGTGCACAACCAAAGAGCAGTGATCCATGACGTCCATGGCTTCAGCAGAAATCCTGCACTCCTCAGGCAGCATGATGTGCTTGAAATCCACGGGCTCCGGGCCGCCGCAGTTGCAGTAGAGGATCCCTTGCGCGAGGTCGCCCCAGACAGCATGGCCCTTGAACAAGAACACCACGTTCGCTTCGAAGGGGTTGGGAAAGGCGTTGACGCGGACGCGGCCCTTGAGATCCCACGCAGGTTTGCTGCTGTCGTCGGGTGACGGCGGCGGCGGTGGTGACCAGAGGCAGAGGACGGGGTCGGTGTACTTGGCGGAAGTGCAGACCGTTCTCTTCGCCATGAGCACCAGGGAGTACTTGTCCTCCTCCTCTCCTAGCTTGAGCACTAGAGGGAACTCGGTGCAGGCGGGCTGGCAGCAGGGAGGCAGGCAGGGGAGGAGGGAGAGCGACGCGGCGGCCGAATCGTAGACGAGGTAGTACGACCGGAAGTCGTTGCTGCTGAAGCTGGCGACGAAAGAGACGCGGATGACCATCACGTTCCCGTCGACGGTGTAGATTTTAGCGGAGAACCTGAGGTGCCTCCCGTAGAGCATCGCACTCCGGTCGTCGATCTCCGACCCGACGCGGCGGAAGACCTCGTCGCTCGCGGAGAGACATAGCTTGGGGCTTTCGTACGGGTCGTCCTCGCGGCCGAGGCGCACCAAGAGCGCTAGGCCGCGCACGATGGCGTCGCCGTTCTTCCCGCAGCCATAGGCCTCCTGCCTCCGGCACATCACCATCCGATAAACCTTGCGGTCAGCGATGTAGCGGTAATCTTGCACGATGTCGCCAAGCACCAGGAACGGCCGAGAAGGATCCTTCTCCATGGCCAAGGCTCGACCGAGGTTTAGGGCAGATCGATCAGAGTTCTTGGTTTTGGTGGATGTAGACGACCACGGGCCAGAACCGGTCTTCTTAGTACTAGTCTATACTTCTATACTATTATTAAAAGAGCAAACTTCGCCGGATACATTAAATGTATGCCCTACGATCGCTGATCAACGAACCAGATCGCTCCGTCCGTGTTGAGCTAAACTCAACACATCTCCCGAACCGTTATTTTTTCTTTCGCTGCGTGGAGGGTGAGATCGGACGTCAGGTCGCCGGTCGCCGGTCGCCACGCCTGCTCCATCGAGGGCTGCTAGCGGGCGGCGCGGCCTTCTTGGCGGACAAGCTGTGGCGGCTCCGGCGAAGCTCGACGACGCGGCGAGCCTGGCTAACGCCGAGGCGAGGGAGGGCCGCGGCGCCACCGCCAGAGCTTGGCCGTCGAGCATGTCGACGCCGTCCAAGCGCAGCCGGCCAGCTAATTTGCTGCTGAATCGGCCTCCCTAGGTAATCCCAGGAGAGCCTCTCTCCTAATCGAGCCCAGCGCCGCCGCCGACCTCATCATCACCACTGTCTCCCCTCTTTTCCCCTGCCGGCTCCTCCCGCCCCGGATCTAGAGCACTAGCCGCTCCAGCTCTCCCTCCCTGGGTGGTGACGAGGGCGTATGCTTTGGTGGCAGAGGCTTCGGAGCTGGAAGGAGACGCCCCTCAGATCGGAGGCGGGGGCCATGGCAGAAGGCAGTGACACTGCGAATGTACAGCGGCGGACCGGCGGTGAATTCTCGGCGTACGTGCATAGGAACGGCGGCCAGAGGTTTGGGCAGCTCTAATCGGGGGTGAGGGTTCGATTCGTTTTTTAAATTCTTTTCTGTCTTGCACTTCATCTCCCTCCACCTTATTCTTTTAGTCTGATGACCCATCAGACTGCAGGTTTTTAGCAGATTTATGGAACGGAAAGTGACTTTCCTGAAATCTTACAGATTCAAACTGCTGAGGCTGAACCTTTGGTGGGAGCTATTTCTGTTCAGGACGCTTTTGAACCCATGGAGAAGCAGGTATGTTGAAGTTTCCTTTCTGCAATAGATGTCGAAATTTGTGATCTGGTCATTGTTGGCTAAGATGTTTGAATATTCAGCACCTGCCGAGGTGCCCTCAATTATACTCTGCTTACAGATTGCACACGCAAAGGATGTGAGTCTCTGGCCTGAAAGCATCAACTCGACATTGTCACACGATTTTGTCACATGCTCGTTATAGGTTTTGTCTGGTGATGAGAAGCGATTAATCTATGATAAATATGGGGAAGTTGGTCTGAAGGGTTCAGGCATGGGAACAGGAGTAAGTGTTCGGTGCTCCTAGATAGTCGTCCAGTTCACAGGTTTGATCAACAATTCAACAGTACATTTTGATATTTTAGACTAAAATTTATATAAACATTCTGGCCCTGCAGAATTACTCAAGCCCATTTGATTTATTCTGGTGACTATTTGAAGGGTTTGTGGAATGGGCGGTGGGCGGGTGGCTGTGCTGCTGGTAACAGGCCAATGCAAGGTGATGATGAGAGAGATACAATCTGGTATTTAATTTCAAGAAAGCAGTGTTTGATGTAGAGAGAAATTGAGATAACAAAACTGGAAGGCTGTAAAACTTGTTATGGAAGTTGTGTCAAACCTGGCACAAAGCTTTTAGGACATTTGTTGATCGTTTCTTATTCACTATTCTTGCATGTATGTATCCTGGTCAAAGTACGACTATTTCAAGGACCATTTGAGTCTGAATGCAAACTAACTTTTTATCTGGTGCGGGACATGGACATGCAACAGAGAAATAGAAGGAAATAACCTGGTTTGTTCACCAGATTGTTGTTGTCTGATTGCTGCATTACGGGTGATCTTGCTTCTGTTGTAAATTAGTCACAGTATTTTTACATGCTAATAATATAATAGATGGATCTAATTAACTAGAGTGCATTATGTTTTGTCAAGACCTTTCAGTGTGAATACGTGCATTATGATTTGGGGCCTAAATGCAGTAAGGGCTTGAGCTGCGATGAGTTGTATCTTAGCACGTTTTCTCTGGGAAGTTAAGCATCATTGTTTTTTTTTCTGAGGGAAGTTATAGATCATTGTGCTTTGTCCATAAGTGTGGTTCTTCTATTTTGTGCTTCATGAAAATTATCCTTGTAAGTTTTGCTGCTGCACGAATACAAAGAAATGAAAAGACGTTGTACATTGGTGAAGAAGTAAGATGTATTTGTTGGTGAAACATAATTGCACATTTAAAAAATGTTTCGTGCATTATTCATAAATTTCACACATCATATTTACATATGTGATGGAAAAATATCAAATGTAATCAATGTGTACCGGACATATTTGATTGTTTCCTCAAGCGACTATAAAGCTGCGTAGTCAGCCTAATTTGTATCAGGTAAATGGTGGTTGTTGGGTGTGTATAGTGAATTTCTAATGTAGTCTCTCGTGGGTTTGTGAATTTTTCTCCAGATTACTCTTGACATATGATACTTGGTAAACTTTTTAGATTAGAGCTTAAATAGAGAACCTTGCTTCGGTATTTTTCCTTAACTATATAACAGTATCAGGACACTAGAGTTATCTCCAGACTACTTACATTCCACCCTTTTTCCCATGAAAAAACTATTTCATGTATGTTTAAGATTATAACGTATCATGACCTGAATAAACATTTCGGTGCAAGAATAAAGATCTGAAGAAATTGGAAAAAGGGACCACTTTGACTTTGAAAAAAAAAGAATCATGCATCAAGTGTGGAGTAACCAAACACAATATTTTTGTGTTTTCATATATTGTAAATGTATATTAATTAAGAGTGGAGGTCGTGCGTTGCACGTGCACGTTCACTAGTCTATACTACTATTAAAAGAGCAAACATGTTGGGATACTTTAAATCTGTGCCGTTCAAATATCTGATCGACGTTCCAGATTGCTCCAATGTTTGACAACTCAACAATGTAAGTTTTGGACCGTTTTGCCCTCCCACCAAAACACATAATACGACCAAATTGCCACCGTACCCTTTCGTTACGATGAAGATTTATCTACCAAAAGTTGAGATTATTTAGCGGCTAAGATGATTCCATAGATCTAAGCAGTGCCCGACGGGTGCGCGCAGCCTAATCTAATCCGTGCCGTACCGGGACTCTCTCTCCGTCTTCTATTCAGATCGCTTGCAACCAATCGACAATATACCCATAGGGGCAGGGCAGTCTTGATTATTCGTTGTAGCCTACTCCCTCGGCCAAGGACGCAGCCGTTCCGCCGGCACATGTGCATGACCGCCGGCGCGACGACTGGTCTGCGATGATTCGCCGGCGCGCGCGTGTGCACCATCGCCCGCGCGCCTGAGCTGGGAATTATCGCTATGAATTTGTGCTATCATTGCTCCAGATTTGTTCTCCAAATTCGGCTGTCAGCTCTGTCCAAGATGATTGACGGTACGACCACTCGGCCATCAACCACACACGAACGCGTGTGATCGAAGTTCCTACATGGAGGATAACAGACCAAAATAACGTGCCGGCGGCCGGCCACCGCGAGACGAAGCCTTAGGCCGCACGAAGCAATGCGACCAGCGTTCTCCTTTGGCCGCACCAAGCAATACCATCGGCGTTCTCGACTCCATGTCTGTCGAGGCATCGTGTGCTACACGTTCAAAGGCATGAACCTGATCGATGTTTGGTTGCTGAGCGCGTAGTTCCTCATGCCACTCCGCGACGTCGTCGGGCACACGATCCGTTTCAGCCCACTTTAACTGGCCGGCCAGGAAATCAGGATACGTGCATGTAGTAATTATCTGATATGAACAATGTTATTTGTAGCATATATAGAAAATTTGATCGTACAAGATGAAAGCAGCTAGAGCCATATTTAATTTGTTGCAGATGAACTGAATTACTTTCGCGAACTGGGGAATTAGTAGTCCAACTGCTCGCATGCATGATTCCAGGATGGATTCGAGCTAAGTGGTGACATTACGGTGCAAGGATCAGAGAGAGAAAGAGCACAACGACAAATAAAAGATTTCCCTTCTGCGAAGTGTGTGGAAGGTAGCAATTCTTCGCGCTGAAGCTTCAGACTCTACGAGATGATAGACTGGAGCCTAGGTGAAATAGAATGATCAGCTGATTTCTTAAACAAGGATGTTTACATTGGATCTGCTAGAATCTATAGGGCTCAAAAGAAATAGGCAAAGACCATATTCTGGTACAGTTTTCTTGGGGGATGTAGATGCATCCTTACACAACTGATTTTATAAATAGATGCAAATACCTATTATTTATTTCTTCTGGCCACTTTTCTACATTATTTTGTTCTTGGGGTGCAATGTAAGCATCATATTTCGTAAATTTTGAAAGTGTAAATCGAGCACGTTCTTAGCTATTAAAATCACTCGAGTAATGATGTCATTGAACTGATAAATAATTGTGTATGCTCTATACTGTACAAGAAACTCCCTAAAATATGGCTGAATTGCAACTACTACCAATGGAGAGTATATTTTTTTCTGCCACTTCAGCTTGCCATTTATGCTCGAAACATGCTTATGGCCTAAGATCATGAAGACATTCTTTTTTGTTCATGTAATCTCATCAACTCTGGAAGGGCAGCGGTAGTGCAGACGGGAAGGCGCCACGACCCGGATGATATTTGCCCGCACGCTCTCACCGTCTAGCTCTGCCTGATGGTGATGGATGGCCAGACGGCGAGGGTTCCTGGTTGTTGGGCAACCTCAAGAGCCTTCTCCCCAAGCTCATGATTCCTGACAGAGCTCAAGAGCCTTCTCCCCAAGCTCGTGGTCAGAGTAAATGTAAAAGCTGCAGAGACATGGGCAGAGGCGCTGATATCCCCAATCTCATGATTCCTGACGGAGCTCAAGAGCCTTCTCCCCAAGCTCGTGGTCAGAGTAAATGTAAAAGCTGCAGAGACATGAGCGGAGGCGCTGCTATCTTGATTTCAGTAAACATATCAGTGCAGGGCCAGGTTACATTATTAGGTTCACAAGATTAATTGTTCAAAAGTAGGATGACGTGCTAGAAACATAATTGTTGCATATATGTAATCTCACCACTTTGCATGTGTATTCTTTATGTCATGTATGTTTTTTCTGGTGTAGGAGTGCTTAGGAAATATTTCTCAGTTTTCTCAAGTTGTCCAGTTTCATCTTGCTGTATAAGAAGGGATCACCTTTTCATGTTACTGCAATATAATTAAGCCATCTTTTGTGTTCCAGGGTACTAATTTACCATGCACTACATCGAGCAGGTTTTCCTTTGTGCTATTTAACTTTTGTGCTGCAAGAGTAAAAGTAGATGACCACATTTTGAAAATTATGTCTGCACATCAATTTTTTTACAACCAGACTAATTTTTGTATATGTATTAGTCGACACGTGCATTACAAGTTAAATATTTCGTACTTCTAAATTGCCCCTTTTAATTGTGTAACGTGCGTTGCACGTACATGCCAACTAGTACTATTAAAAGAGCAAACTTGTTTTGTTGGTATACTTTAAATCTGAGCCCCTTCAATATCCGATCAAACGGTTCAGATCGTCCCAATGTTTGACAACTCAACATTGTCCGTTTTGGACCGTTTTGCCCTCCCACCAAATCACATAATACGACCAAATTGCCACCACCTTTTCGTTTTGCCGTTAATTACAAAAAGATTGCCACCGATAAAAAGAAAAGAAAGGCGAGGAGGCGAGCGCGCGGGCATCTGCGTCGTTGACCTCGCGCGCCACAGATAGGAACAGTACGCGCCACCCCTAGCCAAATCAGGCAAATACCGCGCCGCCGCTCGCCGGTACGGATCGCCCAGTCCCCCTCGGCCATCCCCTACAAATTCCCAATGCCGCTGGTCATCCTGCCGCACCGGCGAGCTCCTCCGCCGCTGGCCAGTGGCGAATCAGGCATTCTCCACCCGTCCACCGGCGGCTGCTCCCCGACGAGCTCCTCCGTTTGAAGCACATGCACGTCGGCCTCCCCACTCGCCCAGAAACCCGCGTACGCCGGGCGCCTGCACCACGCGGCCGCGGCCGAACGCCGGGACGCTTCCGCCGGCGCCGAAGAGCGCAATGTCGATCCCGTCGAAGGCCCTGAGCGCCGCCAGGTCCTGGACGGTGTAGTCGCGGTCCTTCAAGGCCCCAGGCGTCGCTGCATCCATGCCGACGCACCCTCCCGTGCCTACATCTTGCGCAGCGACGCTGCTTGCCGTGGTACTAGCTGGCCTATGTTGATCTGATGTCTAGCTTGCCGTGTGTGTGGATGGATCTGATAGCTAGCCTTCCATGTGTGTGATAGCTAGCTCCTTTGGTCAACAAATCGCCTGTAATGGCATCTTTGTTGTACTGTATAACGAAGCATATGGATAAATTTTGTGTAATCTTTGCTTGGGGAATTTTTCAAAAGAATATGAATTTATGCAAACCGATTTTGAAGATGTAATAAAAAAATCCATCCATGCAATTTGTTGGATGCAAGTTTTGTTTAGTTTAATTTGTTTGAAATTATCTTAGGTCATCTATCATATTTGTTTGACTAGCGTATACAAATGTGCAAATAGATAGAGGGATGTGGCACCGCTGCGGTTCCCTATTTTATTTTTAGCACAACTGTTGGAGCGGCCGTGCCCTATTATAAGGTATTTGATTGGTGCCCTAAAACATTAAAAGACCCTATAACCAAAAAATGTTGCTCTATATAGGGCATTTGTTAGAGATGTTGTAAGTTGCTCCCTCATGCATGAATCAACATGCATTCACTCATCTGATTTATTTTTATCTTCAAGATGAAGGGATCAAACCAGACACTGACCAAGAGGACCAGCTGAACAACGGACTTGTTCCTGAGGATATTGATGAACGAAATAAGATATGCACCAAATGATTGCGTACCTTTCTTGCTTAGTTTTTTCCAAGTTTTGCTTTACATTCAGGAAGACTTTTGGTTCATCATTAAATTTGTTGCTGCGACCATGTATATTTGTGTTTGCGTTTGTTGTTTCTTATTTTCTCCCAGGTAAGAACAGCGTTGGTAATATGGATATTTCTTGTATTGAAAATTTCAGCGAGATGATAGCTAATTATAGCATTATTTTCTCATTTATCTCCAAGGTGAGAAGAGAAGTCCGGTTTGTTTCTGATAATTTTGTGTGACCATTTTCCTTAGGGTGCCATGTCTGTCTGTCATACACATATTTGTTGTAAGGTGTTTTTAATAATATGTGAAGAACTATGATTGGTGCAATTGACCATATATATCTTGAGTTATCTTCTGAATTTAGCAAAATTGCACAATGTAAATGTAATGTTGAATTAGGGGACAGGCTTGCGCAAGATGAATGGTATGTGTAGTTTTGAGAAGGAGCTACACGTTGCATCTGTTTTATTTAGTGTGACGTGCGATTGCACGTGCAAGTCTACTAGTATTAAGGAAGAGAGAGACAGGCAGATCCGATCCTATTTCTACTCGATATAAGAGCATTGCCTAGACAAGCCGAATTTGCATGCCGAGAGCCCGAAGGCGGCCAGAGGCTGCGAGTCCGGACATTTTACTTATGGAAATGTTACTTCCTCTGTTCACTTCTATAACTTCAGGCAAGAGCTTGCAAAAACGTCTTATAAAATGAACGGAAGAAGTAGTAATTTTGTACTAGATGATTTATGCTGCGCATGTTTTTTAAACTGTCGCAAACGTGTATTTGTTTGTTGCATATACCTAAACGCCGTGTTGCAATCGTGCTTCGTTCTTCTTCTTGCATAATTTGCTTTTGTGCTGCAACGTTGTAACCATTATTCATCGAGCGTTGGGAATACATCAAGTTGATATCGTGTTTCCAACAATATCATCAAGAAAAAAAAAACTTATGGAGAAATCCAAGAAAATTAGGTTGCTTGAAAATGCCTCAAAATTTGAACTCATATCTGGATGCAGAAAAACAAACCATGTCAGCAATTATAACAAACTTAATATATATTGCAGCACTCAGGCCTAGAGCAACACACTTCATCCTTTCAAATAGAAATTCTAAGGTACAACATTTCATCCTTTGTTAGTCTTCTAATTTTAGGCATCATCCCTCACTCTAGCTATACTTAGAACTTGCTAATCACTGAAAATTATCTGGCATGAAAATAATATGCCATCCACTACTTGCTTGACTACCGCGTCTTGCTCATCCTTGTTCTTAGGAAATGCAGGCCGAGCGGATGCACATTGTGGCTCACTGATGGCAACGCATTCCTTGCATTCCTCATCTTTTTTCAGAACGACCGCCCGAAGATTGGGAGCTCGCTCCAGCATCACTCGTATAAATGTCAGCTGCTGCTCTAGCTGCCTAAAGCCGACAATTTGGAGCTCTTTCAGTAGCAAGTTCTTGGAGCCACCGGAGTCCAGCTGCCACTGAGGACTACTTCTTTCACGGTAGTTTTTCCTATCCACCACACATGCATGTTCCTCTACCTATATTTTGATGAGTAATTAATAACGTGTGTAGTTGGATTTTGCAGGATCCAGTAGCAATTCACTTATTTAAATGTACAGATTGAAAGAAAGGCAAGCTACAACAATATTATTTTGAAAAGGAAAACAAAAATTGCTGAGGATGGTGGTGAACTCATATTTAGAAATTGCATAGTAAAGAAAAGCTAACACAACAATATTCTGAAATGAAACACACACACTCGCTGCCAAATGATTTCGAGACAAGAATAAAACTCACCGCAATATGCAATATTTGAAGAGAAGGAGCCATCTCAAGGAACACTGTAGTCCATAGAAGGTCAAATTCAACAAAGATACCACTCATGGATAGCTTCCTTAGCTTGCTGAATGTGGAGGCGAATTGTTTTATTTCAGGCTGCACCCAAATCTGGTCACGAGATAGATAATTTAAAAAAACAATTACAATGTATACTCTCTATGAACTACATATTTAAGAGAAAATTTCGGAGGTCCATAGATAAATCTACTTAGTGTGTCAGGAAACTACACTAGAATTCCATTATAGGAATTAATTGGATAGGGGCACAATGAAACTATCAAGACAAATACAACATGATTGTAAAAGAGAAACAAATTTATCAAAACTCTATTCTAAGAGGCAGACTGACATCATGCTGGGCTGCTGGCATACCATTTAATGTAGCAGGGTTTGGATAAAATGTATTTTAATGGCCCGGACAATCTATGTGCAGCACCTCGCTAAGTGCCATCAAGGGTGCAATTTTCCTAGCACTCCCTCCGGCCGTCTACAATTACATGGCGTACACGCTTTTAAAGATACAAAATTGACCATCATTTTGGGCAACAAAACAGGGTTATGTGTTGTAAAAATTACATCGTCGAATACATGTTCAGAAAACGTTTCAAATGGTATAATTTTAATGAAAAAATTCTCATGTATAATTGGTCAAATTAATGGTAAAAATTAGATCACGCAAAACTAAGACACCATGTAATCATGGACTGAGGGAGTTGTGAATTCGTTATATCTTTAATGAAATTTACAACTATGCTGTTCTATCAAACAGAAGCACGTCCATGGTATCGCTAGGCTAACAGTGAAAAATAGTGAAGGAAAAAAAAATTGGATCTCATACTTACGTTTTCTCCATGAAAACCCAATGCGAGAGTTTGTATGCCGGCAGCTCCATGTAGAAGTTCACTTAATTTAATTATATTCTGATCAAGGTCGAACCAATTTGCAAGGTGCAGTTCTTTGAGGGACGGGACAAAACCAAAAGACAAGGGGGCATAGCAAGATATCCATCCATCCAAATCAAGCTTCTCCAGTTGCGGAAGGGATATCAGCTCAATTCTCTCAAACCAGCACATGTCGAGCTCCAGAACACGGAGTTTTGAGTTGGGTGCATCTATCTTCCACGGAAAGAAATCACCAGTATCACAGTGATAGAGGGTTAAATGCTTCAGTTGCTTGCAGCACTCAAACAGGATATGGTGCAATTCTGATTGGACAAAACACACATTGTCCAAATATAGTGTTGTGAGGCAGTGGAGGACACTAGGATAGGAAGAGAAAAATCCTTCTATGTCTTTGGCACGCCTTTTACCATAAGAGGGAGAATAGTTGGGAGGATTTGCTTTATCGAGAATGGTGAGGTCCAAATCTTTCAGCAAACCGCAGTCAATTGCGTCACCTACCAGCATGCCAATATCGCTCGCGAAAGCATCGATCAAGTAGAGCTCAAGCTGCAGCCTTGTGACAGTGAATTGTCTCCTATGTTTAGCCAATAAACTCTTGGTCGCAGCGGTTAGTGTGAGCATCGCCTCATGTTTGACATTAGCATCAATAGTCTCCGAGTGATGATCAGGTATGAAATCGTCGGCATCAATGCTGAGCTCGGGCAACAACCAAGGCAGCCGCCTCCACCGTGCTGACAGCGCACTTGTCCTCACAGCGGTACATAGATCTTCAACTCTCCCCAAGATAAACAGCAAGACATCATCAGGAAGCGCACTGAGCCGATCCACCTCATCCAATTGCTACATAAACAGAAAATATGGGTCTATTTAGTTACTTACTTAATAACAAGTTAATAGCTAGATTGAGTAACTCTGTACATGTACGGACAAACAGAAAAGAGTTGCATAATACTTCAGCGATGGCACGGGTCATACTCTATCCACCTTCGAAAACATTATTATACTCTATATATTCCACCAAGATTCATGCCCTGGACCATATGTGTTGAGGAGACAACTATTTGTGCACAGAAATAACATGAGAGTTGAAGAACAAAACTAAGAGGAGCGATGAAGATCCGAGTTATACTCTAAATTATGCTGCACGGTGACAAAATATATAATCTATCTAGAGTGTTTTCTAACAGGCCCTGTCGATAACTCTGTACACTGAACTGAAGTACATACGGGTCCGTTCACGCTGCCATTGTTCAGCTCCATGGAGATTCAACGGCGCTTCCGCACCTCCGGCGACTAACAAGAGAAGCAATCCCGATCTGGAAAAGATAGATTAAGTTGCTGAGCCTGAGAATTAACTGAACTACCCCTGAGAACCGGAAGGGATTACTCCCGTCCGGAATAGAATCATACTCTGACTCTGACACTTCTCGGTCAAAACCTACCACGGCTACTTGCTGTGAGTAATGGGGACGGAATTCGGAGACGAGGGCGTTACCTTGGCGGAGGGAGGCGGCGCCGGCGAGACTTGAAGCCTCTGTCCGCTAGTTGGGCCGTAGGCTAGTTTTTTTATACAAGTGCTTTTTAAGCTTCTTCATGTTTCATGCTGGAAGGGATGCAAATAAAGAGGCGCACTGGTGTGCCAAAGAAGCTCTTAGCATAGGTTATTTTTGCTTTGATGTAATACCTGGATTTTTTACTGATGTGATTCAGTCAGAGTGTAATCGTTATCCTGTTTAATAAAGCAGTGGATTAGAGTAAAAAAAATAGAATATAAAATGTTTATTTATTTTACTCTACAAAATTAGTACTCCTTATACATCAGTTATTTTTAGATTTTCTAAAATTTTTATTTCAACGTTTTCCAGAATATTCAACCATGAAAAAATTACGAAAATTAGACATTATTTGTTCTGTGGGAATGAGAATTTATGAGAACTGAGCTCAAGTTTAGCTCACTTTAAATTAGAAGTTTTGAACTGTGGAGTTTTTTATTGGGAGTTGGCTCACCAGTTCGGAGATGAACTTTGCAGCTGTAATAATTTTCACATGAGCAGTATAAACCCCCAAGTTTCAGAAAAAAATCTGGAGACATTGTAGCTTCACAGAGAGTGTGGTTATATTTCTGTTATTACTTCAGTACAACAGCAACTGCACCAGCTAGGCATATAACACGAGTACCATTCAGTGCCCAACTCTCAAATCTGGCAACCGTGCTAAAAAAACCATTTCCCATCAGAGGTAGTAGATTCAATTTTCTATATGCCATCTCTTCACATCCAAGTACCTAGCCTAACGTGTCCGGGTCCTTCTTAATCCGACTAGTTTTTGAACGCGTCCACCAAGTATTCAGTGTCCAGAAAAAAATAAGTATTCAGTCTCTAGCAAGTTCTCATCTTCAACGGAAAGCCCGGCCGAAAATTGCTGCCAATACATGCCTCTCCTTTTCGTGATGCTAAGATCATCGGTCATACATCTTTTTAGATAATAGGCCAAAACCCGACTTTAAATTAATAAAGCCCTCCAGGTTCAGGGTAAAAGAGTTATTACAACACAGCGAAATATTTTGAGGTTTAAAGCGGTCGTATCCGCTATCCGATTAGATAGAATAGAATGTTAGTATATCGGTCATACATCTCAAGAGCGATATATGTATATCGGTCATACATCTCAAGAGCGATATATGTATATCGGTCGTTAGTGCATCTATGCTTGCCATACCCTCCGATGATTTTTTTTCTAGATATTTGCCATTGATAGCGCTCGGGTGATAAGTTAATCTCCGTGGATTCCGCCAAATATGAGTTGTCAGGTACGCTACCCGGAAAAGACCATCCCGACTTTTTTTGAACTGACCATCCCGACTTGGTCACAACACAAAATATTTTTGTTCCATGAAAATGTGAAATAAACCCAGCCGGCCAAACTCTGCTAATTTTGGTCACAGCACAAAAATGGCATACCTTCAAGCTGATATATACTGTCTGTGTGTTTGGTAAGCAAAAGTCATTCCGTTTTTACATGTCGGTTCATGTATGAAGTCGGTATACTTTCGTATCCTTCCATGTACGTCCACCCGTTCTTCTTGTATATGTATCCGATGAAATCAATCACCTATGGCGAATCTATTGTCCGCATCCAGAAAGAAAGCAAACACCATCATGTCAGATCCAGCTAGCTATCGATCCATGGCGGCACTTGCGCCTTCCCGGCCGTTCGTGCTGCTGGAGGACAGAATCATGTATAACGAATACGCCGATTGGAGGATGGTGGAGTGCGAGTGCAAGAGCAGGCTGGCCTACGGTTGCGGGCCTCTCGGCCAGCAGATCGTGGAGGGCCTCACCCTCCTCGCGGACCTCCGCACCCGCGACGACGACGATGTCCCGCGCCTCGCCGTCCACGCCCTGGACGAGGTCCTCCACTGCTTCGAGGCGGAGGTCCCAGGCGAGCTGGCGAGGATCTATGGCGGCGACGGCGTTCGCGCCGACAGGATGGCGGAGATGTACGGCGGGACGAAAGTCGCCATCTTCGGCGACATCGAGGCCGTGGACGACGAAGGGGGCGTCCTGGTCCTCCGCGTGACCTTCGTCCACGATGATACAGATCACTCTCTCCGGTCGTACCACCTCGTTTACGATAGAGAGGCAGGGTCGCTCTCCCTGCTCCAGCACTGTGAGGCCGCCTATACCAGCCGGCCTCTCGTCCTGCGCGCCATCACGACGGCGACGGCTAGTCGCTAGTCCTGATGGCGGTCGGGCAAGAGGAGCACGACGGTATTTCCGGAAACGAGCTTGGCCGGCCCGTCATCTGCCTGTGGACGCCGTCGCTCAACGACGGCGACGGTGGCGTCGGACCGTGGAGCATACGGCAGCGGAGGCACGCCACTGCGGTGCCAGACAGGTTCAACGCGGAGGCGCGGCCATTCACCTACAAGGGCAAGGCTTTTTGGCCTGACCCGACCCAAGGCATCCTCTACTGCGAGTGCGCCGACCTCCTCAACGACGGCGACGACGCCGTGGAGCTCGCCTTCGTCCCGCTGCCCGAGGAGTACAGGATCGAAGAGCTGGACAGGTGCCGGGCAATGGGAGTCGGCATTGGGGACAGCGTCTGGTTCGTGGTCCTTCAATCGTGCGACCACCCCGGCGACACCACGGTGGTGGTGCTGAGGCTGGACCTGTCCGAAGACGGTGCCGGCGAGCAGCGGTGGGAGAGAAACCTCGAGCTGAGCCTGCTGAGTATCTGGGCGCTGGAGGGGTTCATGGAGACGGGGTTGCCGAGGAGGGTGCCATGGTCACCGTTTCTCAGGGAGCAGGACGCCGGGGTGATTTACCTCTTGCTGCCGCCGGACGATGTGAACTCTGAGAGTGGGTGCCACCTTTTTGGCATCGACGTGCGCAACAGCAGAGACCCGCGTCTCCTCCTGTCCCAACGCCTCGCAAACATCCCATTTTTCAACTATCAGCCGGTGCTCTTGTCTCCAAATTTCTTCGACCCGCAGCGCAACCAGGAAGAAGCTCTCAGCCAGCCGTTTATCTACCCTTGACTGCTTCGAGTCTCCGCGGCAATGTGGGATTATAATTAACTTAAGTACTTGTCTCATCATATATATATTGCCCATCATTACCCCTTCGGTTATTACGTTATTGCAGAGGCTGGATGTATTTGATATCTTCACGATATTAATATATACTCTTTATCTAAAAAAAAAATATTGCCCACCACTATCAATGCTTCGACAACATGGTCAAAAAACCGCATAAGCGAGGGAACCGTCGCCCACACCACGCTAGCCCACCAAACGCTACAAACACACCACCATCCCTGGGGCCGCCGCCCCGACTTACACTACACGGCACCAAACCCGCACACGAGTCACAACACCGTACAACCCGGGGTATTGTATATTTAAGCTTATACAATGCGTCGAAAATTGAGCTCAAAATTCAATAAGACGGGGAGCCTTCTGAAACGCCACCGTGCCCAGCAACACACTTCATCCGTTCAAGTTGTGTATAGTTTGTAAGAAATGCATCAGCGAGACAGCGAGCACGGAAGATAAAGCGTGGATCGTGTGAGACGCGACAACCAGTTCAAATGTGGGTTTGTTCGATTTTACAAAGCGACACCTTAACAGACTAACCATGTTCAGAACGCTCCCTTTAGAGCATTTTAGGCATGATCACCTAGCAGCACTCGGAGCTTCTTAATCCACAAAAATTATCCGCCCTGAGAAGAATGTTCCATGTGTGACTTGACTGATCACCGTGTCTTGCTCATCCTTGTTTATAGGAAATGCAGGCCGAGCCGATGCGCAGGCTGTCCTACTGAGCGCAATGGTGGCACATTTGTCACATTCCTCATCTTTTTTCAGAACTACCGCCCGAAGATTGGGAGCTCGCTCAAGCAGCGCTCTTGTAAATGTCAGCTGCTGCTTTAGCGGCCTAAACCCGACGATTTGGAGCTCTTTCAGTAGCAAGTTCTTGGAGCCACCGCAGTCCAGCTCCCACTGAGGACTGTTTCTTGTACGGTAGTCGTCAGGCCATACATCCACCAAGCATGCATGTTCCATTACCTATATGTGGATGAGCAATGAGTTACCAATATAGTTGGATTTTCCTGGATCGAGCAGCCATTCACTTACCTAAATCACTCGAGTTGCCAAATGATTTTGAGACAAAAAAAAAACTCACCTCAATATGCAATGTTTCAACAGAAAGAGCCGCCTCAAGGAAGACTGTAGTCCATAGAAGGTCAAATTCAACAGAGATACCTTTTACAGACAGCTTCCTTAACTTGCTGAATTTGGAGGAGAGTTGTTTTATTTCAGGTTCCACCCAAATCTGGTCACAAGATGGATAAATAAATAAATTTCGCACAATTATGCATACTCCCTATGAACTACTCCCTCCGTTCCAATTTAATTGACTTGCTATCCACCAAATATGGATGTATCTATGCATGTAACGATACATCCACATTTGGTGGATAACAAGTCAATTAAATTGGAACAGAGGGAGTACATATTAGGGAGAAGATTTCAGAGATCCAAAGATAAATTTACATAATGTGTCACAAATCTACACTAGAATTCGAAATAGTTAGATAGACTGGGGCCTAAGGAAAATATAAAGACAAATACACTATGCTTGCAAAAGAGAAACAAATTTAACTAGAATGCTGAGATACCATTCAATACACTATGCTAAGACATAGACCGAGATCATGCTGAGATACCATTCAATACAACCAGGGATAAAATGTAATCTAATGACCTTGCAAATCTTCATAGTTAATTTGTTATATTGCAGCTATATTTGTTCCTTATCAAACTGAAGCATATCCATGATATCACTAGGATAACATTGAAACATAGTGAATACAGACAAAATATCGAGCTAGAACTTACATTTGTTTCTCGGAAATCCAACGTGAGAGTGTTTATGCTTGTGGTTCCATGTAGAAGTTCACTTAATTTAAGTACATTCTGCTGAAGGTCCCAACAATTTCCAAGGTGCAATTCCTCAAGGGATGGGACAAAACAGAAAGACAAGGGAGCATCTTCAAATTTCCAAATATTGCATTCAAGCTTCTTCAGTTTTGGAAGGGATATCAGATCAACTCTCTCAAACCAACAATACCTGAGCTCCAGCACACGGAGTTTTGAGTTCGGTGCATCAATTTTCCACACAGAGCGATCACCAGCATCGCAATCACAGAGTGTTAAATGCTTCAGTTGCTTGCAGCAGTCAAACAGGATATGGTGCGTTTCTACTTGGGAAAAACTCACATAGTACAACGATAGTCTTGTGAGGCAGTGGAGGACACTAGGGTAAGCACGGAAAAATTCGTCCATGTCTCGCGCACGTCTTAGCATATCCAAGAAAGAATAGTTGGGAGGATATATGTGCCCGGGGTATGCCCCCTTTTCAAAAAAGAAATCGGGAGGATAAGTGTCATCGAGAATGGCAAGGTCCAAATCTTTCAGCAAACCTCCGTCGACCGCGTCGCATACCAGCAGACCAATATCGCGCGAGAGAGAGTCGATCAAGTAGAGCTTAAGCTCCAGCCTCGTGACAATGGATTCTCTCCTAGGCTTTGCAAATAAACTCTTGGTCGCTGTGGTTAGAGCGAGCATCACGCCAAGCCTGAGATTAGCCTCCTCAATAGGCTCCTCTGAGTGCGGAGCAGATACAAAATCCCTGGCATCGATGTTGAGTTCGGGCAGCAGCCAAGGCAGCCTCCTCCACCGCGTTGACAGCATGCTCGTCCTCACAGCTGTCCTCAGGTCGACTCTAACCAAGATATACAGTAGAATATCGTCCATAAGCGCGCTAAGCCGATCTTCCTCATTTGGTCGCTATACAGAAAAAAATTATTGATCTATTTAGTCAGTTGACAAATAACTAAATTCAGAGGCTCTTAACACAGATTGAATGATATCTACTCCATTGTATGATGTTTTGGCAAGATAAATTGTGGAACAGAGGGAATACAAACTAAGCTACAATACTGTATGTGTTAAGGATCAGGAGTTGAAGCTGTGAAGAAGCAACAACGAGGCAATGGGGGTAAAAAGAAAGAGAACATACGGGGACGTGCGGGCTGTCATTGTTCAACTCCGTGAAGATAGCAGCGGGGCTTCCGCGCCGTCGGGTCTACGAAGACTAAAACCAGTTAGAAAACAAAATCTACCCGGGCTGCTACTATGAATATTGAGGATGGAAATCGGAGACGACGGCGTTCTAACCTTGGCGGAGGACGGCGAGATCGATCCTTCCATCGGCGCGGCGGTGGCGGCCTTCCGATGAGGAACTATGACGAGGCGGACTAGAAGCCCATTATGCTCGGTCCATTAGTTGGGCCGTAGACTAATTTTTGTTTTACAAAAAAAAAAAATGTCCCCTGTAACAAAAATTATATGTTTTTCCCTACAATCTAGTTTGTATTTATACACCAGTTGTTTTTTTATATTTATGAATTTTTTTATTTCAACGTTTTCCGGAATATTCAACCAAGAAAATGTTTATGAGAACTTTTTTTTGTGGGAGAGAGAATTTATGAGAACTGAGCTCAAGTTTAGCTCAGTTTAAATTAGAGGTTACGCTGTGGACGGTTTCACCGGGAGTTGGGTGACATGAGCAGTGTAAATCCCAAGATTCAGAAAATTTTAACTGAAAGAGCAGTCCAGCCTGCTGTTTCATTGATAGTAGTAGAAGAAAAACGGGTACAAGGACATGTACAAAATAAAATCTAATCTAAAACGAGCAAACAAAAAATCTCTGGAGACATTATAGCTTCACAGAGATTCATTGTCAGTTCATATATTTCTGTTACATCCGTACAACAGCAACTGCACCACCTAGGCATATAACACAAGTATCATTCAGAGGCCAACTCTCAAACTAAGAAACCGTGCTAAAAAATCTTCATAATTTATTTTATCTTGCATGAAAGCACCTTTTGACAACGGCGGCCATTCCAAGGAATCCAACCGAAATGATCTACGTGGCGACCAACCGCTAGAACGAGCAGCACCTCGACGAAATGCCGCCGGAGTCTCCGGCCGACACCTGGATAGACTGGCCCTCTCCGACAACACCGGCATCCTCTGAAGAAGAAAGCGCCTTCTTGCTGACGATCCGGTAGATCTCGGCCAGCACGGTCTGGAATGCCCTGTCGACGTTGGTGGCCTCGAGCGCGGAGGTCTCGATGAAGAACAGGCCTTCCCTCTCGGCGAAGCCCGCGGCGTCGTCCGTGGCCACGGAGCGGAGGTGTTTGAGGTCGGTCTTGTTGCCGATGAGCATGATGACGATGTTGGCGTCGGCGTGGTCGCGGAGCTCCTTGAGCCACCGCTTCACGTTCTCGTAGGTGGTGCCTTTGGTGACGTCGTAGACCAGAAGCGCGCCGACAGCGCCCGGTAGTAGGCGCTCGTGATCGCCCGGTACCGCTCCTGCCCCGCCGTGTCCCATATCTGCGCTTTAATAGTCTTCCCTTCTACCTGAATGAATAGCAAATGTTGTCAACTATAGAGACCTTTAGTTGGAAGATCATTTCTTCAGAAAAAAAGCATGCTTGACACTGCTTTTAATAATGAGACAGGAAACAGCAGTTTTATTTTTTAGTTTTACAGAATAAGTGCAACTGACAACTGAAGGGACGTCATAACAATAATCGAGCCCTTGAGCCATCTGGAATATATGTTACTAGAAATGTAATGACGCCATGACTAACTACCAACAAGTATATATAAGCATCAACCGCCATGCGGTTTTATGCTACTGGTATATATCAACCGCCTCCTAACAGACTATGTCAATGATGCCAGTGCTGATTGACATGGCCTTGACAGAGTATCAGCCACCGCAGCGCCAGGCAGCTGTTCATGATATATAAGTTGAAGATGCTGCAGTTGGCAGCAGCCAGGACAGCAGTAAGATTGGCACTGGGGTTATTGACAACAACAAAAGACACTGAAGATGCATAAATTACAGGACTAATATACAGTCCATGAACAAAGCAACTAGCTCTAGGATCATCATGAATTTTTCAAATCACATATATGTTCAGTAACTTCTGTCCTCCGGTTAACTTCTCTGCTTACTTTGGGCTATGTTCGTCATGTCTTCACGGTACATGTATAATTGTCTGTTTGTAAGGGAATTTTAACTGAATTCTTCAAATTTTCTTCGGAGTCCTATTTTCGATCGAGTCAAGAACTCAAGATAGTAGCAGACGTCATAACTGAGTGCAAAAAGAGTAGAATTGCGTACAAACAGGCAAACAGTAGCCTAAATCGCTAGCATGGCCAGAGTGTGAAATTAACCAAGAACAGCAAAGATTGCTGTTGCCAGCCAAAAGCACCAATCGTTTGATCATCCAATTGGACAGTATCGGAGAAGGGGGGGGGGGGGGGGGGGGGGGGGGGGGGGGGGAGGACCTGGGTGGTGCGTGTGGCGAACTCGACGCCGATGGTGGACTTGGAGTCGAGGGAGAAGGTGTTCTTGGTGAATCGGGAGAGGAGGTTGGACTTGCCCACGCCGGAGTCCCGATCAGCACCACCTTGAACAGGTAGTCGTACTCGTCCCCGCCCTGCTCCCACGCCGCCCCACGCCGCGCCATCCCCAATCAAGCCTCCGCCCTCGGCCCTTTCTCGAGCCTCTGGTTCCTCGGAGCGTCCGCCGGCCGCCTCCCGATCGGTCGTTGTCCCGGCCTGGCGGTCCCTCCCGAGGCGAGGAGGAGGAGAAGGCTGGCTGGCTGCAGCTTCTCTGCTCTGGCTGCTTGCTCTGCTGCTTCCGGCAGGAGGAGCGAGTTGATTTTTATTTTGGACGTAGTGCGGCCTACGCGAAATGCTACGTCCACGCAAGCATGTGCCTACTTTACTTTTGCCTTACTTATATCCGGTGGCATAATTATATTCATACACTACTACTGCAAATTGTGTAGCTAGCATATCAATCTAGACATATGAAGAAGTATGATTGGAGCGCCGCTGAAGATTGCTATTGATAATACGTTGCAATGCATTTCAGACTATACTTTTGCGTGACATACGAATAATCATCTTCGCGCTTGCTACACAATTGTCGTGTGCTCTTGCGTGATTGTGTTTACAGATTTCTCGCGATGCTATATGTTATAGAATTAAAAAATAATAATGTGGACGATCATCCTCGTGGGCAAACTTTCACTCCTTGACATTATGGCTCGTCGCGGTCTAAATGTGATGACCGGTAAGAAAGGAGAAGGTGGGAGCTGAGATGAGGAGGCAAAGGGGAGGAAGAAGAGGATGAGTGGATGGATCTAAATAGGTAATGTCCACTAGACTCCACGGTTGGGCACTTCGACGGACGGCTGCCCTTGGTCATCGGTTTAGTTACGATGGAAGATCAATCTTGGGGCCCCGAGCGATGCACAACAGTGTGGATGGGACGGGTGGTTAGTCCACGATGGAGTAACAATAGACATCTTGAGCCAGGTGAAAATATTTTGATTCAGACTAGAAGAAAATAAAGAAAAATATTCGAGCAATGAGGTGCAAAGTGGTTCAGAGCAATGGTCTGACAATAGAAGGGAGCAGACGAGATTCGATGATTGAGCACCCATAGGCATCGCGCCCCCGAGGTAAGGAAAAATGCAATGACTCGGACTAGAAGGCCCGCAAAAAGACTCGGACTAGAAGAAAATAAAGGAAATATTCGGGCAAGGAGAGAGATAGAGAGGTTATTTTGCCCCTCGATCGAGAGTTTTCAACCGAACAAATTGTGTGTCATTCCATCACACAAGTACATGGAAAGAAATAAAATCACAAATGCACATTCCCATCAATCCATCACACCTTTTACGTGTGGAGAGATATGGACATACCATGATGTGTAGTGTGTGCCTAGCAATATCCCACTAAGATAAAGGAAAGAAGAACGAATAGATTCCGGAAACCAAAGGCGCAATTTGGAGCCACTGCTTATCCGAGGATAAACCTGCCAGCGACCCCACTTTGCTGAGCTGGGAAGATGATCTCGGGATCGTTCTCAAACAGAAATTATAAAGCATCATCGGTTACAGCATAAACAACGGTTTGACCTGACCAAACTAAACTCCCACTGTGATGGATTGAAAGCAAATTATTGTAGTTGATGGGCAACATGGGAGGAGCAAAAACCTGATGAAAAGGGTTTCAAAATTAAGAGTGAGAAAGTTTACACCGGAGGCAAGAACAAAATCGGGCGGAGCTATCGTGCACAACAAAAGTCAAACCCGCGCATACACGCATGAATACACCTGAATGGGGTCATGGACATCTATTCATGTAAGTCCATATGGATTTCACATGGATTCATTTAAATCCACAAGAGTGGGCAAAAGCAGCATGGCTTTTTTTTTGGTCCAAAGAATTTGTAGAAATTTTGGAGAGCTCACTCAGGAGGTTTTCCTATGGAGCTTGTCTGATTTTATGGATTGTAAAATATAGGAATTTGTTTTTTTTTTAAGGCAGTCAAAATCTGTCGCCATTAGATATAAAGAGGCTATCTACCGGACATTATTGTGGGTTTCAATTTCTGTATAATTTAACATGATGTGATGCACATCCTATGTTTTCTTGTTCAACGACTTTTAGAAAAATCGCGTGAACCAAATAGGCCTATGTAAGTTGATCAAAGAATCAAATTGAAAGGGTCGAATTCGTACTAGAAAAGGGTTTTTTTTTCTATGAGTTTTAAACTTCTAAGCGAATATTGGAGAATTCTCTAGGGTCAAATCTTGAGTTTAGACGGAATAGCCCAAGAGCAAATGTGTCGTGTACTCTTGTATTGCTGAATGTCAGGCGTCGCGAATCACGAGCCACGATCGGACGGCGCGGAAGACCGTTACGTCCTCACAAGCCACAGCGACGCCGCGCTGACCAGGCGACCACCCGTTTCCGTCTTCCTCCCAGTGGCAGTGGCAGTGGCACCCACACCTCTTCCGCGCGGCCTCCACCACACACTGACACCCGCACGGCGGCAGAGGCGGGACGGCGGCGGCGGCGGATGCGGAGAGGGATGGTGGGATCGGCGGCCTACTCGGCGACCTCCATCGTGGTGGTGATGGCCAAGGACAACAAGGGCAGGGGCTCCAAGGGCGCCAAAGGCGGCGGCGCCTCCTCTGGTCAGGTCATTCCCCTCCCCCCTCCACCCAGCTTCCCGCCGCACGCAACCCAGTAAAAGAATCATGGGGGGGAATGCCGCCGGCTTGGTTCCTAGCTTCCTAATCGAGTTACGAGAAGTTGATCTGTAAAAGGGTGGGGATCGGGATACTGTCCTCACACGGTGGCTGTTCGTTTGCAGGCCTCTCAACGGCGGCCCGCTCCTCGGATTACGTCCAATGTGAAGCACAACCTGAGGATTCTCAAGTTCTGGAAGGTACAGTAAAAGACTTCTTTTTTCCCTCCTGCATATCAGAGGTCTCCTATCTGTTTTCCGTTGTCGAAATCTGTGATTTGCTGGCGTCTAGCGTGAAACTCATCAGAAACACATGTAGGCAGCCCCTCGAGTTTAGAGAGAGAAACAGCTCCTCATTGAGTGTGTTCAGATACGCCTGAAACAAGCAATAATACTGTCCTATCCAGCACTATGGTAGATTGGTAGTACGCACTATAGTGTGAACTCATCAGAAACCACATGTGGGGATTCCATCTAGCGAAGCACCTCGAGTCTTGAGATAGCAAACAGATCCTCGTTGACTCAGTTCATCCGATGCACGCACGTAGTGCTAGTGTTGTTCAGATATGCCTGAAACAAGCAAATTCTAGTAGTGTCCTATCCTGCACTCTAGTAGTACACCACTCATTTATGTCAGATAAAATTTGTTGCAGGTGTTTAATCGCTTGTTTTCAGGATTTTGAAAGGAAGCAAACGACCGGCCGACAGCCTGCGACTAGGTTCCGTAAAAAGAAAGTCATGAAGGAATTGCTTCCCGATGACACGGACTTCTATGAGGATCCTTCTGCCACTCTTACCTGGTCAGGCTTGTCTATTTCATTTCATATCCAATACTTCCCCTAGTTCTTAGGTTAGTGATTCGATGAGTCTGCTGACTTTGTGCTTCCGTTTAATCCAGCACAAATGACGGCCTGGAGATTGCGTCCCCGGTTATTCTTGTGGATGGTTACAATGTATGCGGCTACTGGGGAAAGCTTAAGGGTGATTTCTTGAATGGGAATCAGGGAATTGCAAGGCAGATGCTCATTGACGAGCTGGTGTCTTTCAGTGCAGTAAGAGGTTTGTCTTTGTACACCGGGATGATACCATTATGTGTGGTTCGACTATGATTCTTTTTTAGAAAAAAAAGGTCACATGTCTCAGCTATATATGCCGTATATTTGCTGTTGGAAACTGATAGGCTGGTGTTTCTACCTATTCTCTGGGTTATAGTGAAACAAAATCAATCACAACTTACAAGTGTACGTATCTACCTAAATGTTGAGCATAATCTCCTTTAGCTCTGTAACACTGTACGGGCAACACATATGTTCCTCTCATGTGCCATGCCATGTTCTGTTACGTCAGCTATCTTATATCATTCCTCACCATGGTCCTTGCAGAGGTAAAAGTTGTTGTCGTATTTGATGCTGCATTGTCTGGGCATCCTTCACATACTGAAACTTATAGAGGGTAAGGTATTACTGTGTTAGATCATTTCCCAGAAACTAAATCGACTCTTTGTGCTAGATATTTTCCTCAAATGTTGATGCCCCGTCAGCTCATGTTTATACATGTCTTAACTATCTTTCTAGTTTGTTATTAGGTGGCGGAACCTTGACAAACCAATTTTGCTTCATGGAACAGGGTTGATGTGGTATATTCTGCTGACCTATCTGCTGATTGTTGGATCGAGAAGGAGGTAAATTGTGACAAAATTTCAACAGAAGGAATGATGCTCTAGAGTTCCTAGTTGATTAGTCCTATGCATTTACGCCAGTGCAAAGTTCATCCGAAGATTTAGTATAATAGTGAAAGTCCTGATTCTATGAAGAATGCATGGCTAAATTTTTATATATAAGAAATTAGTTGAGTCAGTTTCAGCCAGCAGGGATGTCCCAGTGATAAGCATATTTACTAGCTGTATATGCATGCCTAACTGTTCATATCTCCATTTATTTCTCAAAAGGAAATTACTATAATGATTGTTATACTAAGATTTTGTGCTAATCTGAAATTGATGCACTCTAGGTTCTCCCCACAGTATTTTGAGGTTATGAGCATTTTGTGAACTGTGATCATATATTAAGCTCAAGGATGGTTCAGCCTTCCACCAATACGTGATTTCTTAACCAAATAGACATGGAATTCCTTCGTACTGAATAGATGGTGTGTGTGTCTAATGTCACCAAGAGGTTTCTTACTCTGGTTCTTACTACCAACATAGGTTGAAGCTTTGGTGGCAGATGGATGTCCAAAAGTGTGGGTTGTAACGTCGGATGTACTGGAGCAACAATTATCACATGGTGAAGTATGTTTTCGCCTCATGATTACGTTCTTCTCTTTGTCCCTGTATGTCATCAGACATTGATGCACTTAGATATTGTACCTTTCTTGCCAAGTCCTGCTGCATTTCTTGATTGGAAGCATTAGAAAATTCGATGGGTAGCATAGCTTTTCTGTAAAACATAAGGACTGGTTCTTACCTGAGAAAACAGAATATTGCCTTTCGAAGAGTTTGCCTAAAAGAACATGCCATTGAGGATAATTTTAATGTACTGATAACATGATTGATAGGTGTGTTCATTTGTAAGGGTGTTACCAACCTGACCTACATGAATCTGCGAAGCAGTTGAAACTTTGTCTAGACGAGGAAATTTCTTGGAGATTTTTCATCAGATGTTACTCTTGATGATCTAAAGATAGTTCTTGTTGTATGATCTGTAGGGTGCTCTTATTTGGAGCTCTAGAAGACTGGTCAAAGAGGTTAGTTGTTACTATATTTTGCATCAGTCGACATCACTTGCTTGAAGAACTATGTTTGACTTGGGTTGCTTATATCCATTTAGCTGATGTAACTGTATCCTTATATTCTGACCGTCCTCACGTAGCTATGGTAGCTATGTTTTTGTTCCTAAAGCCATGTAAGGTAAAGGTCAATCTCTGGGTATTTGCCTGATAGCATTCATGCCAACATGAAGCTGGACACTGCAAATATGCTAGCAACAAACACAGACACATAACTGTTACACCTATGCAATTATCTAACAGGGGAGTTCCATATTCCCTGTGCAGATTGCCTGACAACAAATTGTCTGCCGTATGGTTCTGCAGATAAAAGAATCAGAACAAGAGCTTGACGAAGAGCTGAAGGAAACCAGGTTCAGAGTCTTGCTGATTTAGTTTGAGTGTCCAGGCAAAACCACTTAGAACTCAAATGTCTGTGAATTAACTGGAACCCCTCTCTTGGTTTTTTATTTGGCAGGTCAACATCGTTGCAAGGAAAGATTTTTCAGAGCAAGCTGAAACCTAAAGTAGTGCAAAGTTTGAAAGATCTCCGGAATCGGCTCGACGAACAGGAGCGGAGAAAGAAGTAACTGAGGGATGTGGATTGATCGAGGGATCACATGGAGATGCTGTAACACAGGTTGACGAGAGAGCAGGAAGACAAGTGGTGTACATTTCTATGTGCGTGGGAGCACATGAACTGACGTTTGTTCTGTAGGACAGAAAATCAGTCAATCGCGCAAGCTGCGTGCGATCATGTCAGCTTTGATCTAAAATCTGTGACCGAAAAGAACAGTAAGTGTGCAGGCTAACATCATGTAAAGGAAAATCTGGCCTTCCCAGGGAAGTAGTTTTTAGAGACGGTTAAGACAGGGAGACTGAAATATGTAGGCTCCCTAGCTCTCATTTTCTATTTTTCCATGAGTGTATAGAAATGTAAAGTAGCTGAATTTCTTGTGGGGGCAAGAGTGGGGGCAAGAGAACAATACATATGTTTATATTTCAATAATGAATTTGCATTTACTAAACAACTTCAAGTGTCTCGGGATCAAAAAAAAAAAATTGTATTTGTTGATGCGTATTTGACGCCAACTGGGGTGGAAAAAGAGCAGGCATGAGGCATGTACACAATATTTGGCCAAAAAGACTACCATCAAACCCCACAAACAACAAAGGTGTGATGGACTTTATTCTCGGGTTTGTTTCCACTGGACAAAGTTAACACAGGAAGAATGCACACTGGATGAGTTTACACAAAGAACAATGAGCACCGAAGCATAAAACACGGGTGATGTTTGGACGACGCAGGTAACATAAGCTAGAGCAGGAGTGCAGCCGGTGCTTAACTATCTTGTATGTTCAGTAACAGCACCTCAATCCTGCAAGGTTGGTTCAAATGAAGAGATTAGCAAGGAGGTCCAATTCATCGAAATTCAGCTGATACACATAGTAAATGCCTGAATGTGTTTCTAACAGTTTTCTTTCATTGGTTCTTGACATGGTTTGGTATTTCGTTAAAATAGTTTTTAGCTCAGATCCGATAATGCAGAATTATAACATCCTAAGTTCATCAGAAATAGATGGCACAACATTTTCAACACTCGCATAGAATCTGCCATGACAATTTAGAATTTTGTACCAGCAAGTTTCGACTGATCTAGAGCTTTGCGTGAACAAAACTAGCTGACCAGCAATGATTAAGAGCGTACAGAGCTTCAGTGAAGCAATGCAATTCTTCTTTGGTTGTGTGCTATTTTTAGCGTTGGGACTACCATGAAAATTCAGAAGAAAAGAGTTAAAATTCAGCTATTTCGGTCCTTATACCTCGACAACATGTCAACACTATTTCTTCCATTTCTAAGTCAAAACAGGACTAAAATCATCTAGCTAGTATGTGATGATTGCACAAACAGCAACAAGGAAGGTGCAAATGTAATAATCAACAGAATACTACTCCACAATTCAGCTATTGCACTCCTGTAACTGAAAAGCTATGCATCAATGCTTGGTCCTAACTCTTAAGCTTTATTTCTTCCATTGTCAATCATCCTAGTCAATACAAGACTAAATTCCCAAGTCAAAACAAGACTAAACTCATCTAGCTAGTATGTGATGATTGCACAAACTGCAACAATGAAGGTGTAAATGTAGTAATCAACAGAAATTCAGCTATTGTACTCCTGTAACTGAAAAGCAATGCATCAATGCTTGGTCCTAACTCTTAAGCTATTTCTTCCATTGTCAATCATCCTAGTCAACACAAGACTAAACTGGTCTAGCTAGTAATAATGTGATGATTGCACAAACAGCAACAAGGAAGGTGTAATTGTAACAATCAACAGAGGTAGGCCAGGCAGCAATGTGAATTTTGAGATACCTCATCGTCGTCGTCGTCGTCCTTCTTGAGGGTGGTGGTTCCGCCGACCTTGTCGATGGGCAGCTTCATGTTCCCAAAGGGAGTATCGACATCGATCTTGCCCTTGATGGTGTACCCTGTTCCCCTGCCCCTGATCATGTCCCAGACGGCGGAGCCGAGGTCCTTGGGCCTGAACTTGAATGGGATCTGCATCTTGGTGATCCCCTGCTTCTCGATCTTGGTGGAGTCGGTGAGCTCGGCGTTGACGACGCTGTCGTCGCCGAGCCACATCTCGTACTGGAGCAGGTTGAGGCCGAGGTCGAAGTCGTTCTTGTTCTCGAGGCTGAGGTGGATGGTGGCGGTGGTCTCCTCGAAGGAGAAGTGGTGGAACTTGATCTTGTCCACGTCCACGTCGGGCTTGTACGGCACGGGGATCTCGCCGGACTTGTCGAGCGGGATCTTGATGCGGCCGAAGACGGGGACGTCGACGAGGAGGATGACGCGGACGAGGTAGGGATGATGCTGCCGGCTTGATGTCGCCGTAGGTGTCCCGGATGTCGTCGAAGGAGATGGAGATGGGGATCTTGACCGTCTCCTCCCCGTGCGCGCGGATGGTGCCGGCGTCCGGGATCAGCCCCGCCACCAGCTTCCGGCCGTCGCTGTCGATGAGGTAGTCGATGTCGACGAGCGGGATGGGCACCGGGTTGGGGTTCTTGATCAGCACGTCGATGACCAGGTCCGCGCGGTGGAGGCCGATGTGCGGGACGTGGATGTGGGAGACGTCGGCGCTGGGCTTGCCGAACCCGACGGCCTCCTCGATCTTCTCCCCGATGTCGTGGATGAAGTCCTTCACCTTCTCGATGAACCCGCCGCCGCCCTCTTCTTTTCCTCCTCTTTCTTCTTCTTGTCGCTCCGCCGCCGAACAGGCCGCGGTCGGTCACCGTGTCGGGGTTGTCCGAGGAAGACATGGCTGGTGGCCGGCCAAGATCGGAGAGCAAAAGCAAGCAGCTTGGGTGAGCTTGAGATCCGGAGAATTGTCTGGAATCGGGAGCGGATGATGCTTGATTGATTTACCTGTATCTTGAGGGGATCCGGACGGACGGATGGAGCGCGTGGGGATCGCGGGCGGAGCGTGTCGCTGTTATGGGGGCGAGAAAGGAGAGGAGGTGGGGGAAGCTGGAGCTGACAAGTAATGGAGGAGTAGTGGAAGAGAAGTGATGAGCTTTCCAGCTCAGCTCAGCTCTGTCGGTCAGCTGGAACGGAGAAATCGCCAAGAAAACGACCGGATACGGATACGATCATTCTCTGAGCACATTCTTCTATACCCATATTTAAATATATTTCATACGTATTTCAAAAATGTGAAAATTTCGCTCAAAAGACTTAACTTATGTAAATCATTTAAGGCGCCTAGAATGACCTTCGAGGCAATCATGTAAGATATCCATGGAAAAAAAATAGCACGCTATAGTATATTTGGAGAGTCCATGCTAAATTTCACTACGTTTGCTCGCTATGATACTATTCACGAAATAACCGGAAATCTATACAGGTAGTAGTAGATGCACCCACACCCATAAAACAAATTTTAAAAAATAAAATAAAATTTCGGATATAATTTAAGACATTTTATGTTAGCACTAAAAGTTACGTGAAGAAAAAACATTTTTTGTGACCTGTCGACAAATCCGGACGCTTCAAAATGATTTTATACGAGACATTTTTTGTGTGTTTTTTGCATAGGTCACAAAAAATGTTCTTTCTCCACGGCATTTTTTGTGCTAATACAAAATCTTTTAATGTATATCCAAAAAAATTCTATATTGACATTTTGAAAAAAATTAAAAATGTTTTACATAATAGGTGCATATGCACCTACTACCCAAAACGCCGTCTCCCGAAATAACACGCTATACTATGTTGAGATTATGAATAAATAATTTATACTATGTTGTTGTCCCGTAGGATGTTGATGTTATAGGATTCTTGACAATTTTAGAACAACTTTTTTATTTGGTTATGCATATATTGTTTGCCATTTTTTGATATATCCTTTATTCTTGCTCTGAAACCTTTTATTCTTTAGTTACATCCGTTATTTATTTACATACATTATTTTTTAAAAATAGCACGCTATAGCATGTAGTATAACATAGGAGACCGTCGCTTTTAACACGCTATTTTTTACCTTGAAGATAACTCTTGGTTCTCAATGCTTTTGAAACCGACAACTAATACCTGACTACGAAGCTAGTACGGCCACACCTCGGTCAACAAAAACCAGTGCAATCTTGACACGCACATGCACTAGTTAATCGAGGCGATCAAATAAGTAACAAAAACGTTCAAGCCATCGGTAAATTCAGCTTACTTTATAAGAAAAACTTAGAAACAGATTGATGATACTTGATTTTTTACCCGGTCTCTTACTCTCTTTTGGTAGCTCTATAGTAATTCTATTTATCTTAATCACGTAGCGCGTATTTGATTTCCTACATGGTTTTTGAGCCTTTTGCATCCGTGACTCCGCAGGAGCTAGCCCCTAAAAAAACGAGCCATGAGCCACGATGTGTAGTTTATTTGGTGTTCACAAAGAGTTAGCCAGTCCTGTTTCACTTGGAGCATATTTTTGTATGCACTGTTGTTTAGTTGCCAATATTGACGTTTAAGGGTTAAAACCCAGTGTTTGGTTGGCAAACATCCTTGCTTACGGTTGCTCTTCCTAGCAGTGGTGACCTTACTATGAAAAAATAGCAGATCATCGCGGTTATTTAATGGGGATAGCAATTTCAACCCTAACTTGGACGGGTAAAGTAGTGGAGGAGTGATGAGATTGGACGGCCTCGTCCAGCTCATCTCAAATCTGCCGGTCAGCTGGAACGAAGAAATCGCCAAGAAAACAACCGGATACGGATATGGTCATTTTTGAAAACGTTGAAATAAAAATCCATAAAAATAAATATAACTGATGTATATAAGGAGTACTAATTTTTTAGAGAAAAATAAATAAACATTTTATAGGGGAAATAAAAAGCATTTGTAAAACAAAAAAGTAGTATACGGCCCAACTAGTGGACAGAGTATAATGGGCTTCAAGTCCTCCTCGTCTCCCCATCTCTGATGGAAGTCCGCCGCCCGTGGAAGGAGCCTCGCCGGCGCTGCCTCCCTCCGGCCTCCGCCAAGGTAACACGCCCCCGTCTCCGAATTCCATCCCCATTAGGCCATTACTCATGGCAAGTAAACGTGGTAGATTCGAACTCATCAATTCGGTTTTGACCCAGAACTGTCAGAGTTAGAGTATGATTCGATTTCGGACCGGAGTAGTCCCTTCGAGTTCTTGGGGGTAGTTCAGTTAATTCTCAGGCACTGCCACTTAATCCACCTCGTGATTTCTTCTTCTGCAAGTCGCCGGAGGCGCGGAAGCGCCGTTGGAATCTTCATGGAGCCGAACAATGGCAGCAGCGTGCACGGCCCCGTATGTACTCCTGTTCAGTGTACAGAGAGTTCTCTCCTTAACACGTACTGTAGGATGCGTCCATGGCCTGTTAGAATACACTTGATAGATATTATATTTTTTCACCATGCAGCATCTTGGGATCTTCATCGCTCCTCTTAGTTTTGTTCTTCATCTTGCGAAGGATTTGTTGTACGATCAGAAGCTAGAAAATCCTTTGTCTGGACAAACATTCGCAACTGTTGGACTCAAACCAGACAGTGCTGAACCACCTGCGGGGGGGGGGGTTACTCAGAATTGCTTGGAGCTGACTTACCTGAAGGCATGCCTCGGTCCTGAAGAAGGTGAAGAAATGATGAAGCGCTGGCGACAAGCAAAGGCCTGTGATGCTCTGATCGACAGTGCCCGACTGCTCATCCCGTTTTGCCATTGTGCAGTAATCCAACGTTTGTGTCTGAAGACATTGACCACGAAGGACAGTTGGCGAAGTTAGTGAGAGAAAGCTGGGCTCTAGTTTCTCTAGCTTGGTTGTTAGTCGCTTTGTGCTTTTATTTACTGTGAGGCTGTGAGTTTTTGATTCTGTAGTCTTTATGACTGAGAAGCCGTGTTGGCTGAATGCTGTAAAACCATACTCTCGCGACATTGTGGTTGCATTTTTAATGGAACCTGGTGGCGGGGCCCCTTTAAATCTAAAAAAATGTTATTTCAGTGTACAAATAGTTTTCTCCTCAACACATATGGTGCATAACATAAATCTTGATGGAATATGTGTAGAGTATAATAATGTTTTCGAGGTTGGATAGAGTATGATCCTTGCCATCGCTTTCAATATTATTATGCCACTCTTCTCTGTTTGTCCGTTAAGAGTTTCTAAATCTAGTTATCATTCAGTAATAAGTAACTAATAGACCGATATATTCTGTTTATGTAGCAATCGGATGAGGTCGATTGGCTCAGCACGCTTCCTGATGATGTCTTACTGCTTATCTTGGGGAGAGTTGAAGACCTATGTACCGCTGTGAGGACAAGTGCGCTGTCAACACGGTGGAGGCGGCTGCCTTGGTTGTTGCCCGAGCTCTACATCGATGCCGACGATTTCATACCTGCTGATCCACACTCGGAGACTGTAGATGCTAATGTCATCCATGACGCGATGCTCACTGTAACTGCAGCGACCAAGAGTTTGTTGGTTAAACGTAGGAGAGAATTCGTTGTCACGAGGCTGAAGCTTGATCTCTACTTGACCGATACTTTCTTGAGCGATATTGGTCTGCTGCTATGTGACGCAACTGACTGTGGTTTGCTGAAAGATTTGGACCTCGCCATTCTCGATGGCACATATCCTCACAACTGTTCTCCCTCGTATGTGCTAAGGCGTGCCAAAGACATGGAAGGATTTTTCTCTGCCTACCCTAGTGTCCTCCACTGCCTCACAACACTATTTTTGGGCAATGTGAATCTTGTCCAATCAGAACTGCACCATATCTTGTTTGACTGCTGCAAGGAACTGAAGCATTTAACCATCTATCAATGTAATGCTGGTGATCGCTCTCTCTGGAAGATAGATGCACCCAACTCAAAACTCCGTGTTCTGGAGTTCAGCGTGTGTTGGTCCGAGAAAGTTGAGCTGATATCCCTTCCGCAACTGGAGAAGCTTGATTGGCATTTATGGATGTCTTACAATGCCCCCTTGTCTTTTAGTTTTGTCCCGTCCCTTAAAGAACTGCATCTTGCAAATTTTCGAGCTTGATCAGAATATACTGAAATTAAGTGAACTTCTACATGGAGCTGGAGGCATACAAACTCTCGTATTGGATTTTCAAGGAGAAAATGTAAGTACGAGCTCCAACTTTTTTGCAGTCACTATGTTTCACTGTTATCCTAGTGATATCATGGACGATTTTTGATAGAGAACAGTATAGCTGGAAATTTCAAGAAATATATAAAAATTAACAACTCCCTCGGTCCACGATTACATGGTGTCTTAGTTTTGCATTATCTAATTTTGTCCATTAATTTGACAATTATACATGAGAATTTTTTCACACAATTTGTACGATACGAAACTTTTCCGAATACGTATTGGACGATATAATTTTTTACAGCACATAACGGCACGTTTTATTGCCCAAATGATTGTCAAATTTTAATACTGAAGGCATGCGGCATGTAGTTGTAGACGGAGGGAGTGCTAGGAAAGTTGCACCGTCAATGGTACTTTGCGGGTTCTACACGTAGACTGGCAGGGTTAAACTACATTTTATCAAAACCCCGCTATATTCATTAGTATGCCAGCATGATGTCAGTCTGCATCTTAGAATAGAGCTTTGATAAATTTGTTTCTCTTTTGCAATCGTGTTGCATTTGTCTTGATAGTTTCATTGTGCCCCTGTCCAACTATTTCCTATAATGGAATCCTGTGTAGTTTCCTGACACATTAAGTTAATTTATCTATGGATCTCTTAAATTTTATCCTAAATATGTATTTCACATATTGAAAATTGTATTTAATTATCTATCTATCTCCTGACCAGATTTGGGTGCAGCCCGAAATTAAAGAACTCGCCTCCACATTCAGCAACCTAAGGAAGCTGTCCGTGACTGGTATATTTGTTGAATTTGACCTTCTATGGATTACAGTGTTCCTTGAGGCGGCTCCTTCTTTCAAATATTGCATATTGCGGTGAGTTTTATTCTTGTCTCGAAATCATTTGGCAGCGAGTGTGTATATTTTATTTCACAAAATTGTTGTGTGAGCCTTTCTTTACTATGCAGTTTTAAACATGAGTTCACCACCATCCTCTGCAATTTTTGTTTTCCTTTTAAAAATATTTTTGTTGTAGCTTTGCCTTTCTTTCATTCTATTCATTTAGATAAGCAATTGCTGCTTGAACCTGCAAAATCCAACTACATCCGTCACTAATGCTCAGCAAAATATAGGTAGAAGAACATGCATGTGTGGTGGATCAACAGCGGACCAACTATCGTGAAAAAAGTAGTCCTCACTGGGAGCTGGACTCATGTGGCTCTAAGAACTTGCTACTGAAAGAGCTCCAAATTGTCGGCTTTAGGCCGCTAGAGCAGCAGCTGACATTCATAAGAGCGATGCTGAAGCGAGCTCCCAATCTTCGGGCAATAGTTCTGAAAGAAGATGAGGAATGCAAGAAATGCGTCGCCATCACCCTCAGTAAGCCACCATGTGCATCCGCTCGGCCTGCATTTCCTAAGAGCAAGGATGAGCAAGACGCGGTAGTCAAGCAAGTCGCAGATGGCACATTATTCTCATGCGGGATAGTTTTCAGTGATTAACAAGCTCTAAGTGTAGCGAGAGTGATCATGCCTAAAAACAGAAGACTAGCAAAGGAAGAAATATTGTACCTTAGAACATCCATTTGAAGGGATAACCTCTGATTGTCAAGGCGGGGTAAGGTGCTGCTGTGTAAAACTGTACTGACCCACATTTGACCAAGTTGTTTCTTCTCGTGCCATCCGCATTTCATCCTCCTCGATCATCTCCCGGATGTCATGGATGAAGTCCTTCACCTTCTCGATGAACCCGCTGCCACCCTCTTCTTTCTTCTCCTAGTCCTTCTTCTTGTCGTCCTCCTCGCTGGTGCAGCCGCCGAACAGTAAGCGGTCGGTCACCGTGTCTGAGTTGTCCGAAGAAGACATGGCTGGCCGGCCAAGATCGGAGAGCAAAACCAGCTTGGGTAAGCTTGAGATCCGGAGAATTGTCTGGATCGGGAGCGGATGATGATTTGATTGATTTACCTGAGCCTTGAGGTGATCACGGGCGGAGCGTGTCGCGGTGGTGGGGGCGATGAGGAGAGAGGAGGGGGAAGCTGGAGCTAGCAAGTAGTGGAAGCGAAGCAGCGGGAGGCACGGTCATGGACAGCCGCGTGCAGCTCAGCTCACTTCTGTCGGTCATGGAACGAAGAAATCGCCAAGAAAACGACCAGGATATATGGTCTCTGACTGAGTACATATTTTCTTCTGCAAAAACACCCTTTTATTTTTTCAATGAGAAATAGTAAAATGAATTAAAAAACAAAACGAATGCAAGCAACTAGGATTTTTTTATAAAACCAAAAGTTAGATGACCAAAATAGATAATTAATTCTTGCTATGCTGCTCGAATCTCGGTACTTAAAATGGGTAGGGGAAAAAAGGAACAAAAAAATTGGCCAATGACATGTGGGTCCCGGGCGAGGAGGATCTGTTTTACAGTATAATACATTCTTGGAGGACACCTCTTCTACCTTAAAATCCTAAACCGCTTTTACGATATGCTTTTTTGCATGGTATGCTAAATATGCACCGAGTACATTATTTTCTTTTGTAAAACCACCCGACTTTATTGTTTCAGTGAAACAACAAGAACAAGTAAGTATCTAAAACCAAACGTTACATGAACGAGTAAATAGTTCAGTTGTGCACGCATAGTCTAGATCACGTGTCCAATGCATTTTCCACTCCACTTCATAACTTTCTTGAAATTTCTATACGTTCGCTTATTTGAGTGAGGTAGAGGTAGTACACCCTTAGAATCGAGGATTCTTGGCAAAATGCAAGAGAAATCAGCCTTCTTAAACGACCGCTCTATGCTTATTACATCGAATCCGAAATAAGGGAAAGACTAAGAAAATGCTTATGCTCGTACGTAGAATCAAGGATACCCAACAAAGTATAATATAAATCGGCGTTCTTTGTTAATACTGTAATGGATGCACTTATAGCCATCCCTAGATGAACGAAAACAAATGATTTCATAGGCCTGTAACTGCTATTTAGAAGTGAACTTATATGGTCATGTACAACAGATCTAACTTGTTCTTCTTTCAAATTTATACGCGCTGACTCTATCACAACTTGTCAATGACCGAAAAGTTACCCAACCTAAGAAGGTTGTGCCATTCGTGACCTGCCTTTTTTGGAAATAATCAATGATGTTCAGCAAATTGGTAAATTTACATCACAGGGCCATTCGTGACCTGCCTGACCACCATGTCTTGCTCTTCCTTGTTCTTTGGAAATGCAGGCCAAGCTGACACACGGGGCTGCACATCGAGGGCCATGTCAGCACATTCCTCGTTATCCTTGATCAGAACCACTGTCTGCAGACTGGGAGCCCGCACCAGGATTGTTCTGATGAACGTCAGCTGCTGCTCTAGCAGCCTGAAACCAACAATGTGGAGCTCTCTTAGTACCAAGTTCTTGGAGCCGTGGAAGTTCAGCTCCCACTGAGGATTGGCTCTTTTATGGCCGGGCCACGGGTTGTGCTTGTGTTCCATCTCACATGGTTTATATACCTGTATTTGGTTAAGAAACCATTAAAAAATATAGTTGGACTCTTCAGATTCAGCATCACTTCTCTTACTTAAATGTAAAGAATGAAAGAAAGGCAAAATGACATGTTCCTAAATTATGTGATAATAAATTGCACGATATACAAAAGAGTTCACAACATCGTTCCAAAAGTATCAAAGAGTGGTGACGAAGACGTGTTTATGAATTGCGTATGAAAGGAAGGCTTACACAATGTTATTTTAGAAATGGACAAACATACTTAAACTGAAAGTAACTACGAGATGGAAACAGTACCCACCTCAATATGCAATATTTCAACTAAGGGAGCGGTCTCAAGAAAAGATGTAGTCCACAGAAGGTCAAATTCAATAAAGACACCTAATATGAACAACTTCCTTAGCTTGCTGAATGCGGAGGCGAGTTGCATGGTTTCAGGTTGCAGCCAAATCTGGTCACGAGATAAAAAAAATCATAAAATTGTATGCACTCGTAAACTACATATTCGGAAAATTTTAGAGATAGACAGATAGATTTGACACAATGTATCACTGAACTATTATAGAAAACAGTAAGGCAAAGCTTTTGCCTCGTTTCAAAAACAAAAACAAAATCTTTGTGTAGTTTTCAGAAAACAACTATTAAAGGTGCAGTTTCACGACAGCTTTTGTACAACATTTTAAATCTTCAATGCAATTTAAAGCTCTTCATTCTCTGTCATAAAGAACCATGGCCATGGTATAACTAGCATAACTCTGATTTTTAGATAAAGAGCATAACTCTGATAACATGACAAAGAAAACAAAATTGAACGAGTACTTACAGTACAGTGTTTCCTATGAAATCCAATGTGAGAGTGTGTATGGCTCCGGCTCTGCGCAGAAGTTCACTTAATTTAAATAAATGCTGATCAAGGCACAAAAAGTGTGCGAGGTCCAATTCCTCAAGGGATGGGACAAAACTAAAAGACAAGGGGGCATAGTTAGAGCGCCAAGCAACCCGTTTGAGCTTCTCCAGTTTCGAAAGAGATATCAATTCAATTCTGTCAAGGCAACACATGTAGAGTTCCAAAACACGGAGTTTTGAGTTTGGTGCATCTACCTTCCACATAGAGTTTGGACCAGCATCACAAAAAGAGAGGGTTAAATGGTTCAGTTGCCTGCAGCAGTCAAACAGGATATGGTGCATGTCAATTTGGGAAAAGTTCACACTGTGTAGAGAGAGTCTGGTGAGACAATGGAGGACACTAGGATAGGCACGGAAAAATCCATCCATGTCTTGGGCACGCTTTATCATATCGGAGTCAGAACATTCCAAACATGCCTTCTCATCGAGAATGACAAGTTCCAGATCTTTCAGCAAACCACAGCCAATTGCGTCACATACTAGTGGACCAATATCGCACGAGAAAGTGTCGATCAAGTAGAGCATAAGCCGCAGCCCGGTGACAATGGATTCTCTTCTATGTTTAGCAAATAAACTCTTGGTCGCTGCAGTTATAGTGAGCATTGCGTCGTGGATGACATTGGCCTCATTAGGCTTTGAGTGTGGGTCAGACATGAAATCTTGGACATCAATGTCGAGCTCGGGCAGCAACCAAGGCAGCTGCCTCCACTGTCTTGACAACAAACTCGTCCTCGTAGCGGTACTTAGGTCGACTCTCCCCAAGATAGACAGTATAACATCGTCAGGAAGCACACTGAGAAGATCATCCCCTCTCTGTGCTATATATAAAGAAATCATATGTTTAATAAAAGGATTAATAAGTTCAGAAATTCGTATGGGGAAACAGAGTTGCATATTAGTGCAGTTTTGACGACAAATATACTCCAATAGTGTTTTCTAACAAATCATGTCATATACTAAGTTCAGAAAAATTAGTATGGGCGGGAAACAGATAGTAGTGCAATTTTGACAACAAATGTACTCCATCTAGTGTTTTCTAACAAACCATATCATATACTACACTATATGTGTCCAGGAGACAACTATTAGTGCACTGAAATAATAGGAGAGTTGAAGAACTGAACTGAGATCAGCAATGAAGATACCACACCCATGGGGCTTCCGCACCTTCGGATCTCCAGCGACTAACACAAGATGCAATTTCGATTTAGTAGGTTGAAGTATGCAATTTCGCATCGGATAAATAATTCGACTACCCCTCCTATCTCTGATTCTGATTCTGCTCGAACGGATTACTCCGTAGTCGAATCATACCCTAACTGGATGAAAACCGTATCTACCACGAGTTTACGAGGATGAACCTACTACGGCTGCTACTATGGGGATTTGAATCGAGACGAGGAGGTTACCTCGGCGGGGGCGGCGCCGGAGACGGCGAGGCTGGTCCTTCTGTGGGTGGCGCCTTCCATGAGAGAGAGAGGAAGAGAGGAAAATAATTAGGACCGGAAGCCCATTATGGTCGACACTAATTGGGCCTAGCTGAAGCTCCTAATCCGGCCCTGCCTCGGCGGCCCTGCAACAAAAAAAAAAAGAGCCCGCCACGGGAATTCGAGTAGCGGCGAGCCAAATCTCCCCCCGTCGTGGAATGGGCAAACTGTGCCCGGTCTCATCTCGGATGACTCCACGCTTTACCCCCCATGTTCTACTGTCGGCGTATGGCATCCCACATCATGTTTACGTTACCGATACCACGGCCCCATAAACTACCTTGCATGTCTCTCTTCAATTGCCACGGTATATTCTATCGTCAAACTGTGAATGCCTCTACTAGGAGGGCCTCTTTGATTCGTAGGATAGGAAAATTGTAGGAATAGGAAGATCGTAGGATTGCATTGTCATGCACACTCCAATCTTATAGGATGGTGCATGCATCAAACTTTGTTTGATTACACCAAAGGAATTGTAAAATGAGCTTGGAGTGAATGTTAGATTTCCTATGGGAAGTAGTACAATGATTCCTATAGGATCCAATCCTACAAATCAAATGACCAAGATAGGAAAATTTTCTATAGGATTCATTCCTTCACAAATCATTTGCCATTCCTTTAAATCAAAGGAGCCCGGATTGTTTTGTCGATATTATTCAATACTAGCAAAATGTCCGTGCGTTGCTACGGGCTATTTATCAGAAGCACATACATGGACTTATGATTTCAATAGAATGATGTAGCACACAACTTATTTGTAAATTGATGGTATATTTTCTACCTTTTTTTCTTTATTTATATAGATGCACGTAAGGATAAAATATGAAGGTTGTTTGATTATTCAAAATGAAAGTAGTCGAAGTATTTGCTAATAGTACTCCGATACTATATCTATAGTACAAAATAATTAGTTTATGTGTTTTCTTTTTTGGCCAGTCGCCAAATCTACAAGCGTCATAACCCGGTGGCATCAGATTTTCTAGCCGTGTCCTACATCATTCAGAGATGTAGACATTACTACAGTAGCACAACACTACTCATTAACTCTTCAAAACCAGAGATGGAAGTACTGGCATTCTTGCCATGCTGTGTGAGATGATAATGTCAAACACAACGGGTGATTCCCCTGCAGAATATATGCATATTCGAGTTACTATCGGAACATCAGTGGATGCTGCAATCTTAAAGATTATAATGATATTTTCTGCACCATCTGCTTGTCTTTAGTTGTAGTCAGAAAAGTACAGTATCCTCTAAATGGAACCGAGTCAGCAAAGCAGAATGAAAGACCAAGAACCAAAATCAATGTCTAGGTAGTTCATACCCTAGCTCTTCTAAGTGCAGTTCTGATCTGAATCAGTTGTACTGCCGATCGAATGCAAAAATAAAGGAAAAATAGGTAGCACCGAGCGCCAGCAGTGAGCAATTAAGACAGAGGGAAGGCCCAGCTTCCGTGCCTCTCACCGGAAGTTGAGAAAAAGGGGATTTGCAGCTTCGATCCATGCGCGTGGCCGGCCGTGGCGTGGGTCCTGGCTCCGGCGCGGCGGCGCTTTGCCGGCCGTCGCGAGTGGGTCCCGGCTCCGGCGAGGCGGCGCTTGGCTGGCCGTGGGGCGCGGGCCCTGGCTCCGGAGCAGCGGCGCTTGGCCGGCCGTGGCGCGCGCATCCCGGCTCTGGCGGTCAACTTCGACGGCGCGAGGCGGGGACGGGTCTGGACCGCGCAGGAACCTGCCACCGGCGAGAAGATGGGGCGGATGGGGAGGGGCGGCGCGGGGCTCTATCGCCGGCGGGGAAGGTGGGACGGGCCGCGGGCGCCGCGGGGGGGCGGCCGGCGGCAGGGAAGCGCCGGGGGGCGGCTGGCGGAGGGGAGGATCGGTGGTGCGCGGGCAGCCGGCGGCGGGGAGGCGCGCTGGCGCGGAGGTCGGCCGGCGGCAGGGAGGCGCGGTGGTCGGCCGGCGGCAGGGTAGCTGTCGCTATATGGTTTATCCCCTTGATTGAATTTGTCATCGATCTGTTAATTGATTGCTTGCTTATTTGGTTCATCCTCTCCTCGCTTCGAACAAACGGGTCGCGACGTACGACGTACCACACGTACGAAGTAAGAAACAGTCCTGGTATTATATAGTAGAGATATGCCATATATTTGGAAAAGATGAGGGTTTGTATGCTGGCATGTTGTCGGAATTGTATAATGTGGAGCATGAATACAGAGTAAGATCCTCACTTGATAATATGATTATACGACTCCATTATTGTAGACTATCTTTACTGCTGTACATTTTTTCTTGGAGAGATATGAATTGTATGAGAGATTTACGTTAAAGGTCAGCATGCCATTCTATGGAAGGTCATCCATCTTGGAGAAAAGATTAGGTGTATCGAAAATATTGCACGCTTAGGCATAGAGAAGAGATGACAAATGATGGTGGAAAAGGGGAAGGAGAGAGGGAAAACCCGGCCGGAACAGAAGGGACTGTAGGATGATGACAAGAGAGTGCAGTAATGCTACACCTACGGGAAATTCTTACGGGGAGAGGCTACGGGCTGACGTGCGGTTATAACGTGGAAGCCACGCTGGACGTATACGAGACGACTGAAAATTAATGATCCGCATTTAGGGGAAAAAACAAAGAAGACGACGACGACAACTCTGGTTTCTGGCCGGCGAGGAACAGCTCACAGCGGCGCCGGCCGGACGTCGCCCGTTGAAAGATCCTACGGCGGCACCAAGGACAAGGAATCACCCTGTCGGACGACCACAAGGAGCTCATCGAGATGCGCCGCGCCAGAACGAGAACCTGGCCGCTCGTGCCGGCTGGGAGGACCTCGCCGCTCGCGCCGCCGAACTGTGCGCACCGCCGTTTGCCGCATTTACGGAAAAAAGGAAGTGGCCATTCATCATAGAGCGGGCATAGCTCCTTGGTGAGCCCGGTGACCAACGGCCGGAGGAGGCGTGGGGCGCTGGTGAAAACGAGCTTGTCGCACTCCATCTCTTGCAGTTCGGCGGTGCAGACGGCGAGGTCCTGCGAGACGGTGCGAGCAGCGAGCATTCAGCTTTCCTGTTGCAGCATGGGCCGTGGGGAGGCGAGGTCCCTTGTGATGGCTCGACTCTGTGTCAAGGCGCCGCAAGCCCTTTTGAGAGGCGACGTCTGGCTCGCCAAGCTCTTCCTCGCCGGACTCGGCGCGGCCGGATACCGGCCAGACACGAAAGCCGCCATTATCCTCTCTACTTTCCTAAGATAATCATGGGCCAATTTTCACTCCGTCCGTTTTTCCTATTTTTACGCCAATCGTGGCTTCCACATCGGACTGCACGTCAGCCCGTAGGATTTCTTCCGTAAACGTTTCCCGTAGGTGTAGCATTACTGGAGTGGAGGGTGGGCTATCTCACCATATAATTACTCCATTGGATAGTAACTTACATAATTTCATTCATGCACAACCACTTTTCACAAATATATTTTTGTTCCGTGGCAACACACACAGAGTAGAGAGTATGAATTATGAATCATCGATAGCCAAAGTCAACTCGAATTTGTCTGGAAAATATCTAGCACTAAATTGTGCAAAAAAAAATGTTGATAGGGTGACCTCCAATACCTAATAGGCGGGGTCCGCATCACACGACGAAGGGCAGATTGCTGCTAGCTCAGGGCCGATCAGATAGACGCGGAAGCGCCTCCGCTGCACGGCCGGCTTTTTCTCGATAACTGTTTCCGTCTTCACCACCATCGGTGCGTATCCCTTATTCGTTGTTTTGGTGGTGGCGTCGCCTTCCTCCTGTCGCTCACACATAATACTTACCCACTCGAGCGCATGACCGTAGTCGTCAGCCAGCGCGCCACTGTCGTCGAGGTCCTTGGCACAGTAGGAGACGCTCTGGCAGGCCACCGGGACCCCCTGCGCCTCCTCCACCCGCTCCTTAATCCTCTTCACCGTGTCAGTAACCTCGATGTCCAGCTCGACCTCCCTTCGGCGTAAACGACCATACCGGACAAGAAGCGTAATCGTCATGCCATCTTGGACGCCGAAGTCGGCGAGGGTGTGGCCGTCCTCTAGCTGATGGCCGCAGACGAGCCGCTGCTGCGCCGGCCGGATCCCGATGTCCTCCCGCTGCTGCAACGGCCGGATCCCGATGTCCTCCCGCTGCTGTAACTTGAGACGCAAGCTCTCAACGGTGTCGCTGCTCTCGACGAATAAGACGATGTTGCGGATGGGGCTTGTGTGCATACAACGTATGAACACCTGCATCTCTGTCTCCACGAGCTGGAACGTCGATGAGTCGGTGACGCCGTGGTCGGCCAAGGTCGTGTCATCATCGTCCGGTAGGGCCGAGCGGGCGAACACGAGGCGCTGCCGGTGCGGAGGGATCCCCTCGATGTCATGGAGCGTTGCCTTGACGCTCGCTCGCCACCGTGTCGTCCCTAGAGACCTCTAGGGCCACGACCTTTAGGGCGGAGGCGGTCCAGGTTGGGTCGCGTAGCCTAGGGACGATGACGAATACCTTCATGTTCTTCTCTTCCTCATTGACTAGGGCTGCCATCAGGGTACGAGGCTTTGCTTTGGATGGTGCGGCGCCGTGTGGCTCTTTTAGATCGCGTACGCTTATAGTATCTAAGACGACGGCTGGGACACCGATCGAGGGTTTCGTGATCGACGGCCGACCGGACTCCCTTGGATTTTTTTTTTTGAACTTTTTTTTGTTTTTTTGTTCGGTTTTGCTAAGTCTCAGCTAGCTGAGACCTAGCTTATGTCTCAGTCACATTCTTGTCCGTCGGATCTTTGTCTATGCTTTGCGATTCGCGCTTGTGATGTTTTGGCCCGTTCTGTGTTGTTGTCGCCGTTGTTGGGCTGGGCTAGTTCGGCTGGGCTTTGTTTTGTCGCCGTTGTTGGGCTGGGCTGGGCTGGGAGAGTGTTGTCCTAGATGGGTTTGGTATTGCTTTTCCATTTTTTGCTAGCGTTTTTTTTTTCGTTTTTGTTTTTTGTTTCCTTTTTTGTTCTGTTTATTTTTATTTTCATTTTTTGTTTTATCATTTTCGTTTTCTTTTCCATTTTCGTTTTCGTTTTCTTTTTCTTTTTTTGTTTTTGTTTTTCTTATACGTTTTTTATTTTTTATTTTCTTTTTCGTTTTTCTTTTTATTTTTCGTTTCTTTTTTGTATATTTTCTTTTTCATTTTTCTTTTTCAATTTCTTTTTCGTTTCTTTTCTATTTTTGTATTTTGTATTTTCTTTTAAATATGGTTCTATTTAAAAATGGTTTCGAATTTAAAATGGTTTCAAACTAAAAATGGTTCCAAATTTGAAAGTGGTTTATTTTTAAAAATAGTACCAAATTTGAAAATTGTTCATTTTCGAAAAAGGTTCCATTTTGAAAATGGTTCCGAATTTGAAATGGTTCACCAAATTAAAAATAGTTCCGAATTTGAAAATGGTTTCATTTTGAAAATGGTTCCCAATTAAAAAATGGTTTCATTTTAAATGGTTCCGAATTTAAAATGGTTCACCAAATTAAAAATGGTTCCAAATTTGAAAATGGTTCATTTTTTAAAATGGTTCCAAATTTGAAAAAAAAACATTTTATTTAGAACAATTTGCAATTCTTATCATTTTAATAATCTATTTTCTATTATTTTCTTAGTGATTATTTTTTTTCATTTTGTTGTTGTGTTTTTGTTTTTAGTCTTTTTGTAGCCAGTTGCAACGTTGTTGAAACTGAGTTTTTTTCCGAGCTAGTTGCAACTGGAGTTGAAACTGCAATTAAATTGAGTTTTTTTCTCCCGATCCAGTTGCAACTCCAGTTGAAACTTAGTTTTTTTTACGAGCTAGTTGCAACTGGAGTTGAAACTGCAGTTGAAATTGGGTTTTCTCCCTATCCAGTTGCAACTGCAGTTGAAACTGAGTTTTATCTCCCGGGCCAGTTGCAACCGCAGTTGAAACTGAGTTTTTATTCAGAACCATTTGCAATTCTTCTCATTTTAATAATTTATTTTCTATTATTTTTTCTTAGTGATTTTTTATTTCATTTTGTTGTTGTGTTTTTTGTTTTTAGTCTTTTGTAGCCAGTTGCAACTGAAGTTGAAACTGAGTTTTTTTTTCCTGAGCCAGTTGCAACTCGAGTTGAAACTGCAGTTGAAATTGAGTTTTTTCTCCTGATCCAGTTGCAATTGCACTTGAAACTAAGCTTTATCTCCCGGGCCAGTTGCAACCGCAGTTGAAACTGAGTTTTATTCAGAACAATTTCCAATTCTTATCATTTTAGTAATTTATATCTATTATTTTTCTTAGTGGTTTTTTTTATTTCATTTTGTTTTTGTGTTTTTGTTTTTAGTCTTTTGTAGTCAGTTGCAACTGCAGTTGAAACTGAGTTTTTTTTTGAGCCAGTTGCAACTGGAGTTGAAACTACAGTTGAAATTGGATTTTTTTCTTCTCCCGATCCAGTTGCAACTGCAGTTGGCACTGAGTTTTTTTCCCAGCTAGTTGCAACAGGAGTTGGAACTGTAGTTCAAATTAGGGTTTTTCTCCCGGTCCAGTTGCAACTGCTGTTGAAACTGAGTTTTTTTTCCCGAACTAGTTACAACTGGAGTTGAAACTGAGGTTATTCAGAACAATTTGCAATTCTTATCATTTAATAATTTATTTTCTATTATTTTCTTAGTGATTTTTTTTTTCATTTTATTGTTGTGTTTTTGTTTTTAGTCTTTTGTAGCCAGTTGCAACTGTAGTTGAAACTGAGTTTTTTTCCAAGCTAGTTGCAACTGGAGTTGAAACTGCAATTAAATTGAGTTTTTTTTTCTCCCGATCCAGTTGCAACTCCAGTTGAAACTTAGTTTTTTTTACGAGCTAGTTGCAACTGGAGTTGAAACTGCAGTTGAAATTGGGTTTTCTCCCTATCCAGTTGCAACTGCAGTTGAAACTGAGTTTTATCTCCCGAGCCAGTTGCAACCGCAGTTGAAACTGAGTTTTATTCAGAACCATTTGCAATTATTCTCATTTTAATAATTTATTTTCTATTATTTTTTCTTAGTGATTTTTTATTTCATTTTGTTGTTGTGTTTTTTGTTTTTAGTCTTTTGTAGCCAGTTGCAACTGAAGTTGAAACTGAGTTTTTTTTCCTGAGCCAGTTGCAACTCGAGTTGAAACTGCAGTTGAAATTGGGTTTTCTTTCTCCTGATCCAGTTGCAACTGCAGTTGGAACTGAGTTATTTTTCCCGAGCTAGTTGCAACTGGAGTTGAAACTGCACTTGAAATTGAGTTTTTTCTCCGGATCGAGTTGCAATTGCACTTGAAACTGAGCTTTATCTCCCGGGCCAGTTGCAACCATAGTTGAAACTGAGTTTTATTCAGAACAATTTCCAATTCTTATCATTTTAGTAATTTATATCTATTATTTTTCTTAGTGGTTTTTTATTTCATTTTGTTTTTGTGTTTTTGATTTTAGTATTTTGTAGTCAGTTGCTCTGCAGTTGAAACTGAGTTTTTTTTCCTGAGCCAGTTGCAACTGGAGTTGAAACTGCAGTTGAAATTGGATTTTTTTTTCTCCCGATCCAGTTACAACTGCAGTTGAAACTGAGTTTTTTCCCTAGCTAGTTGCAACAGGAGTTGGAACTGCAGTTCAAATTAGGGGTTTTTCTCCCGATCCAGTTACAACTGCTGTTGAAACTGAGTTTTTTTTTCCCGAACTAGTTACAACTGGAGTTGAAACTGAGTTTATTCAGAACCATTTGCAATTCTTATCATTTTAATAATTTATTTTCTATTTATTTTTCTTAGTGATTTTGTTTTTCATTTTATTGTTGTGTTTTTGTTTTTAGTCTTTCGTAGCCAGTTGCAACTGCAGTTGAAATTGGGTTTTTTTTCGAGCTAGTTGCAACTGCTGTTGGAACTGAGTTTTTATAACCAGTTTTGCAACTGCACTTGCCGCTGGCGAGCGCCGCGGTGGCGAGCATCGACCTAGGGTCCGAGTGGCTCAAGGTCGCGGCCGTGCACCTCGCCCCAGGCCACGCCCTGATCGCCGTTTCCATCAACGAGATGTCCAAAACCACACGTAATTGGAAATTGTTCAAATGTGAATACTTTTTTAAATTAGAAATTGTTCAAATCTTAAAAATTCAAAATCTAAATTGTACACATGTGAAATTCGTTCAAATTAGAAAATTGTTTACATGTGAAATTTGTTCAAATTTGAAAATTGTTCGGATTTAAATTTTGTTCACATTTTATAAACGTTCATTTTGAAAATTTGTTCACATTTGAAAATTGTTCACACTTAGAAAACGTTCATATTTTGAAATTGTTTAGAGTTGGAAATTATTCAGACTTGATTCATATTCATTCAGATTCATGTTACATCACCAAATCGAAGTCAGCCCAATGGCTAGCTCCTGCTCGCTCGACCATGTAGATCCAGGTTCAAGTCCCACTTTTTGCATTTCTGTGCGTACCTTTTTCAACTGTTTTTTCCTTCCAGCGCTGCAGTTGGGCCGGCCCAAAGCGAGCGCGTAGCTACCCACCAAGAATCCAGACAACACGAGAACAAAACAGAACGGACAAAAAAAAAACCTAGCAAAAAAGAAAGCGCAACAACAAATAGAGAAAAATGGTGACATCACCTGAGACATAAGTTATGTCTCAGTCAGCTGAGACATAGAGAGATCCTTTTTTGTTTTGCATGGTAATACGATTCTCATTGATAAACATTGGACTCGGTTAGAATATGGCTTTGTATTTTGTTGGCTATATTATAGGAATATACTTTTGTGATGGAAAGAGATGCTGTTGAGGGAACGTACGTGGTGCACGAGAATTACATAAACGTATGCATGCAAGATACTAGTAGCTCCAAGAATGGCACCGATTTGCATTCTCTTTGCATCGGATTATTACTGGACAAGTTTATCTGAAGAGGAACCAATCCAGCCCTAGCCTCTCGCCCCCTCTGCTCGTTAATTTCTGCCCGGAAACAAAATAACCAAAACCCTACCTCACACACACTCTCTCCCGAGCGCCACGAGGACGTGTCCGTGTGCTAGCACATTTTTTGGCGACTCTGCTAGGAAGGATGGACAATAATAACCAATTACAAGACCGATGCGCCGACATCAACACCGACAACATCATCAAGCCAACTATTGATAAATTATCAGAAGAACAACAACAAGAATTAGAAGCGTGGAAGAAAAAGCGAGATGAGGAGTTTGAATCGCTGTGAAGCGGGTAGAAGTGGATTTGGAGCTATGTCTGGCAAACTTGAAAAAATATCGGCAATGGGTGGTCTCGCCGATCAAAGGTTATAAAACAATCTTGTGTTTAATCACTATCATTATATAAAGAAATTTCAGGTGGTCTATGTCTCAATCTATTCAGATAAAAACAATTCCCTTGGTTTACTTTCTGAAAAAGTCACTTTACTTAGTGTAGCATTTTGACTCTGAGCTCATCTGCTCCTGCCCCTTTTCAAAATTCAAAACAAATATGAAATACTTCGAAAAAAATCTGAAAAAAATGAACAGCCGACATATGACAGTGTACTAAGTATGTGCAAAATTTCGTGGTGAAATGACATTTGTTTTGCTCTGTACGAAAAAGACAAAATCAGTGCTCATTTTTTGCCACAAATGAGCACTGATTTTGTTTTGTCGTAGAAATGTCATTTTACCACGGAACTTTGTACATAATTAGTAAACTTTCATATGTTTGTTGCCCATTTTTTCAGATTTTTTTGAAGTGTTTTTATATTGTTTTGAATTTCGAAAGTGGGTAGGAGCATGTGAGCTCGGGAGTCGAAGTGTATTTTCGCTTTACTTGTACTTTTCACTGAACTAAAGTTCTATTTATTTTCTTACACCGACTGAAACTCTCGGGCAACTTGCAATTAACAAAACTTATCTAATTGGTATAGTTCAGAAAACTTTGCTAAGGTAAAATATATATGAAGAGAGAAGTATTATTCCTGTAATCGATAATGACGTAACAACTTATATTATAATCGTGGGTAGACGTCTAGCTGAGAGCTTCTTCCTGGTTGCCTCGTCGGTCAAAGAAATCCGGAGACAAGAATAAAGGTTGCTGTCCGATGGTGCCAGTGAGGCGTCTGGGCGGCAGGAGGAGACGTGGCTCGCTGCTGTCGCTTACGTCGATGGCGATGAGGTGGCACCCTCTCTTGAAGTTCATATCGGCCGGCGGCAACAAGAGGTATATGACCCCGGCTTCCTGCTCCCTGAGGAACGGCGACCATGGCACCCTCCGGGGCAGCCCGGCCTCCACGAAGCCCTCCAGCGCCCAGATGCTCAGCAGGCTCAGCTCCAGGCGCCTCTCCCACTTCCGCTCGACTGCGCCAGCGGACAGGTCCAGGCTCAGCACCACCATCGTGGTGTCGCCGGGGTGGTCGCACGACTCGAGGACTACGAACCAGACGCTGTCCCCGACGCCGACGCCCATGGCACGGTGCTTGTACTCTAGCGTTTCGATCGTGTACTCCTCCGGCAGCGCAACGAAGGTGAACTCCACGGCCGGGGCATCTTCGCCGCCGCCGCTGAGGAGGTCGGCACAGTCGCAATAGAGGATGCCTTGCGTGACGTCGGCCCAGAAAGCCTTGCCCTTGTACGTGAACACATGCAGCTGCGCGAATCTGCCAAAGAACTTGGCTGGGATCGCCGTGTCGTGCCGTCGCGGCCGTATCCGCCACGGGCCGACGCCGTGGTCGTCCGAGTGCGAGTGTTCGTGGGACGTCGATTCCGGCGCGGACACCGGTGGCGGCGACCACAGGCAGAGCACGGGCCTCTCGGACAGGTCATCGGTCGTCTGTGGCTTGGAGTTAACCGCCATGAGGACCAGAGAGTAGCCGCCGTCGTCGCGGCGCACCGGCAGAGGGCGCGTGGTGCCGACTGCGGGGCAGTGCGGAGGCAGGCTGGGGAGGAGGGAGAGGGACGCGGCGGCGGAGTCGTAGACGAGGTAGTACGACCGGAAGGCACGGTACTCGTAGGGCATCAGGAAGGACACGCGTACGACCACGAGGCCGGCGTCGTCGTCCACAACCTGGGCGCTGCCACAGAGTCTGGGTTTGGTCCCATGAACCTCCGCCATCTTGTGGCCGATCTGGTCGCTGCCCCAGATATTCGCGAGCTCGCCGGGGACCTCCTCCTCGAGGCGGCGGAGGACCTCGTCGGTGGCGAGGACGCCGAGTGCTGGGCCCCGGCGGTCTTCGTCGTGGAGGCGCGTGAAGAGGGTGAGGCCCTCCACGATCTGCTCGCCGATCGGCCCGCAACCGTAGGCCGCCTTGCTGGAGCACTCCACCATGGTCTCCTCCCCGGTGTAGACGGCGCTCTCGCAAAGCAGCAGGAACGGCCGGGATCGTGGCGCCGCCATGGCCATGCAGCCGATCAATCGAGGTACGTGCAGATCGATATGACTTTCTTTTTTTTGACGTGCAGATTGATATGATCGGTGGCGATTATCACAAGATTCGATCATATTTATTTCTCTACTCGATATATACCGCCTGATTGATCCGCAAGGAAACGCAGCTCGTTGGGACTCGTTTTCCAAAACCAGCAAAAAAAAAGGGACTCGTTTTCCGAACGCTGATGAATGAACGATCGATTTTGCTAGTTTCGGTTTTCCAAATACAGAGTTGCTTCTGAGATGCAATTGTGTGCAACTGAGATTTAGTTAATTCTTAGTGGACTCCTCATGCGTTAGATTTGGGTGCAATTCGTGCTAAACTCAGAGTTGCTTCTGAGATGCAATTGTGTGCAACTGACTCATAATCATATAAACCTAAGTCGTACGCAAGTGAGATTAGTTAAATCTAATTTTGCTGAGAGACAAAAATAAATTTAAGGAAAAAATTGGTTAATTCTAAAATGTCTGGCATCTCTAAGAATTGGACATGCGCCAATTAAGATGGCGATGGTGCACACACAACTCGGACATAAAAGGTTACACGGGTACAAAATATATATTTTTATGTTCCATTCGTTGAGTTTAAAATTACTCAAAGTCAAAAAAATTGTCCATTTGTCCGATATAATTTTTTGAAATATACTAATTTTTAGATTTTTTGTCGATTTCACCCGTTGGCGAAAATTTTACCCAAACATTTTTCCCTTTAGCTAATAATTTTAGAATATGACACTAACTTTCGGTGCTCTATATGCCTATGTCGACTTATCTTGATTTTGGGTCAATTTAGAGAATGCAACGTGCAACTTGCATAGTTTCACTCGGTTGATTTGTCGTTCATGATAATTAGTTAGAAAATTTAATCTCTCTCTAAATTGTAATTCTTTAGATTTGTCGTTCAGGAGAATTCAGTTGCACTAGGTGAATTCTATTAGCTTGTGCTCTTCGAGTACCTGGTCTCGACCTCCGCGGTAAAAACTTTAGGACTGACTTTTATTGGTTATATTTGACAAAGTGTTAGTTCTCTTTTGAAGGCATTGCATGAAAATTGCTCTGACTTGCTCTAGGAATAAAATCCATGGTCTAGCATCATTGGTTAGATCTGACGGTCGACACACCACTCTCTTTTTTAAAAGCATTGATTTTGGAGGCCTGTCACTTTAGTCCGTGCACCGTTGACCTTACTAGGTGCTAACGTAATATTAATTTGTTTACCATTACTGAAAAATGAGAATTTGGTTGCCAAGTGCACCTTTGAGGTTTTGGATTTAAGATTTTGCAGGTTCAGTTAGTATGTACAGGTTCAGGTTCAGATGGAACGTAAGTAGTGGGTTGGAAGTAGTCATTCCTGCTTTTTTTTGAATTTAGTAATCATTCATGCTAATGTTTCAGAAAGCACTTTTTCATCGCGAGGTTAAAACTTCTAAGTTGGACCGAACTAAACCTTAGATAAGTTAGATAAATTAACTTTTGCGCAAAACGATGTCCTCTTAAATTAAAGAGAATGCAATTTTACAAAAAAAAATCAAAGAAAGTTCTGTTTTTTTAGCTAAAAGAAAGTTCTGTTGTGAAGGAAAAAACACTTTTAGGAAACGTAGATAAAACCAATTTATGGCCCAACTAGTGGACAGAGCATAATGGGACCTCCTTTCCTCTTCGTCCTCTTTTTTTCCCTGGGAAGGAGTGACCTCGCCGGCACCGGCGGGATCGCCTATATATCGACCCGTGTGACGATAAGCACGCATCTCACACCCCTCCGCGCGCTACTGGGATCGGCCCACTTTAGACGGCTCGTACATGGGCCGCCCGGAACTCGGCCCATGTTCAAATTTGAATGTCTTTTGAAAAGTGAATATTTTTTATATAAATATGAACAAATTCCAAATCTGAACAATTTTTGAATCTGAACGAAATTTGAATCTGAACAAATTTCAAATCTGAACAATTTTTAAATCTGAACGAATTTCGAGTCGGAACGAAATTCGAATATGAAGCTCTCTCCTTAAAATTTAGTTTTCATAGTGTATATGCATAATTGCTTAGAAATTATCATTTACTTATCTTGTGACCAGGTTTGGATCCAGCCTGAAATAACCAACTCACCTCCACGTTCAGCAAGCTACAGAGGCTGTCCTTGCTTGGTATATCTGTTGAATTTGACCTTCTATGGACTACAACCTTCCTTGTGGCAGCTCCTTCTGTTGAAATATTGCATATTGAGGTGAGAGTTATGTTTTTGTCCCAGAATCATTTGACTGCCTGGTTGGGGTTTTTCATTTTTTTTTATGTAAGTCTTTCTTTTGTATGCAATTTCTGTACAGAATTCACCGCCATCCTTTGTGATTTGTATATTCTTTCCGTATAAAATTGACTTTGTAAACTTTGTATCTGATGCAATCCATAAGCAGGTAAACCGAAATTCTGCTGCATACTGTGTTGAACTGTTATGGCCCATGTGGCCCTGCCCATCTAACTGACCTAGAAGAAAAGGAGGCGTGAGCATCTTCCCAGAACTCAGCCGTCACACACACAAGCAACACCAGATGAAGCAAGAGGGCCGGCGATTGGAGGTATGCTGCTGAGATTCAACATGGTATCAGAGCGTGGGTTATCGGAGACGGTCGGCTGCGTGTAGAGCCATGGCTGCGAGCGCTTGAGGGCAAGGTGAGCGGGGCTGTGTGCTCCTCCTTGTGGCTGCTCAGGCAGGGGAGAAGAAGGAAATCGAGCTGCTGTTGCTGCTCGAGCTGTCTGTGGTGTTGTGTTGCTGCTGCTGGTCAGGGCCGTGAAGGTCTGGTCTGAGTTTGTGTGCAGCTGGCTGGTTGTGTGCTGCCTATTGGAGTGTGTATTGGGGTAACCTGACCCTATTGAGATTTGCTACTGCGTGTAGCTGGCCGGGGATTGCATTGTCCATGTGTTGCTAACCTCCAACGTGTGTTGCTAACCTCCAAGCGGAAATGGGTGACCAGGAAGTCCTTGCTGAGGCTCTTGAGAAGCTCACAATGTTTCTCACCTCCAAGACGGATGGCTCAAGCTCGGGGGCCATAGTTCCTCGGCAGGAAGTGGTTCAGAAGATTGATTTACCGCCTACTGAAATTAAGTTAGAGGGTTCCACCAACTATTTGAGTTGGTCTCGAAGGGCAATGTTGGCTGTGGAGCAGAAGGATCTTGATGGACACTTGGTTGGTACTGTTGGAGAACCAGAAGAAAGGACTAGTGTGGAGGGAAAAGTGGAAGGCCATCAACTCTTTGCTTGTTGGATGGTTGTTGAATTCGGTGGTGCCCTCTATTGCTCGCTCCGTGGAGGGGCTAACCACAGCTGCAGAGATATGGAATACTCTGTCTACACAATACTCTGGCAAGGGCAATGTCATGCTTATTGCTCAGATTGATGGGAAGATTCACCGTCTTCGCCAAGGTAAAATGCCAGTAATGGCATATGTGGCAGAGCTGCAGGCTTTGTGGGCAGATCAAGATAATTGTGACCCTCTCGAACTCTATGATGCAGCCAGCATCGAGTCAGGGCAGAGGTGGATAGCACGAAAGCGTGTGCTGAAACTTTTAGATGGTCTCGACCGTCGCTTTGATGGCAGGAAGGCTTCCCTAATGCACCAAACCTCCCTGCCCACGGTTGATGAGGCTATTGCAGCCATGAATCAAGAGAAAGTGCGCCTATCTCTTGAGAAAGCAAATGAGAAGCTTGTGTCGACTCCCACATTTGCAGTTACTGAGCGCAGGGAGTGGAAAGATACCAGGGACTGTTTTACCTGTGGGGAGCCAGGTCACTTGAAGTGGAACTGTCCAAATCGTGGCAGAGGTAGGGGATATTACAGAGGGGGAAGTAGCAGGACTTATGGAAGCATAGGTGGATACTCAGGTGGTCAGAATACTAGAGGCAGAGGTGGATATTCAGGATACTCAGGGGGTAAGAAGGCACACATGGCAGTAGTTGAAGAGAACAATGTGACGTCAAAGGACACAAAAGTAGATGATGCTACCTATGGAGACTTTGCTCACTGGGCATCCATGAATGAAGGTAATTCTGAAAGGGCATCTCTTGCTGCTAATGAAATTGATACAGAATGGGTTCTAGACTCTGGTGCTTCTAAGCACGTTCGGGGAAAATTCTCCGTTTTTTAATCTTACAATAAACATCCTCCTACTCACAAGGGTACCATTCAAACAGCTGATGGTACAAAACAGCCTGTTGCCGGGGTTGCACAATAAAGTGTACTCCCAACATCACTTTGTCCTCAGTTTTGCATGTGCCACTATTTCCTGACAATTTGGCATCTTTAAGTGCACTGATTGATCAAATTGACTGTAGTGTGAGTTTTGACAAATTTGGTTGCTTGATTCAGGAGCGACAGATGAGGCAGATGGTTGGGACTGGCACCAGGCGTAGGGGTCTTTGGTACATGGACAAGGGCGTGCAACCGGACTTGGTGTATGCTGCAACCATGGTGGACAAGGAGAAGCATGCGATTAGGGGTGGGCGTTCGGTCTTTTCGGTTAGTTCGGTTCGGTCTTTCCGGTATTTAACAATTTCGGTCATCCAGAAATGATACCCGTAATAAATTCGGTCTTTTCGGTTTTCTGTTCTTCGGTCTTCGGTCTATTCGGTCCGGTCTTCGGTCATGACCAAATAGACCAAAATATAGGGGGCAAGAAGGGGAATCGGCGCCCGGGACTGGGAAAGTGGGAAGCGATCGATTGGTCTCTCATGCACGGGAGAATCTACAGTACGCTGGGCTGAGATACCCAGTTGTTGAGCCTAGAGACTAAATAGTATGGTTGGTTTAGTAGTTGGGCATATAAACTAGATGTGCACATCAGCTGGGCTGGCATACAAATCCGACTGCTTCCGTCCGTCATTCACTCAAAATAAAATAAAATCGGTCTTTCGGTCTATTCGGGTTATGTATAAGTGATACCCGAATTTCTGATCTAATTTCGGTCTTTTCTAATTTGCTACCCAAATTTGTATCGGTCTTTTCGGTCTCGGTCATTTCGGTTTCGGTCTCGGTCTTTTCGGTTTCAGTTTTCGGTCTTCGGTTTTTATGCCCACCCCTACATGCGATGATCCATCACTGTAGGATGGGGCATGTATCTTTCGATACGATGAGTAGAATATTTCCTGATGTTATGTGTGGAATAAGCAAGGATAAGTTGTCATGTGATGCTTGCGAGTATGCTAAACACACAAGAGCCTCGTATGTGAGTAAGGGGTTGAGGAGTATATCTCCTTTTATGCTTATTCATTCGGATGTATGGACATGTCCAGTGGTGTCAGTTAATGGAATGAAGTATTTTGTTACTTTCACTAGTAGGGAAACCCCTACCGCTGGCGACTTTTTTTTGCCTACCGCTAGCGAATTCGGGTTCGCCGGTACAAAATGGCCAGTGGTAGTTCCTACCGCTGGCCGTCCCCGTGTCGCCAACGGTACTAAACTGTACCGCTGGCGAACACAGCTCTTGACCGCCAGAGGTAGTTCGCGCAGCGCTTGCGGTGCACGACCGCCAGCGGTACGTCCTCCGCTCGCCAGCGGTACAGATGCGTGGGAGGACCTTGACCGCCAGCGGTAGCTTACAGGTTCGCCAGCGGTATATTTGGCGGGTTTTTTTTGAAAATTGTATTCCAGCAGTATATACAGGTATATATATCAGCAATATACGTACAGATAGCAGAAACAGTATAGATACATGATTATAAGTACAAACCGAAAAGTTATACAAATATTTGACGACCGAATATGTATCATACAAAAGCAAACCGTACATCACGGTTGAGACGCTGTTTACTAGTCTTCGATATTACAATAGCTGAAACGTTAAGTTTGTGAGCAGAACGCAAATAACAAAGATGACAAAGAGATCACGGTGAAGTATCCGGTCGTTCCTCCTCTCTTCCGACCGCTAGCTTCCGCCTCCTCCTTGCTCATTCTTCATCTCTATACAGAAGACAAATAAAAAAGTTAGGCAACAAATAAAATTGAGTGCATAAAAGATTTAATTAGACACAAATAAAGCAGGACTTAGGCGGTAAAAAAGAGTTCTCACACATGTCACACAAGTTAAAAGAGCTAGGCATGCTAGTTAATGAATTAGCGAGATCACGCACCGTTGTCATTTATGTTTTCGGTTGTTGACTTTTGACTTCAGCGGGAATTCGCGATAACCATTTAGCGTGTTGAATGGCCTACGATCGGCCTGATGTTCTAGGCGTCTTTCTATCTCGTTCTTTGTCGGTGAATTCATATAGAACATCCCATCACAGTGGGTGAGCTCTTTATCGATTATTTCTGAAAGTTTTATCTGGATGCGAAGAAACTCTTTCCTGACTGCCTCATCAGTGGCTGCCGCCTTTAGCTTGGCCCATTGCTCGACAGCAGCAGGAAATGATACTCGTTGTTTCTCCCGTATGAACTCCCGTATTAGAAGGATGAGATACCAGGACTCAGTCCTATGCCTGGCGCCTGCTTGATGCCGGCGAACTCTGTCGTGTGAACAAATATCTTCTTGCCATGCTTTTCGACATGTCTTCTCATCATGCCTTCATTTAAATAGTAGTTGTTGAGAGCCTCATCCAGGATATCCTTGATGCCGGTGTAGTCTTTCGTCTTCTCTAGACTCCCCGAGTCGAGATACAGGGCATACGAATCCATTGGGAAGAGAACGATGAGGGTGCCGTATTGGTTACTGCGGTAAACAAATAGAGACCATCATCTTCAAATTAACGCGATGGAAAAGCGTGTATGAAATAATGTTTATGATAGGTACGAAAGAATCTTACCCGGCGGGAAAGTAAGGCAGGAGAAAGATAGTTTTGTGCAATGCTTCCTCATGAAATCTTCGAGGTGCTTTGCCGTGCGAGTTTTACCCGTAGGGGTGTTCACAAAGCACTCTTCCATGAAGTAGGGGTCGACTATCATGATGTTTGACTTCTCTGTCATGAGTTGCTGCGCCAAATGGAGCACAAATAGTCGGACCATGGACGTGGAGAGCGGCTTCATGTGCATCATGTCAAAGATATCACTAAATCTCAAGAAGAATACGTCCCCGGGATATATATCGACAAAGCCCATGCCCTTTGGTACCTTTCCCGGGAAAAGCGGGTACGATGGATTGTTCTCTTTGATAAGTTCTTTTTCCAATATAGAACTTTATCATGGATGCTTTTGATATCAGGACGTACGACGGCTAGCACATTATCCGGCAGCATCGGTTTGGCCAACTCATGGGACCGATGCCAGTTGGGGATGGTCATCTTGTCACAAACCCGTTTGGGGATCTTATCTCCCGACACATGCTGGCTATTGGAGGCACCAATGATTGTCTTGCTTTTCTTGAATCTTTTCTTTTCCGCCTTCTTAGGCTCCTTGTGATCGAGAGCCTGTTGCAAGGTATCATGGAGTGTGCCCTGGCTGAATCCGGCTTCCCCAGTAGCTTCTGGCAATGGTTGAGAATGGAAATTTAGACGCTTGGAGCACGCAAGCTTCTCTCTTAGATCAGGCACGTGAGAATGCATTAGATCATGGTCATGTTGGTCAAGAGGCCCATCGTTGAGGTGCCAGTCCATGGGGTCCTCGCGGTCTGCATCAGGTGGAGCCGACCGTCGACCGGTGTTAGTTGTGTTGGTTGTGGGGTGATGCTAGGAAGGTCTAAACGAATCAGTGATTTTGGCCATGTCATCGGCCACGGCTGGCATTCATCGAGATTATACTCCTTTTCGGCATTGGGGGGTTGAGCCGGAGGATCGTAATATGCGCAACCCGGCAACACCCGAGCAATTGCAACCCTAAACACATCATCAGGCATAGTCACACAATGCATCATGCGGATAAGTGGTGTCACGATACTTGCCTTCGCCACATCCTTGAGCTCACCGTTAACACGCAATAGCAATGTGCATGGCACGTCGTCGTCCTGCGAAAACATGTAAGACGTCAGGCGCCACCAATGAAGTATTATAAAACTTCTCGAGACTTTTGGAACGCTCAATTACCTTGAGAGCGTTGAGCTCGGCTAATGGTGTGACTCTTGGAGCTGGCGTGCCAGTGGAAGGGCTGCTACGAGGCACGTTGTCGGTCGGCGATCCATCGCCCATTGGATGTTCGTTGTTCACGGGGCCAATGTTAGGCGACACATTGTTTGATCCATGGCTGGCCTCGAGGTTGATCACAGGGAAAGGCCCTGTTTGGCCTGCTTTCATCCAAGATGCCACTGACTCCATCATGGTAGGAATTAGGTTGTTGACCGTCCTTACAACTTCAGTTTGGATGGTCGACTGCATATTCGCATTCACGACAGCCAATTCCCGTCTGAGATCCATCTCTGTGACCTTCTTTCTCTCATTTCGATGCTCCGTGGTCCCGTCGCCGTAGTAAAATTGATGTTTGTAACCGCTTCCTAGGCCGATCACACGGCTACGATTCGGTGGACGTGACACCGGCAGTTCCTTTACAATGTTCAGCGCCCTGTTAAAAGCGGTGTCCCACGGGCCGGCCTTCGAGAGCCTTCTTGAGATCCACCAAGAGCAGCTTGTCGTTCTTTCTCTTCTCCTCCAGAAGTTTATCCATAATTTCCTTCACCTTGGCATTATTGGCAAGTTCTCCCGGTGTTAGAGGATTTTCCTTGTAATGCGCCCTGATAAACTGTCTTGCCAGCGGGTCGGTGATCTTGTCGTAGATAGAAGGCCCTTTCCTCTCGTCATCCTCCTTTTTCCACCTTTTTTGCTTTCCAGGGTAACCACGGCTCCCGAGATTGTGGGGAGCTACGTTCTTTCCATGCGCAGCTTTCCCCCACACCCTTAGCGCCTTCTTCTCAGGTTTAGCTTCGTTGGCTTTGAAAAGCGTGAAGTCATCTTCAGATATATTTGGAAAGGTCTTTTGACCTCAGCGAAATCGGCACCATGATCATTAATCATTTCCCTCACATTTGATCTCCAAGTACTAAATGCTTTGCAGAACTTGCCAAGAGCATATCTGTTCACCAGATTATTCGTGACATTGAGGTTATCATAGGGATCCGGGAACTGGTATCGTGCGTGTAGCTTGCCAATGAGGTACTCGGCCCTCGTCCGTTTGGCTTTTCTTTTTAAGTGCTTGAGATTGCCAAAGTCTCGGGCAATGCATCCAAGTTGTTGCCGTACCCTTTTGCAAGATCAAACGGCCTTGTAGGGCGACCGCGGGTAGGGTCCACCTGCTCGAATTCTTGTCGCGTGGAGGGGAGCCTGTTTGGGCGTCTCAGCCGTTGACGTTTGGCTTCGCTACCAGACGTCTCCGTGCCTGTTTGGACACCGCCACTAGTGGTGGTATCCCCAGACGTCTCAGACTCGTTATCGCTTTGCATTGTCAACTGTTTTCCTAGTTCCTCCAGATAATTATCTTCTCCACCACCAGCATCTGTGCCTCCTATCCCAGAACCGCCGGCCTCGTAGTTGTTGGACATCTTCGATCGCACTATATAAGAAAAATTGTAAATTAATACAAAAATATGCACTTAACTATTAAAAACTCACTAATTATTTCATAATAATATGTCATATCTTTAGCCAAAGTGATGCCAAAATTCACGGAAAATTTCGGCATGACCTTTGCTAAAAATATGACATATTGAGTACCCGAATTAGCCGGAACGGAAGTTAATCAACGTTCCGGCTATCTCAATTGCCTCTAGGGTACCTGCAAACATTTCACAAATTGACAAGGGCATCAAAACCCTGTCCGGCATATCCGGCAACCACCACCACCACAAAAACCAGCACCACGATCACAAAACACAAACCACCACAAATTCATACAAAAACAAAAGACGACCATGAATTGTCATCACACCACCACCACAACACCATCACCACAAAAAATCATCGACGCTTCTCATCATCTCACCTTAAACTGAAAAGAGCAGTAGCGTCGAGGTCCTTCTGAAGTTCCTGCACACGGCAGAAAACAATGCATTAGTTCACCAAACTAATTTTGCATTTCAATTTTGCTAAACATAATAAGTAGCTTATTCAAAAAATAGTAACTTTTTTATACAGCTATGCATTTCAATTTTTTCAATCAGACCTAAACCTAACTAATTCCCACTTCACAAAAAACAGTAGCTTTTTAATCAAATTTTGTAAAAACTAAACTAACTAAACCTAAACCATAGCTTTTTTTATCAATTCTTCTGGTAATATTGAACTAAGTAATATTTTTTGTATCAAATTATTTTTGGTTAAATTGAACTTACTAAACCTAAATAGAAGCAAACCTACATCTAAATCTAAATTTAAAACAGTAGTTTTAAAAAAAAATTGGGTTGGGCATTTGCTCAAGCACCTTCGGTGCGCTAGTAGGGAGAGGAGGGAGGGAGAGGTAGAACATGGCAGTGGGAGGAGGGAGAGAGAGGGAGGGACAGGGGACCGTACCTTGCTCGACGGCGAGTGTCGGCCGGAGGAGGGGAAGAAGATGGTGGCGGGAGGGGGCAAGCTGCGCTCGATCTCGAGCGGGGCCGGAGCACGCGCGACGGCCGCAGGTTTGGGCGGCGGCGGGGCGCTGGGGAGGTCTCCGGCGAGGAGTTGGGGCGGGGCGAGCGCAGGTTTGGGGGGGGAGGTCGCCGGCGGCGAGTTGGGGCGGCGAGTTTGAGCACGGGAAGTTGCGGAAATTTGGGAGAGAGGGGCGGGCGGCGGGGGAGAGAGAGAGGCCCCGCGCGCTACGTGTACACGGTCGCAAAGTACCGCTGGCGAAACACGCCAGATCGCCAGCGCAAGGCCAGGCACCGCTGGCGACCCCACATTTTCGCCAGCACTAGGCCACACACGCTAGCGAACACGGATACGAACTCGCCAGCGCTAGTCTGTCCTGTTCCCCCACCCCCCACCCACACGTACCGCTGGCTGCCTGCGATTTTGTTTCGCTAGCGGTACTTGAGGAAGCGCTGGCGAACAGCTTTTCAGATTCGCCAGCGGTATTAACACCGGCGAACACATATCTGTGTTCGCCAGTGGTTGGTTGGCGGCTGTAGGGGTTTTCCTACTAGTGCTTCATTGACTGTTATTCTCGTATGACTTGGGTTTACTTGATGCGCCATAAGGATGAGGTGTTTAACAGCTTTCAGAACTTTCATGCATATGTGAAGAATCAGTTTCAGGTGCAGGTGCAGGTGATCAGGACTGACAATGGCACCGAGTATGTGAACACCAACTTTGGGGCATTCTTGTCTGCCCACGGAATTCTTCATCAAACATCATGTCCAGACACTCCTCCCCAAAATGGTGTGGCGGAGCGCAAGAATCGTCATGTTTTGGAAGTAGCTCGCTCGTTGATGTACACGATGAATGTTCCAAAATTCTTGTGGAGTGAAGCAGTCATGACAGCCACATACTTGATCAATCGAACCCCCTCCAGGATACTAGGTATGAAATCCCCATGTGAGTTGCTGTTTGGAGAAAATAAGTTTGTCGTCCCTCCAAAGTTATTCGGAAGTACCTGTTTTGTTCGGGATCATAGGCCATCTATTGGGAAGTTAGACACACGGGCACTGAAATGTGTGTTTATGGGTTATTCATCAGTCAATAAGGGTGTAAGTGTTGGAGCCCCTCTGCAAAACGCATGTTTGTGAGTATGGATGTCACCTTCAGGGAATCTTAACCATTCTGTGGTGAACCAACTGATCTGAGTCTGTTATTCGCAGAACTTGACCACCTACACTCTGTGCAAGATGGTCATGAGGGGGAGAAGGGTGATTCTGTGAGTACTAACACTGATGATGATGTGCAGGTTCAGGTTCAGCCTATAGTAGGTACTATTCAGCTTGGTTCTCTCCAGATTCCTCTTCCTTCTCGTGATCGTTGGCCGCAGAATCTTCGTGTGTACTCTAGACGGCAGTCACATGTGCAGGGGGAGCAACAAGACAGTGATACAAGCTCATCTGATACTGAGGGACAGCAGGCACATGTGCAGGGGGAGCTGCAAGGTAGTGATGCTAGCTCATGTGATACTATAGATCTTCCTATTGCCTTGAGGAAAGAACCATGAGCTAAGGCATGAAGGCCTCCTGAAAAATACAGGGATGAGCAGGATACTATCGTGGCAAAGAAGACACTACAAAATATTCAGGATGACCATGATATTGGAAATTTTGTGTCTTATGAGGCTTTGTCTCCCTCGTACAGAGCGTTTGTGGCCTCTCTACAAACTGTGTCAACACCGAAGGATTGGAAGGCTGCAAAGCAAGATCCAAAGTGGCGTGGTGCATGATAGAGGAGTTGGAAACACTGAAGAAAAACAAGACGTGGGTGCTAACCACATTGCCAGAAGGAAAAAGGGCAGTGAGTTGTAAGTGGATCTATACTGTGAAGCAAAATCCTGAAGGGAAGGTTGAACGATACAAAGCCAGATTGGTCGCTCGAGGGTTTAGTCAAACATATGGAATTGACTATGATGAGACGTTTGCCCCAGTGGCAAAGATGAACACAGGAAGGATTTTGGTTTCTTGTGCTGCTAATTTTGGGTGGAAGTTGCATCAACTTGATGTCAAGAATGCCTTTCTACATGGTGACTTGAAGGAAGAAGTGTACATGGACATACCACCAGGTTTTGGTACCTCAGAGACCACAGGGAAAGTATGCAGGCTAAAGAAATCCTTGTATGGACTGAAGCAATCACCAAGGGCATGGTTTGATAGATTCAAACGTGCTGTTTGTGGTATGGGGTATGGTCAATGCAATAGTGATCACACGGTGTTCTACAGACAGTCTGATCATAAAATCACCATTCTTGCAGTTTATGTAGATGACATAATCATCACTGGAGATGACCAAGGAGAAATCAAGAGACTGAAGGAGTGTCTGAGTAAGGAGTTTGAGGTAAAAGATTTGGGCAACCTAAAATACTTTTTGGTATAGAAGTGGCTCGGACAGAGAAGGGGATATCTTTGTGCCAACGGAAATACATCTTAGATCTCTTGACCGACATGGGCATGATGGGATGTCGTGCAGCCTCTACTCCAATTGACCAAAATCATCAAGTGACAGCACAATCAGGTGAGCTAGTGAACAAGGAAGATTATCAGAAACTGGTTGGGAGGATATTATATCTGTGTCACACCAGGCCTGACATTACATACGCCGTGGGCGTTGTGAGCAGATACATGCATGAACCAAGAAGTAGGCAACTTAATATAGTGCACAGAATCTTGAGTTACCTGAAGGGGACTCCGGGAAAGGGCTTGTGGTTTGCAAAGAGTGGGCATCTTGAAGTGGATGGCTATAGTGACTCAACTGGGCAGATTGTCAAGATGATAGAAGATCAACATCAGCCTATTGTGTGTTTGTGGGAAGAAATTTAGTGTCTTGGAGAAGCAAGAAACAATCAGTTGTGTCTAGATCAACAGCAGAAGCTGAGTATAGAGCCCTATCTCATGGGTTGAGTGAGATGCTCTGGGTGAAGCATCTTCTGGGCGAGTCGAAGCTTTTAAGGAAAGGACCCCTGAGAGTGTGGTGTGACAATCAGTTAGGAGCTGGGGTTTGAACTCTACATGACACAGTTGACAATAGTTTACTGAAAGATTTGCACCTTTCCATTCTCGACCAGAAATCGCCTTATTTTTTGGACTCAAATTTGCGTGCAGAACAAGTGGATGCATTTTTTCGTTCCTACCCTAGTGTCCTCCATTGTCTCACGCGGCTCTCGTTGTCCCATTTGTGTTTTTCGCAACTAGACATGAACCATATCCTGTTTCAGAACTGCAATCCACTAAAGCATTTTACCCTCTCTGAATGTAAAGCTGGTGATTCCTCTGTGTGGAAGATAAATGCACCAAACTCAAAACTCCGTGTTCTTTAGCTCAGAAGTTGTTGGTTTGAGAGAATTGAATTAGCATCCCTTCCAAAATTGGAGAAGCTTGATTGGGATATTTGGGAATCTGAATTTTGCCCCTTGTCTTTTGGTTTTGTCCCATCCCTTGAGAAACTGTACCTTTCAAATTATTTTGGTCACGGTGAGAATATACTTAAATTAAGTGGGCTACTACATGGAGCTGCAGGCATACACACTCTCACGCTGGGTTTCAAAGGAGAAAATGTAAGTTCTAGTTCTTATTTTTCTGTATTTTTTCGAGATTCATATGTTTCTGTATTCACTATGTTAAATTATTTATCTTAGTTATACTGTGGATAAGCTTATTGTTTACGAGGGAACAAAAGTAGCTGCAAATATCATGAAACACTTTTGTACTACATTTAACCAAAACCCCGCTATGTTCAATGTTATGCCAGCATGATGTCACTTGTCAGTCCCCATATTAGAATGAAGTGTGGCTAATTTGCTTCTCTGGCATTACGGTGTATTTATCTTAATATTCCATTGGTTCCCATGCTATCCAACTGTTTCCTGGAATAGAGTTCTGCACCAGTGTAGTTTTCTGATGTGAAATTATTATTGAATCTGTCAAATCCTCTCCAAAAATGTAGATTCCCAGATTGATCTCCAATTTTTTAAAAATAATTTCAGTTATTTAAGAGGACTTCAGGTAGTACTGTAAGGAATTTATTAGCTATTTATCTGTGACCAGATTTGGGTCCAACCTGAACTACTACAACTCACATCTGCATTCAGCAAGCTAAGGAAGCTGTTCGTGCATGGTATCTTTGTTGAGTTTGACCTTTTATGGACTCCAACCTTCCTTGAGGCAGCTCCTTCTGTTGAAATATTGCATGTTGGGGTGAGTTATTTTTTTCGTCTCAGTATGATTTCTCTATCTATTGGTTCACCGCCTTGATTTGTAATCTGTACACTTTTCCATTACAAAATGACGCTGTTATATGTTTGCATGTGACTCAATAACATGAACAATTAAATTGACTTTCCTTCATTCTCGGCATTTATACAATTGAATAGCCGCTGGAAGCAGAAAAAATCCGACTAACATGTAACTAATTTCTCATCCAATTATAGGTATGGAACCATGCATGTGATTTGGATATAGATCATCGTTTTTCCTGTGAGAGAAGTAGTCCTCGGTGGGAGCTGGACTTCCACGGCTCCAAGAACTTGCTACTAAAAGAGCTGCAAATCTCCGGCTTTAAACCGCTAGAGCAGCAGCTGACATTTATAAGAGTGATTCTGGAGCGAGCTCCAAATCTACAGGCGGTTGTTCTAAAAGAAGACCGTAAGAATTGCAAAGAATGTAATACCATCATTCGTAATGCGCCACCCTGTGCATCAACGCAGCCTGCATTTCCAAAGAACAAGGATGAGCAAGACATGGTGCTCAGGCAAGTCACATATGGCACATTCTTCTCTGGCCGGATAATCTTTTCGTGATTGGCAAGCTGTACTAGTCTACATAGACTGATATTGCCTAAACATAATAGAAGTGTATCGAGAAAGTATTGACCGAACCTGAAGGCTTTGCATGTGCAGCTAAATCGTTTGCAGGCCACGAGTTTATACATTTGATGCTAAGCTATTTTTTTATTTGATCACAGTTAACGGCACTCCTAATACTGATATTTAAGTACAACACACTTTACCTACAGGCCCGTCCAGATACTAGTACCACATATAAAAGGTGGGCGTTATTCGGATCGAAGAAAAAAATCGTGTTCCATGTTGCTAATTCCTCGGAACAGCTATTATTTTGATAAAAAAAAATCCTCGAAATAGTTACTCCTTGTGCATTTCTTCTACGGAACCTGTTCAGAGACAGGCGTTCCTTCTCTTCCAAATAGATAGAAAAAATCCACAAAAACGAAGCCAAAACGAAAACAAGGTTAATTAAAGGACATTTGTAAAAAAAGGTTAATTTAAGGACAAAACCTAGCAAACTAGGCCATTCCTAAACCTGATAAAGTCACCAACGACCTAGACTGCCTCCACGGCCTAACACGTTAACGATCCCATACGTAAAAGTGTGTGAGAAACGATCCTCGAAAAATGCCCCAAAGAGAAAAAGAACGATCGTGAGAGCCATCAGGCCAAACCCTAGCGGGATACCCCCGCATCGTCCTTCCCTTGGGCGCCTCGGGTGGATCGCCCGCTGGTGGCTCTGTCCACTCCTCCCTGTTGCTGCCAGAAAAAACCTGGGGGAATCCGACGGCGGCGGCAAGAACCTCCATCGGTAGTGCACGTGGGTTTGGGGAGCTCCATATGGCTTCCGGCGGTTGTACTCCTCGATGTGCCGACTTGTTGGTGGGACTTCAGGCGACGGTGTTAGACGACCATGTAGGAAGGTGGAGTGGCTATCTCCATGATGGATGCATCCAACGAGGTTGTTTCAGGGGAAACTTCATATCCCTTCGGCATCGAGTCATGGTGCTTCATATCAAACCTTCATTTTCCTTTTATTTTTATTTTTTATTTTTATTTCTCATTCTTACAAATGTTCAGTTTAAAAAAACAGAATTTAAAATGCAAAAAATTGAAAATTCTACTGATTTGAAAAATAATATTTTTTAAAAAATGTTCAGAGTTTTTAAAAATCATGACTAAAAATGTTTTGAAAAATTGTTCAAATTTCAAAATATTTTGATTTGAAAATTGTTCATGTTTAAAAAATCAGAATTAAAAATTATTCACAAGTGAAAATGATATTAAAACAATTAAGATTTTGAAAAAATGTTCGTATTTTAAAAAATCAAATTAAAAAAATATTCATATTATAAAAAGTATAAATAAATAAATCGTACACTACCTTTTTTTATTGGGCCGCATTTGCTGCTCATCCTTTATGCGGCGGGTGCGGGTAGTGCCACTCACGGGCGCCATATAGGATCTCCCCCTCTTTTCGTTGAGCCGCCACCCATGGAATGACTGAAGCAGCGGCCTGGCCGGCGCCGCCTCAGTACTACGTTAACGCCGCCCGGCCGTCGAACTCCGCTTAGCCGCGGCAGCAGTAGATTCAACCTCATAAGCGGCCTGATCTGATTTTCGAAGCAATCGGCAGCAAGCCCGTACCTGCAGTTCGACTCTGAATCTCTCATCAGGGGCACTCCTCCAATTCGGAGAAGGGGGAGCTTAGTAGTTGGCGCTTATGAGATTCTTCTAGACTGTACTATAATTGAGGTGCTTTGCATACTCTGAAATTCCCCTTAAGTTGGATTTGGATAGCAAATAGTGCACTGTTCTGACCTTGTTGTTTCAGCCAGCTAAGGTTCGTATGTGCAGAAGCCCAACTGGATTGGATTCTTCATGGAGCCTAATAATGATAGTGCACGCCGCAGAGTGAGTTTTACTTTCACCCCCATTGGCTCATTGTTGTTCTGGTGTAACACCTAAAACATCTTATATTATGGAACAGAAGGAGTAGGTCCTTAGAAAACACTAATGGCTTACTAGCTAGATAGAGACATACAGTAGAATTTTCTTCACTCCAGTATTATGCACCTGTTTGATGTTTGTCCATCTTGTTCTGAATTTAGTTATCCATGAAATAACTAAACAGATGGATCCATGATTTTTTGTATAGCGGTCAGAGGAAGATGATCGGCTCAGCATGCTTCCCGATGATGTTTTACTGTGTATCGTGGGGAGAGTCGATCTAACTACGGCTACAAGGACAAGTGCGTTGTCAACAAGGTGGAGGCAGCTTCCTTGGCTGCTGTCTGAGCTCAGCATTGATGCTGATGATTTCATGTCTGTTCCAGACTCGACGCCTATCGATGCTAATGTCATGCATAACACGATGCTTGCTATAACCAAAGCGGCCAAGACTTTTTTTGCTAAACTTCAGAGAAAATCCATTGTCACAAGGCTGCACCTGAAGCTCTACTCAATCAACACTTCCTCGGGCGATGATATTGGCTCACTAGTATGTGACGCAATTGGCAGAGGTTTATTGAAAGATTTGAGCCTTGACATTCTTGATGAGACGAGGTCTTATGCTTGTTCTCACTCAGATATGCTAAGGCGTGCCAAAGACATTGATGGGTTTCTCTATGCCTATCCTACAGTCCTCCGTTGCCTTACAAAACTCTGTTTGTGCGAAATGCGTTTTGTCGAAGTGGACATAAAAAAAAAATGAGATCCATGGGCACTAGCACCCAGGACTTTTTTTTGTATAGGTAGCAGCCACCCAGGTGAGGCACAGGAATTCGTTCCAGATGGGAGTCGAACCCTGGACGCAGGGTTGCCACTGCAAGCCCCTTGCCGCTAGGCTCTCAAGCAATAAAAGCAATTAAAGTGGGCATGCACCATATCCTCTTTGACTGTTGCAAGCAATTAAAGCATCTAACCCTCATTTCTTGTGATGCTGGTCCTCGCTCTCTGTGGAAAATAGATGCACCGAATTCAAAACTCTGTGTCTTGGAGCTCAACATGTGTTTCTTTGAGAGAATTGAGTTGAGATCTCTTCCTAAACTGATGAAATAGGCCGTAGCCCCGCTATATATATATCAACCACCCGATACAACCAACGAGATACACGGCTGGGGCGACAGCCAACAAGCACCCAAATAAAGGAAAAAAGAAGAAAGAAAAGACGACATAGGCGAATTGACTAAGCGACAGGAACTCGCAACCGTTGCACCCTCTCCGAAGAAGTACCACCACGCTCTTAGCACCGAATCGACGAGTACCAAACAACATCTTCAAGAAGGAAAGTCACTGTTGCCGGACCAGCACACTGGCCCTAGGGTTTCCCCGGTACATAAGCGGCTGCAGGGTAGCCACGACGCCCTTCAGGAAGGAAAGATGCCACCCGAAGACGGCACCGCGTCGGTGTTGGACGAACCAACAAGGATTTCTCCCGAAAAACCCTGGCCGCAATCTCGGACGACTCGTAGCACAAGAGCCCACGAGGACGAACCTCGTCACCACCAAACTCACCACCCGCCAGCAAGCACCACCACGGATGCGAAGCCACCATCGTCGTCGCACCGAAGCCACCGTCACGAGGTCAGCCAGACAGAGGCAAAGAGTAAGTTGTTCTGGAACAGCAATACCACGGCCGCGCGGGAGGGAACTACCTTCACCGCCAAAGGCGGTAGTCGACCGGACGCGGCCGCAGGTCACACCAGTCCTTCGTTGGTCCGGCCAAGCCGTGAAGCCTGTAAAGCCCCCTCGGGGGCACACCAGTCCTACCAGGGTCCGGCCGGGCCTAGGTCGGCCCGTGATGCCCGCAGCCACGCTGCAACCGATCGGCTGTAGTTGTCACTGTTCCTGCACACCCTACCTTGCACCCCACCGCCGAACACGTAGAAGATGAGCCAGCCCGTTTCGACCCAGATGGGGCCCGAAGGGCCCCGATCTGGGCCATCGCAGCCCTGGCCGATCTGCTGCGCGTCGCCACTCGCCGCCTGTGCCGCCCCACAGAGCAGCCAGCACCGCCGCCGCCACGCTAACTCCCGGCCTGAGCCGGACCGCCGCCGTCCAAGCCGCACCGCCGCCGAGCCGGAGAAGCCCTGCCTCCTCCATCCAAGGCGCGGGTAAGGACAAGCCGCCGCCGCCGCCACCCGGGCCGCGCCCGGCGGCCACTCCCGACGGTGGCGACAAGGGTAGCGGGATGAGAGGGAGGGGGAGGGAGGAGGCGCAGGGTCGCGCGCCGCCGCCACAGGGGGCGGGGACGCGCGTGAGGGGACTGTCTGCCTTCGTAAGAAATGTTCGGTATCATCTCTTCCTAAACTAGAGAAGCTTGAATGTGCTCTTTGGATATCTAAGTATGCCCCCTTATCATTTGGTTTTGTCCTGTCCCTTGAGGACTTGTACCTCGTAAATTGTTTCGACCTTGATCAGGATGTAATTCACTTAAGTGAGCTTCTAAATGGAGCTGCAGGCATACATACTCCCACGTTGGATTTTCGAGGAGAAAACGTAAGTTCTAGATCATCTTTTTTCTGTATTCACTATGTCAGTTAGGGCACCTCCAACGGGCTGGCGCAAACGGACCAGCCCAGTCCTCTTTTGTCCGAACGGACAAATGCCCAGCTCCAACGGGCTGGCGCATCCGGACTGGTGTCCGCCCGGACACCAGTTTTCGACCCAAACTCGGCCCAAGTTTGGGGCGGCTTTGGGGCGGGACGGACAGGCTCTCGGTCCGCCGCTTTGTCCTCCCTGTCCGCGTCGGGCCCAAGGTCCAGCCACACAAATCCCCTCCCCCAAACCCTTGCTCGGCCGCCCCTCCCTCCCCAGCCGCCGCCGCCCCCAGCCGCCGCCCCAGCCGCCGCCCCCACCCGCCCTCGCCGCCGCCCCCAGCCGTTCATGGAGGACGGGCTGTCCAAATCGACGGCCGCTACCAGCGCCGCCCTCATCGCGGTGAAGAAGGAGCCGAAGCCGGCCTCGGTCAAGCGACAAGGCCGGAGGGAGAGGACTCAGGAGAAGAAGGCAGAGGAGAAGGCCGCCCTCGAGGCGGCCAAGGAGAAGGAGAGGCTCGCCGCCATCGCGCAGCAGGCCAACTCCGACCTCATCGCCGCCCAGGCCGCCGCCCGAGCTGTCCTTCTCCTCAAAGGGGAGGTTTTTGCAGGGGCCTTCGTCGCTGCCACCGGCCTCTCCCCCGACACCGTTCCGTCGGCCGGAAGCTCGGTCTCCTCCGCCAAAGGGAGGCCGCCCAAATCGTCGTCCCCCGGCCTCTCAACACCGTCGCCGGCCGCCGCCCATCACCCTGTGTCACGGCTGGGTAGCGAGGACTCGCCGGAGATTTCGTCGGTCCCGGTGGAGCTGAAGTCGCTCGACCTCAACTTGACCCCGACTGCCAGCGACGGGCGGCACCATGGCAGATTGAAGACCACGGCGGGTGGCAGGATGACCATGCCCGAGGCCCGTGCCCTCATGTTCGACGGGTGCGAGTTCCCGCCGACGACGCCTGCCAACCCGTCCTATTTCGCCGAGGATGCCATGGACGACATGATCAACGGCCGCACCCCGTTCGATCCCGCCGAGGCCGAGACACAAGAGGCCAACACCTACTTCGACCCGGCCGACCTCGACACACAAGACCCCGACGCGACCATGCCCGAGACGGAGGCCGATGTGGTCGACATTGAGGAGGAGCCACTTGATGTCGACCACGAGCACGCCCTAATCGCGGCGAGCCTCAAGCGGAAGAACATCCGCACGGCCTCGTACACGGACAAGGAAGACAAGGTGCTATGCGAGTCATGGATGACTTGTGGGCAAAATGCAAAATGGGTTGCCCAACAAAGGGGCAACGCATTTTGGTTTAAGGTGCACAAGCATTTCCATGAGCAAAGGAAGTTGCCGCCCTACCGAATTGAGAGTGATCGCAATGAAGGATCACTCACAAAGAGGTGGCAACACATCTCGGCCGAGTGTTTCAAGTTCCAAGCGGCCTACGAGCATGTCAAGAAACGGCCGGTGAGCGGCTACGGTGTTGACGACAAGATGAACCAAGCCTTGGAGTACTTCAAGGTGGCCTTCAAGACCAAGTTCACCTTGGGCCATTGTTGGGACATGATCAAGAGTTGTCCAAAATGGCAAGAGAGCTACAACGCCATGAAGAAAGGGGGTCTTGAAGGCTCGAAGAAGAGAGCCAACGATGACCCCAATGATGATGTGAATCCCGGCCAAAACTCGGGTGGCCGGGCTGTGCGGCCTAGAGGACACAAGTCCTCGGCGCAAGACGTGAAGCGTGAGGCGGCACAAGCCCAATTGGAGGAGACCTTCAAGACGTTGATCGCCGGCAAGGAGGAGTCCACCGCCGCTAGGTACGTGGAGAAACGCAAGGACAAGGAGGAAGCCATGGCAAGGTATGTGGAGATGCAAAGGAAGAAGCTCGAAATCGAGCAAGAGAAGATCAAGGCCGAGGAGACCCGGCTCATGCTCGAGGCCAAGGCGGAGGAGAATCGTGTGAGGCTTGCGTTGCTCGCCGAAGAGAACCGGATCATGATGGCCGACTTGTCCATCATGGACCCGGAGCAAAGGGCATGGATCCTCAAGAAGCAAAAGATGATCCGTGAGCGCGAGGACATGTGATGTCCTAGTTATTTCAATTTATTATGTGTTGAACTATTTAAATTTTGAACAATTTGTATTTTGAACTATTTGCATTTAGAATTTCTAGTCATTTGGATGTTCCAACATATTTTTTCTTGCCCCTTTTTGCGCCAGGCCGTTGGGGGCACCCCAACCCCAAACGGACAAAGGCCCAAAATGTGTCCGATGTCCGCCTCCAAAGGACAAAAGCGGACCATTTTCGGTGTCGTTTGCTCCATCCCGTTGGAGCTGCCCTTATCCTCGCCATATCATGGATGCGTTTCAGTTTTGGATGATACAGAACAAATTAACCTGGCTGTAAATATCATGAAAAATCTGTACAAGCTACCTTGAAAGTACACCTTTAAATGTACTTTTTTGAGGACTACAAATATATTGGTTCCATTAATCCTAAGCACAACCATGTTGTCTTCACATCCTACAATAGAGTTTTGCCAAATTTGTTTTTATTTATTTTGCAATTATAGTGTACTTGTCTTTTTCATAGAAAAAATACCACCGCAGTTTTCTTACACTTAATGTCAATATGTGTATCTCTGAAATCTTACCCTAAATTTGTACTTTGCACAAAGTGATTGTATGCGATTTCTTATATACTTATCTCGTGATCAGATTTGGGTCCAAGCTGAAATAAAACAACTCGCTACCGCGTTCCGCAAGCTAAAGAAGCTGTCCATACTAGGTATCTTTATTGAATTTGACCTTCTATGGACCATTTTCTTCCTTGAGGCGGCTCATTCTATCGTAATATTGCATATTGATGTGAGTGTTTTATTCATCTCAAAATCGTTAGTCAGCTTGACTGGTTTGCCATTATTCATCTCACCCTTGTTCTTAACTACTCTTATTCCACCAAACGATGTAAGCCTTTCTTTTCCCGTGCAATTTTGCAAGCATAAATTGTTGGATTACTAGGCATAATTTTCATGATTAATTCCAGAATAAAACGCGTGATGACAAGAGCTACTAACATGTTAATCTCGAAAATACTAGACGTATTAATTAACATGAATAGCAGTAAGACATCTACAGACACAGCCATCGGAACGTGACGAACGTACCGAACAGTTGTAGATGACGTAGTCGTTGAAGCAGCAACGGCAGCAGTTTGAGCGGCTTCGGCGACGGCAACAGCTCGAAGAAGACGACGTTGGAGACGAGCCGCCCGCGGACCCGGAGATCGTCCAGGTAGTCGAGCCGTGATGAAGAACTTGAAAGCAGTCGCGCGGAGCGCTTCCCAAAAACCTTATTCGTCCTCTCCCGTACAGGATCACAGGGACAAGTGGTTCCGGAGACCTGCTGTCCCGTTCGCCGGTGCACGCCCTACTTGGAAGCGGTGGCGCAAGGCACGAGATTGGCAAAACCTAGATTGGTTCGGTGTGTTACGGCGCACTGTAGTGCATGGCAATATATAGTGCGGTTCCGAATTGGCTAAGCTGTACACATACGCTAACACGACTCGTTTTCTGAACTGCAAAAATATAGGCATCGGCTCGGCTCATTCCCGCAACCCACGGCGTGCCGTGACGAGACGGACGGCGGCGGAGGAGGAGGAGTGCGCACGAGAGAGCCTTCTATTCTCAGCCAGCACACCAAGTGATAGAACACTCCACTATATAAAGTGGTGCAACTCTCTAAACTAGCAGTATGAGACTAAACTTTAGTCACGTACGTACACCTCCAAAATTCTGCCATGCACATGGGCCAATTTGAGATTTCCAGAATTGCTTATATGGGCTACCCACTAATGGGCCCAATATTCTAACACAAATGCACTGTCATTCTTAACTATTCCTGTTCCAGCAAACTATATTGATGTAGACTTTCTACCTGAAAAAAAGAAATACATAAACATGATCCATATAATCAATACAGTTACATTTGTTTCGTTCGTTACATTTTTTACACGGGAAGTGGTCTGAATGCTTAAAGATCCAACTACCTCTTTGCTCATGCAACTACAGATATGGGAACATGTATGTCCAGTGGATGCTGATGACTCCCAACAGATGTACCTCCGCGAAAGTAGTCCTCAGTGGGAGTTGGACTTCCCCAGCTCCAGGAACTTGTTGCTAAGAGAGCTCCAAGTCACCGGCTTCAGGCCACTGGAGCAGCAGATGACATTTATCAGATCAATGATTGAGCGAGCTCCCAATTTGCCGATGTTAGTTCTGAAAGAAGATCTCGAGGAATGCACCAAATGTAAAGCTATGAACCTCAGTGGGCCACCCAGTGTGTCGCCGTGGCCTGCCTTTCCAAAGAAGAAGGATGAGCAAGACATGGTGGTCAGGCAGCTCACGGATGCACATCCTTCTCAGGCCGGGTAATGTTTCAGTGAATCAGTGATGGACAAGCTGCAACATGTATAAACTTTGAAGAATGATAGCTAAGTTATGTTCTACAATACCATTTTTTATAGAAAAGGGGCAGTCTAGCCTCTGCATCGATTTGATGCATGCGGCTTTTATTGATCTTATTAAAATTCGGATGTTCTTACAAACCAATTACATCATGGGTCACACAAAGTTGCGACATGAATCAACCATCTAAAAAATAGGGACAACATAGGATGACTCTGCATCAACATGTTATCCTCAAATCAGAACGCCAGCTGAACTGGGAGTATAGATCCGACGCGACCGATTCCAGACGGCTGCACCCAAAATCCATTGCGTCTCGCTTCTCCGTTGATTGTAGGAAGGACCACGTACGATCCAGTGAGTAGCCAACGGGATAACCTGCATAAAGGAAGTTTTCTTTGCTCTGTTAAAGATATAATCATTACGAATGTTCCACATAGCCCAAACAAAGCACAAACACCAACTCTGATTTGGACCTTCTCCTTCTTAGGACGCCGTCAACCAATTGCCAAATAAGTTTGATATGCTACTTGGGGGTTGAATGTTAAACGACATATGAACAATGCGCCAAGTCATTTTTGCAAGAGGGCAAGAAAAGAATAAATGCTGAATTGTTTCATCTTGATCACAAAAGCAAATTACACCCATAGCCGTTCACTTCTAAGTGGCGGATACTATGGTTAGTAAATCATTTGGAGATGGCGCCTAGTGCATCCATTGCATTCTTAAGAATCTGATTTCTATTATACTTTATTGACCACCATGGTCCTTCAGCATAAGCATTTGATTTTCCTTTCTCTTATTTTGGATTTGATGTAAGAAAACATAGGGTGGTCAATACGAAGGTCCATTTCTCTTGCCTAATGTCTAGGACTCTAGGTGGACAAAAGTAAAACAAGGTCAAGCCAAGACTAGTCAATAAGAGCTCATGGTCATGGCATGGTCAACAAGTCAAAAGTCAAGAAAAGAGATAAAAGACAAGGTTAAACATGAAGCCCATGAAGCAAGAAACCTATTAGGTGGAAGCCTAGTTGAACTAGTATAATATGTACCATGACCCATCTCCACTCTCATACACATTCCTTTTGGATGAAGCAGAGAGGGGTAGAGTTGCACACCTCAAGGTGGTCTGTTTCTTGTTTCGGGTCCGAGGAGTCATGAACGATTCGGACTGACATCGTGGGCTAGCTTGGTTTCGCCTTTGTGAAGTTGTCGATGGCTCAGGGTCCATTCTCAAATCCCTCGACACTCTCCTAACGTAGGATTAAGCTGCACTTAACGATACCTCTCAACTCCATTGTCACGGTGCCATCTGAAGTCTCAAAGAGGGTACGCCGCTTGACTTCCTTGAAGTCACAACACCGCTAGAAGCGTTCACCAAGTCATGAAGGTCGTGATGCCACTTGACTTTCTTGAAGTCAGGACGCCGCTTGGCGAAAGGTTGTGACGCCGCTTAACTTCCTCGAAATTGTAACGCCGTTGGACGCCTTCGCTAAGTGTTGAAGGCACACCGCTTTACTTCCTCAAAGTCGCGAAGTTGTTGGACGCCTCTGCGAAGCGTTGAAGGCCGTGAAACCGCTTGACTTCCTCTAGCTGCGACCTCTAGCTGCGACACCTTTGTTTCTCTTACGTGTCTTTTTTTACCTTTCTTGTTCCCGTATGTTTTTTTGCTTCCTATTTTTTCGCTTTTGCTTTTGCTTTTCTATTTTTATTACTTTTTATTTTTATTTCTTAAGTATGTATACATAATTTTGTATATACATTGGCATATAAATAACATTTTTTAAATCTAAAATAAGAAAGGCTTAAAAATTGGTTCATAGTTTTTCTTTGATAACTCATAGCTTCTATTAATAATAAACCGGGATTACAATCCTTCTTGATACATGCATCAAGGAAGGTAGGGATATAGTTTATCCAACGGCATCTCCCTCTAACTGAACTACATTGCTTGGCACACAAATCAGCCAGCTCATTAGCCTCTCTAGGTACAATTTTAAACAAAAAGACGCCAAATTCCCGGTCAGCTCATGAACTTCAAGCAGGATCGCCGCAACTTCAGAACGTTCATAGGTGGAAGAAGACTACAAGTTTAAAATAAGTATGTCCATGGTTTCCAAAAGTGTTTACGGTATATGTTCTTGATCCCAAAACTCATGGGTTCTAGAAAAGTATGTTTGCGTATTTAAAAAAAATTACGTGTGTTCAGAAAAATGTTCACAGGTTAAAGAAAATAGTCAATGGTTCTAAAAATGTTAGCTATGAGTTTCAATAAAAATCGACATATGTTTAGAAAATAATTTCACAAGGATTATATAATTTCAATTCAGTTCAAAATTTTCCTCCCGGTATGAAATCGTTCAAACTTATTTTCTTTTCCAATGCCAAGTTTCTAAATCGTTCGAATCTATTAGTATGGTGTATATGTACGGACGAAACATCCAGCCAACGTGGTATACGGGACCAAGAAACAGCAAATCGAAAGGAAGCCTATCATGGGCCGAGCCCATAGTACAATACACATGGCCACATTGGGGTATGCCGCGCCCAGCCAGCCACCGGCGCCCGCGCCGGCCAGCCACCGGCGGCCGAGCCAAGCTCCTCCGTCGAAGTTCCACTGCCGCAACAAGCCCTAATCGGCCCCGACCCAGTCACCTTGCACGCGGGGAAGGAGAACCCCACCGCGGATGAATTCGTGTATGATTCGATTACGGAGTAATCCGTTCGAGACTTTGAGTCGGATGATAGATGGCAGGTACTCGAACTTTTTATATCCGATGCCCCTTGATTCAACGCCGAAACTTGGCATTGATGATTCTTTCTCGTGTTAGTCGTCCAAACTTAGATCCGAAGCTGCAGCAGCGCCATGAAAGCGGTGTCTTCGTTGCTGTTCTCAGTTCAGTTCTTCAACTCTCCTACTCTATTATTATAGTTGTCCTCTGGACACATGTAGTGCAGCATATAGCATGGTTTCTTACAAAATACGACAGTATTGTTGATGGTACGTAGATAGACTGATAGAGTACATTTTGTTGTCAAAACTATAGTACCATGCAACTTTGTTTCGCCATACGAAGATCCAAACTTACTTAATCTATATTGTTTTGTATAGCGTCAAGATGATATTCTCAGCGTGCTTCACGATGATATTCTGCTGTCCATCTTGGGGAGAGTCGACCTAAGGACCGCTGCAAAGACAAGTATGTTGTCAACACGGTGGAGGCGGCTGCCTTGGTTGCTGCCCGAGCTCAACATTGATGTCGAGGATTTCATGTCTGATCCACAGTCAAAGCCTATTGAGGCTAATGCCATCCACGAAGCGATGCTCGCTATAACAGCCATCAAGAGTTTATTTTCTAAACCTAGAAGAGAGTTCACTGTCACAAGGCTGCAGCTTAGGCTCTTTCTGACCGACACTCTCTCTTGTGATATTGGTCCACTAGTATGTGACGCAATTGACTGTGGTTTGTTGAAAGATCTGGAACTTGACATTCTTGATGAGAAGGAATGGGTGGAATATTCCCGCTTGGATAAATTAAGACGTGCCCAACACATGGATGGATTTTTCAGTACCTACCCTAGCGTCCTCGGTTGCCTCACAAGCCTCTCTCTCTGCAGCTTGAAATTTGTCGGATTGGACATGCACCATATCCTTTTTGACTGCTGCAAGCAACTCACCCATTTAACACTCATCTCTTGTGATGTTGGTCCCGACGATCTGTGGAAAATAGATGCACCAAACTCTAAACTCCGTGTTATGTACCTTAAAGGGTGTAACTTTGTGAGAATTGAGTTGATATCCGTTCCAAAACTTGAGAAGTTCAGTTGGGTTTTTTGTGCATGGAAATATGCCCCCCTGTCTTTTGGCTTTGTCCCATCCCTCAAGGAATTATACCTCGCAAATTTTTTGTACACAGCTGAGCAGCATTTACTTAAGTTGAGCCAGCTTCTACATGGAGCCGCAGGCATACACACTCTCACATTGGATTTCATTGGAAAAACTGTAAGTACTCGTTAAAATTTGTTTCACACAGTCATGTTATCAAAGTTATCCTAGTTATATCATGGATATGCTTCTATGACACAAAACAAAGAGTTGTAAATTTCATAAAATAGTTGTAGAAAAAACTGCCATGAATACTTCCTCTGATCCATATTAATTATCGCTGAATCAGATGTATCTAGCACTAAAACATGTCTACATTTGATTCAGCGTTTCAGAAGACTGCATAGAGATTTGGTAGTGCCATAAAACTATATTTTTTACGCGTTTCTATGGATGGTATGCTAGCATGATGTTAGTCGTAGAACAAAGTTCAGCTAAAATTATTCCGTTGTTACCATTGTAGTGTAGTGCTCTTAAAAATTAGTTTTATCCCATGACTGTTTTCTAGGATAGAGTCAGTGATACATTGTGGTGAAATCCATCCGTTAAAATCTGAAATCTTCTTTCAAATATGTAGTTCACAAGGAGTGTATGCATTTATCTGATCTTTTTATCTATTTATTTCCTGACCAGATTTGGCTGCAACTTGAAATAAGACAACTCACCTCCGCATTCAGCAAGCTAAAGAAGTTGTCCATATTAGGTATCTTTGTTGAATTTGACCTTCTGTGGACTACCCTTTCTTGGCGCCGCTCCCTATGTTGAAATATTGCATATTGAGGTGAGCACTTTTACCAGCTCGTAATTATCTGTCAGTTCGAGTTTGTTGCAACGTTTGAATATATCATTTTGTTAGGCTTTCGTCCATATGCAATTCATAAACAAATCTGCATCACTTTGATACTTCCCGCCCCAAAAGGATGTTACTGTAAACACTTATGTATGTGTGCAGTTTATATTACATAATTTGGGAACATGTTATGTTGCCTTTCTTTCATCACATTTATTTAAGAGAAGTGATGCTGAATCTAAAGATCCCAACTTTATTTTAATGGTTTCTAAACAAAACACAGGTATATGAACCATGTGAGATGGAACACGTGCACTATCCGTGGTTTGCCCAGAAAGAAACAATCCCCGGTGGAAGACTCACTCTCGCGGCTCCAAAAACTTGGTACTGAGGGAGCTCCATATCGATTGCTTCAGGCGGCTAAAGCAGCAACTGACGTTTATCAGAGTGATCCTCGAGCGCGCTCCCAATCTGCAGATGGTGTTTCTGAACAAAGATGACGAGAAATGTGAAAACTGTGGTGCCATGGCCTTTGATGGGTCTCCCAGTGCGTCGGCACGGCCTACATTTCCAAAGAATGAGGAGGAGCAAGACATGGTGGTCAAGCGGGTCACGGATGGCAAATCCTTCTCAGGCCGGATAATTTTTCGGTGATTGATAAGCTGGAAGTGTAGATAGAGCGATGATGTCGCACCAGTACAAGTGTAACAAGAAAAAAATTCCTACGTTGCAAGACAAAACTTTGTAGTTAAAACTTGTAAGTATGATAAACATTTCTTCATGGAACGAAAAAAAACTCCATGTCGCACAAAATCGTGATTACTGGGCTCCAGTGCTTGCTTCACAGTTTCTTCAGAATTGGATCATTGGTCTTGACTCTTGAGAATAACACTGAGCCACGCCGGAGGCGGTTATCAATGTCTGGATGTAGGCCAAGGTTTCAGAATGCAAGTCTTTAGACACACTTCCGCTGATTTCAGAACCAGGGGCAGACCACATACATCAAATACTTGTGCCTGCATGGACAATATTTAACAGGTGTTTGTCTTTTTTATATCTTCAACCAATGTTCATCTAACTGTGTTTCATTCCAGTAAGTATTTGTACGTTCCCTGGAAAACAGAAACCATTAATTGTACTTAATGAACAGGAATGGATGTACTAGTGAAAAGAAAACAAGGATGGATGTAGCCTGGCATCAAGTTGATGTGATTTCCCTTCCACTATAATCAGTGTTTCCATAATTTTAGTCCGTGCAGCACTAGTGGGCCGAGATCTAGCCCGTGCAGCCCTGCCGCAGAACTCCTGTCGCCTTCAACCGCATCCCACCGAGGACCGCACCGGCCAGCACTGCCTACGCCGCGCCCAGCCACCGGCCGCCGAGCCAAGCTCCGCCGTCGAAGTGCACTGCCGCAAGGCCGAATCGTCCCCAACCCACTCACCTAGCATAGCACGCAGGGACCGAGAAGCCCACCGCCGGATGAATTCGATGCGATTACGGAGTAATCCGTTCGAGACTTCGAGTCGGATGAGGGAAGGCGGTACTTGAACTATTTATATCCGATGCCACTTAATCCAACGTCCAAACTATTTTTTTCTTGTTAGTCGTCCAAACTTGAGATCCGAAGCTGCAGCAGCACCATGGGTGCGGTGTCTTCCTTGCTGTTCTCAGTTCAGTTCTTCTTCAGCTCTCCTATTATTATACTTGTCTCCTGGACACATATAGACCGATAGAGTATATTTTGTTGTCAAAACTGCAGCACTATGCAACTATGTTTCTCCATACAAACTTACTTATGAATCTATATTATTTTGCATAGCGTCAAAATGATCTTCTCAGCGCGCTTCACGATGATATTCTGTTGTCCATCTTGGAGAGAGTCGACCTAAGGACCGCTGCGCGGACAAGTCTGCTGTCAACGCGGTGGAGGCGGCTGCCTTGGTTGCTGCCCAAGCTCGATATTGATGTGGAGGATTTCATGTCTGACCCACACTCAAAGCCTAATGAGCCTATATTAGGCTAAATGCTATCCACGACGCGATGCTCGCTATAACCGCAGCAATCAAGAGTTTTTTTGCTAAATCTCAGAGAGAATTCATTTGTCGCAAGGCTTCGGCTTAAGCTCCACTTGATCGACACTTTCTGTGCGATATTGGCCCACTACTATGTGAAGCAATTGGCCGTGGTTTGCTGCACGATTTGGATCTCACCATTCTCGACGAAAATCAATGTTGGACAAGTTCTGAGTTGGATATGCTAAAACGTGCGCAAGAATAGATGGATTTTTTCGTTCCTACCCTAGCGTCGTCTGTTGCCTCACAAAACTCTCTCTTTACAGTCTTAGTTTTGTCGAACTAGACTTGCACCAATGTTCTGTTTGACTGTTGTTCCCAACTAAAGCATTTAACCCTCTCTTTCTGTCATGTTGTCTCAACGGTCTTTGGAAGATAGATGCACCAAACTCAAAACTCCAAGTTCTAGAGCTCTACATGTGTCTCTTTGAAGGAATTGAGTTGATATCCCTTCCCAAACTGGAGAAGGTCAAACGGGTTGTTTGGCGCTCTAATTTACCCCCTTTGTGTTTCGTTTTGTCCCATCCCTTGAGGAGTTGGACCTTAAACACTTTTTGAACCTTAATCAGCAATCATTTAGATTAAGTGAGCTTCTGCACGGAGCCGCAGCCATACACACTCTCAGATTGAATTTCATGGGAAACACTGTAAGTACTCGTTTTGTTTTCTGAACTCATGTTATCAAATTGATCCTAGTTATATCATGGATATGCTTTCATATGACCAGAGCTATAAAATTTCATTAGAATGTTGTAAAAAAACTACAGTAAAAGTCTAAAATTACATATTTTAATACGGTTTTCAGGAAACTACTTAGATATTTGTGGTAGCATAAAACTACATTTTAAGAAAACTCCATTGTATTAGATGATATGCTAGCATGATTTCAGTCCTAGCTAGAAGGAATTTCTTCGTTACAATTGATTATCATTTCTCTTATACTTTAAAATTACTCCTAATATGTAGTTTACACGGAGGCATATAATTGTATGATTTTTTTTTTTCATTTTTTTTTTTCATCTCGTGACCAGATTTGGCTGCAACCTGAAATCAAGCAACTCGCTCTGCATTCAGGAAGCTAAAGAAGTTGTTCATACTAGGTGTCTTTATTGAATTTGACCTTCTGTGGACTACAGCGTTTCTTGAGGTCGCTCCCTCTGTTGAAATATTGCATATCGAGGTCGAGGTCGGTACTGTTTCCAGCTGGTAATTATTTTCAGTTTCAGTATGTTTTTCCATTTCGATATAACATTGTATAGGCCTTTCTTCGTCACCACTCTTGATTTTTTTTTCCGTTTCAAAGGATGTTATGAACTCTTTTGTATATATAGGAACATGTTATATGTTGCCTTTCGTTCATTGTTTATATTTAGACAGGGCAAGTGATGGTGAATCGAATTGCCCAACAATTGTTCTTATGGCTTCTTATCCAAATACAGGTATATGAACCATGTGACGTGCACGGCCTACGGCCGGCCATAAAAGAACCGATCCTCATTGGGATCTTGATTCTGCGGCTCCAAGAACTTAGTACTAAGAGAACTCCAGATCGACTGCTGCTTCATGCCACTAAAGCAGCATCTGACATTTATTAGAGCGATCCTGGGGCGGCTCCTAATATGCAGACAGTGGTTCTGATCAAGGATGACGAGGATGAATGCGATGAATGTGCTTCCATGGCCCTCGACGCGCCGCACAGTGGGTCAACACGGCCATCATTTCCGAAGAACAAGGAAGAGCAAGACATGGTGGTCAGGCAGTCACAGATGGCATATCCTTTCAGGCCAGATAATTTTTCAGTGATTGATAAGCTGTAACTTTTAATAGAGTGGTGATGCCTAATCTAAAAGTGTAACACGAAACTGTATCCCACGATTGCAAGACAAATTTTGTAGTCTATTAAACTTGTAAGGGTGATAACCTTTTGCTTGACGGTAAACAATCTCGTGTCGCTCCAAACATGATCACTGGACCATGGTGCTTGGCTCACAGTTGCTTCAGTGTTGAGCCATGCCGGCGCCGTAGGCAAATTGCAATGCCCGAATGTAGGCCAAGGTTTTTAGAATGGAAAGCATGAGAGACACTTTGCTTTCTGTTGCCAGTACTACAATTGATCAAACTATCGTCTCCAATAGACTTTGACCACCGTAGCAGCATTGTACCTTCGTTTTTCCTCAGGAGAGAGCCGCACGGTACACGCGGCACTTCGATTACATTTGCGCGATCAAATAAGTCACATGTTAAATGAGTAATTTTTCATCGAAGCGTCGATCAAAGGAAATGAAATACCCTTATATTTTCAAATGGACCGTTACAAAGGTATCAATATGAGAATAGATGATATTTTTTAAAAGAAAGAGAAAGCTTAAAACGTATACGTAGACTTGTCATCCAACTTTTGACATCTGTAGGTGATCCAAGGGGCCCAAAAGAGATGGATGGATCGAGGAAATAGACATGTCTATTTATCTTCTAATATATATTCATGAGGATGGGGCTTGGATGCTATAATATCTCAGAAGTGACATGATTGTTAACGAACGTACACTTAGAGAAAATTCTGGGGTATTCTAACCTGGGAGGACCCGAGTCATCCCTCAGGTATAGTTTATCGGGTACGCAATGGTTTAAAAAGTAGTTTGACCATTGATTTGGTGAACAAAATATAAGTTACATTACAAACAATATATCATTTAAAACATATTTTGAACATAAATATGAGGTATAATTTCTGTGACATGTAATTTATATTTTATTGACCAGATTTAATGGTATTTGTTTTTCTTAAAGTTCGTGCGCCCCATGTAAACTGTAACCTGCACCAGAGGGAGTAGGAGCTTTACAATAGAAATAATCATCTCCGTCACAACTGTTAGGATTCGAAAAATATTCAGATTTTGTAAACGAAGCAGAAAACTTCATAAAACTGGAAAAAGGAAAGGAAATGTTTTTTTTAGGGAAAGGAGGAAGGAGGAAAACAACGAACGGAGCAAATGGACCAGCCCACCCGATCGGCTTCAGGCGGCGCGTGCGCTTATCGCGTTACGGCCCGAGCTCACTGGCTGGGGCCTGCCAGGCCCAGATCGGACCCTAGAGGGCCATGATCTGGCCCGAGCAGCACTCCGTCGCCTTCAACGCATCCCACCGATGCCCAGCCACCAGCCGCCGAACCAAGCTCCGCCGTCG